>OW387799.2:1200000-1597500 GCA_936446665.2 Synanthedon andrenaeformis | reverse complement strand
TTGCATTTTCCAGATTGAGGAGAGAGAGCGGCGGCGTATGAACGTATGAACGTTGAAGTAGTAGAATAGAAGGTGAGTGGTCTGCTGCTCCTGCTATATCGGCTGTCGGTTATACATAACATACCTACACATACATACACACGAGCAAAAGCAAGCGACGGGCCGCCCAATTGTCTCTTACATGACGACGCTCGCACACATACATACCTACCTACACCCGAACGGCTTTCACACTTTATTTTATTTCTACGTTTTATGTTATTTTTCCTATATATATTCACAAAAATAAAATTTATTTTTATTTTTCCTATTCTCTGCCGACTTCCGATGGTGAATGAATCGAAATTTTTAAAAAAGCACTTGAACTTTTTTCTACAGTGTCTTTAAACAAGCGCGTTTACGTACCCTAGGGTCTATTAAGTGTTAATATAGATAATTTGTATAGATTTGTATAGATAGATAATGTATAAACTAATTAATATAGATAATTTGATAATTTGCTTTATATAAGTCTAGAAAAAAAAAACTGGTGTTTATATGGATAATGTTGGCAAAACACGCAATATTTGCAGTCATTTAGACAGCACATGACTGTGGCGGCTGTAACCAACGCCTATAGCAGAGAATCACCGTAAAATAACATTTATTTCGGTGATTGAATAAAATAAACAATAGATTATTACTTATACTTAATCTATGAATGATAAATAAACTCTGTTACAATATATTTGACGTTTATTGTGCTATTATAGGCGACGGTAGCCATTTACTATCAAATCGACCGCAAGCCTGTTTTATTATATTAATATTTAAAAAAAGAAATCATTCACTTGTCTTCCTTTTTAATAATATTTATCAGTCAATTAAAACTCGTTATTCCGTCGCTTGTTTAAATTGGCAACGGTGACCATGCGTCATTTAATAGATTGTTTGTCTTTATAATAGTTTTTTTTTTTTAATTAAAAAAAAAAAGTTTTCACTGCAAATACTTTAGAAATTGAAAAAAACCAAATTGAAGATTTTATGTATATATATTTACATATTATTTTGTTTAATATCAATAAAAGAAGTAAATAAATAAACTTGAGTTAAATATATATATTTCGTAAACAAAAGTTTTTATTTTATCATTTAAACAACATATAATATTTGCATAAAACATTTATAATAACAAAATTAACATTAAACTTTAAATTTACATAATATATAACTATACCTATAGAAAAATCGCAATTTAAATAATCTCAAGTAAGTTAAATGTAAACAAATAAACTACATTTAAAAATTAAACTATATTAATATTAATAACTTATAAATTCACTTATTTATTATAATATGTAAAAGTAAAACATAATTTTTAACATATAAAATAGGTATAAAATATAAATTCTAAACAAAATTGTTGGATACCGTTGCCACCATTAAATAGTACCTATACCTATGTTGTTTCGTTTCCTATCCCTTCATAAATGGCGACAGTGACCACTCATAGTAGAGGCGAAATTAAAGAATGAGTTTTTCTTTTTTTTTCAGACGAAACGAAAGAAAATGAAAATGAAAATGTCACTGAAGATTATTTATAATATTATTATGTGTCGTTTTTATGTAAAACATGTCTAATTAAATAAAATGCAAGAAAACTGTGTTTTTTTTTATTTATTTTATATTCACATGTTAAACTATAATTAACATGTTAATTTTATATTTATGTTCACTTACAGCAACATAAATAGTGTTTTTATTTAATTAAAACACATTAAAGAAATATTTCATGTCTACCTATTATACCTACCTATCTATCTACTCTATTACTACCTATCATACTAATTCCATTTTAATCAATGGAAAACAAGATTTTTCCATTGATTAAAATACTGGGAACATATTTTGTCCCATTACTTACTTAACTTAAAAAAAAAACTAAGGTTTATGAAGATTTATTTGAAAAAAAAAATAGTTTTAATATTAATAAAAAAAGTCCCCTAAGCTGGTTGTCAAGTAAATACTTAAGTAAGTAAATACCAACCAAAAGAATGTAAGTATTATAGTTTTAACTCCCCACAAGTTATACTTAAAAATAGATAAATAGATCTAAAAGTTGACTAAATTTAATATGAAAAGAAAAGTAGATAACGGGCAATATTAAGAAAGAAAGAAAGAAATAATTATATTTACTGCACCCAACACAAAGACACAAATATAATTAATACAAAAGAGCCACAAGACAAAAATTAATATAAAAAAGTCAAAGAAGCTAAATTTATGTAGGTAGTATAGGTAAATTTAGTTAATTTTCCAATCGGCTCTCGTAGGCATATGTAAATAAAGATTTTAAGATGTATATAAGATGCAAAAAAACACCTTAAATCATCATGCCTACTATTACAAACGTTTATTGTCCAAAAAGAATATTTTTCTAATAAAAAAGTTGAACTGTGATGTCATAAATGTTTAAAAATCTACGTTAGAGGTTAAAAATTTGTCTAAAAACCACGAGTTTGCATGTAAATTTATGTAAAACTGTGTTTAATATTGATTAAAAACAAATTAATCAACAAAAAGCCTGTTTGAAATGATTTTAAAAGAATTTTCTTAAAATTATCTATAAGTAGGTAAAGCAAGCCCCACCCCCTCTCACCAAATGCACTGCATCTTCCATTGAAACAAGTCCCGCCCTTTCCGTCCAATCAAATTCCACTTGAATCCGCCCAATAGACACAGAGGCCACGCCCTTTCCGTCCTATCGACACAACTCATCCTTATTGGCTCACAGCAGCCCCGCCTATTCATTCAATCGACGCTAACTCCGCCCACTCGACACTGTAAACACCGCCTTCCTTCATCATTCGCGTTACTGGTGCATTATTTTCTTGAATAAATAGGCAATAGAAAAATTGAACAAACTATTTTAAACGTATATGACTGTATTTCGAAAAATAAATAGCCGAGCCAAGATGATGACGATCCGGAGAGAAAATTCCGAAACGGGCATATATACTGTGCCGGCACCGTAGAGGGAGGATAAACTAGAGAAGCGGTAAGCGTACACTGGAAAGGGATGGAGACACAGTACATACGAACTCTTGGGTTGCCACATCATACACTTCTTACCCTGTTTATAAATCACACAGCTTACATCATTGATCATCATCACATCAAATTACTATTAAATACTGGCTGTTGCCCGCGGCTTCGCTCGCATTTTCCCGTGGTAAGTTTCCCGCAGGAACACATTTTCCCGTGGTAAAAAGTATTCTCTTTCTCCAACCTTTCAATTATCCCTATTCAAAAAATCAAGTCATTCTGACTCCGATACGACGCGACGGAATGGCAAACAAACTCACTCTTGCAATATTAAATATGGATTATGAAGTCATCATTGATGACAATCATAAATGGTATTAACTATGTAACTAGCTCTTGGCCGTGACTTTGCTAACGCGTAATTTTTCTCATGGGAAGAGATTTTTTTGCGGTGAAAAGTATTACATAGCCGTATTAAAGTTAAACCTTGTTTTTTGAAACTTAAAACGGCATCAAAATCGGTTCAGTAGTAGTTATTTCACTTAATATGAATAATAAAACAATTTATATGATAACTGTTATTAATTTATTTTCATTTTTATTAACTTTTAAACTACATGAAAACGTTTAATATATTAACAAATGAACAACATGGATACAGGAAAAATAAAACAATAAATGAGGTACTTTTTGAATTCTTAGATATAATTATGACAAATGTATACTAGGGCCATTGAGAAGCGATACCAAATGTAAACAAAGTTACCGCAAGGTCATTTTTTTATGCAGGGCTTTAGCGCGGCGATGTCCGGGTTGTCCTTGAATATTATTATCAAACGGAAGCTCGTATGCTACATTGTCTCTTTCTGTCTTGTGTCAAATAGATACAACATTGAAAGAGATAATAGATTGTCAGTTCAAGTAAGGTGAATAAACTTTTGTATCTCACCAATTTGGCTCTACTTTAGATACTAAATCTCAAATATGTGCTGTAGGTATACCTACATGGATATGACGGAAGCATTTGACCATGCAATTCTTCTTGAAAAATCTCGAATATTTATGGAATAAGAGGTAATGTACTAATCTAATGTTCAAGAACTGTTGAACATCCTATATGTCTTTTTGCCGATCATAGCACAATGATAATAAAATGCAGGGACAAAGATACCTACATATAATGATGACATTAACGCTGCTTTAAGAAAGATTATATTTTGGTTAAATAACAATAATTTAAAAATTAATTTGCTTAAAACAAATGTCATGACATAGTTTTAGTCAAAGGGTACGCTCTAAAATAATGAAGAATGTCGAAGAATTGTTAACTTTTTCATCTTCCGGTAACACTGTGCGTCAAAATGTTTCGAACATATACGTGTGTAGGTACTCAGGGTTCCAATTTTGACAACCAGTAAGTAGCAGCAACCCATTTCTTCATCAAGCCAAGATCCTTAGGAAAACTGTAACCAAACGCAATCGCTATTTACTTACAGAAACAAAAACACATAGTGCTAATATAATGCGTAAAACTAAATATTACCCAACATTTAGGGAAAAAAAAAATTCATGCGCTGGTAACCCTAAAATGTGTATAATCCTACTATATTAGGTTACATGTAATTGCTAAATGTCACCGATAATTTAAAATGGCTACACAACTTGTACGGTTTATAATCTCAAAACAAGATCTTTTGTGATCGAAAAATCGTAAAAATATCATCTAAAACAGTTGTTAAATGTGTGACAAGACATAAATTAGATGTTTACTGAACATGCATGCAAAAATTATTGCATTTAACCAAAAAATAAAGTACTTACATATGAAAGTTTATGTTTTCAACATATTCGCTCTGATTGGCTTTTACAGCCTAAAATAGAACAGTTCACCATTTTCACCACGTTCACCAACACGTACCACACCTAACAATCGGCAAAATAAAACGTACTCGTATATTCACCAAGAGATTAGTGTGCCACACTTTGAAGTGTGTCGTGAAGTGTCTTATTTTCACGACTATTATTATTCTAATGGCGACTCTAGTTTATCCTCCCTCTACGGCCGGCACCTTCCGAAAAAGTTATTCTGTGGTTTAACACAGTTTAATCACAGAGTACTTTAAAATTAGAGTAAAAAAGTTAGCGGTCATGGAGATAGAGGTAAGGTGGCTCAACTTTACAGATGAGAAGGTGTCCGTCGATTACGCTCAATAAGACGGCGCTGTAGTAGCATTGGGTAGTAGTAGTACCATATATTAAAGAGACAAATATACTGTCACTAGATGTTCGTCTGGCT
Organism: Synanthedon andrenaeformis; assembly: GCA_936446665.2. Taxonomy (NCBI): domain Eukaryota; kingdom Metazoa; phylum Arthropoda; class Insecta; order Lepidoptera; family Sesiidae; genus Synanthedon; species Synanthedon andrenaeformis. Next base: position 1,592,180 of record OW387799.2, on the reverse strand, counting down.
ATAACATAATAATCTGTGGTCTGGCTGTTCCGTACCAGTGTGACCTATACAAATCGTCATTTTAAATTATTACAAAGAGTATATAATCACTACGTTTTAAGAGACGGGACTCCCATACAATGAAAATGAAATCCACTGTTCTATGACAAAGATGGACTGCTCCAATACCAACCTAACCAAAATTAACAAGTACGATGCTGCCAACATAACGAACATAAAAATAAGGATGTGCTATTGTTACGATAAATAAGGTCGATAGTATAATTGACTCTATAGTCTATGGTTTTATGAAAATCCCAAAAAAAGACCTTACATAATTTTAAATATTATTTATTGACAAATAAAAAAACAAACAATTACAATCATCGCTTTATTACTATCATACAGTTTACGGTTATCGCCGACTGACGGAGTAGCAGATAAGCAGTGAACGAAAAAAACAATGGTTAGCTGGGTGCCATTTTGGTATATGATTTGTTCCGCCTGGTATCAGTAGTACGGTTGTACACCTCACCCGGACTGTTGAGCCCCCTTTTGTATCAGTAGTTCGGCGCTGGTGAAAAACTTTTGTTTTCTAAAGTACTGATGTATGTACACACATGACGATTGTTTTACATTTCGAAGTAAGATAAGAGGAATAAATATGTATATTAATAATAACTTTAAAAATATAAAAAAGATATATCAAATTGTAAATCAAATGCTAGGAAGAGTTACACTGTCAATCGATATGGCCATACTTAGAGCATTTGATGCACAAGGAATCTCTACAAAATACATTGATAACAAGTAGCTAATTAAATAAAGAGGTTGAATAATGGACACTTATTGAAGTTCCTTGATATTATTATAAGAGCCTTATATGTACATACAGTACCTTAGAAAACAAAGCACCAGCGCCGAACTACTGATACAAGAGGAGGCTCAACAGTTCGAGTGACGTGAACAACCGGATTACTGATACCAGGAGATTAGTTCGTCGTTCAATTGACAACGCAGCGCTGTCATGGTGGCAGACGCGGTCCTTAATGTTTTTTTATGGTACATCATCCTAACACGAACAAATCATATAGAAATTTTGGCACCCAGCTCCCTAGCCACAAGAGTAACTTCACATAAAATCTTTGAGGACTGTAGGATCTATTTATTTTTTAAGTTAATTACGGCAGTATCCAAGGTCGACGTTGAAGGTTCTGTAACACACATAAAAATTGGATTATGTCATGTATAACGTAATAATAATTTCATAAAGTAATTCAATGGATTGGAACGATACATGGAACAGCATTTCATTTGTTGTTTGTAGGATTTTTAGCAATATGGAGAGGGAGTTCACTGAAAACTTCATCGTTCAATGGATTGGCAGAGATTCCGATACATGGAGCAGCATTTCATTTGTTGTGTGTACAGCTGTTTTTCTTTTTCTTTTCAGTCTTGCCTGCACCTAGAAAGTAAATGAATAATAAATGTTATTTTTAGTTAAATATATAAATAAAAAAATAAAGGCAAAATAAAACTAAAACAAACCAAATGGTACATTGGGGTGTATGCATGAGTTCATCTCTTACAGCATTTTTAGCAATATGGAGAGGGAGTTCACTGAAAACTTCATCGTTCAATGGATTGGCAGAGATTCCATACATGGAACAGCATTTCATTTGTTGTTTTTTTCTTTTTAAAGTCTTGCCTGCACCTAGAAAGTAAATGAATAGTAAATGTTATTTTTTAGTTAAATATACATATAAATAAAAAAGAAAGGCAAAATAAAACTAAAACAAACCAATTGGTACATTGGGGTGTATGCATGTGTTCATTTCTTATCATTCAGTGCAATAAAATCAAAAAGAAATTTTTGCCGATTGTCGATAAAAAATGGCACTGCACTATTGTTTACATTTTACATGCAACACATGTGCAACACAATTTTATTCGAAAATTTGAACTAAACTCCCAATAAACTATATTATACATGGTTTTAGAACAGCAGCAAGATATAATATGTACTAACCTATCTTCATCCAGCGGGAATTGGGCCAAAAATATTCGTTTTTTATTATCAATGCGACTCGTTCTTAGGCCACATATTTCGCAGCTTACTTTCGGCATCTAGAACACTAAACACGACACACCAAATATAACACTACGAAGAAAGAGTATTTAAACACTAAAATTTTGGCAAGTTTTATAAAAATCAATACTCTGCTTGCCGAAAAATCCGAAAATAAACAACAAACAAACAAAGCAGTTGAAATGAAAGACGCCATATTGCAACACATCAATATGGCCGCCGATGGTTTTTTGCATAGAGTAACTTATACATACAGGTTTATTGTGGTTTTGATGTATAATACGGCCAAATTAGAGAATCGGTGATGTCTAATAACTTAATGGGTTTCGCAATCGCCTTGACTTAGTCGGGTTATTCCGGCATTACCCAATCCACCTGTTTCATACATCATTTTCTTTCCTTTGAGTTGCGCCAGCCTGATTATTAGTTGTCGATTAAATTGTATAAGTACTATAATATTTTATCGGACGTGTCTTATTTCGTAAATAATCTTGGCAAGTAGGTCTTTTCATTATAGTTTTTTTTAGATTACCTATTTAAAAATATAAATATACCTACTAGTCCCTCAAATATAAATAGGTTAATAATAATTATAGAGCATTTTTTTTATTTCAAAAGACAATTTACATAAGAAGGCATGCCAAGATTTTTTTACCACAGATATGAAGCTAATATAGTATGATATATTCATACTAATTTACTATATACTAATATTATAAATGCAAAAGTTTGTTTGGATGTATTGATATATGGATGTTTGTTACTCTTTCACGCAAAAACTACAGAACCGATCACCGTGAAATTTTGCATACACGTTGTCTGGGCCACCAGAAAGGTCATAGGGTACCTTTCATCCAGAAAAAAAGGAGTATAAATGTAAAAGTGACTCTGTCTGTCTGTTACCTTATAACGCCTTAACTACTCAATCGATCATAATGAAATTTTGCATGCACGTTGTCAGGGTTACCGGAAAGGACATAGGGTAACTTACATTCAGAAAAAAAGTGTTCTCGAGGTCATCTAAAATTTAAAAAAAACTAACTCCTGGCCAAAGTGTTATAGCAACAAGATGTCAGGTGTCATATTGCTTTTTTATTTTTTAACGCGGACGAAGTCGCGGGCACAGCTAGTATATACATATATAGGTACTACATCAATATACAAATAAATATATATTAGTAGCTTGGACATTTGCAATGCTTGGAGCACCATTTGCGTGCTGGTACCTATACTGTAAATTAATACTTCACCAGTTGCGCTGCTCATTTTTACAAAGAAATCTAGTTAAGCTGATTGCGCTAGTTGGGTCACCAAAAGGTTCGATTAATAGAAAGGATAATAAATTAAACCTTCCAGCCAATAATCAATTAAACTAACAATTTTAATTTCAAAAACGTACCTGCAGTAAACAAATATATAAAGTAACTAACGACAGTAATAAAAAGAACAAAAACAAAATTATGAATGTACATCATTGTCCTTTAAACAAAATGGTTTTTATTAAATAATTTCTAATTTTTTCTACTGGCACAGAGGGATTTTAATGAATCCTGACGAGCAGGTGATATAGATTTAACAAACGAATCAATGCTATTTCTACAAATTTACACCGTTCTTTGTAAGAATGCTTGGGCATTATAAAAAATGGTTTTATTGTTAATGAAAATTTCAATACCTAATAAGTAGTAAATTAACAATGAGTAAAACTCCTGTAACTTGTATAGTATTTAAAAATTTATTAGCAACAGTGAAAAAATTTAAGGAATATCCCAAAAAATGAAAAAGTTACAAGCTGTCAAAGTGAGCGCGCGATAGACGAGCGCTCAAAACAGGTGTGACGTCACCAGTCGCCCGGCTGCCTCTATGAAAGAGTTGCATTGCGGACGATGGCAAGTTGACGTGCGCCTCGTGACGCATGCGGTAATATTTGGCTGCATGACATATTTTAAAGTATAACCACTTGTAAATTTGCCAATATTAGGTCTTTTGTAATAATTTCAAAGGTGCTGCACTCGACATGTTTACAGTAATATGCAAAGTTTAACAAATAAAATAATCATTTTGATCATAAAGAATTGATAGGTGATTTTTTTTAAATCATAGTGAGCCAATCATGGTTATTGTAAAAACGATTTTTTTTTATAAGAATGAAAAGTGAGGTCACGCATTTACTTAAAAACAAACTCAAAGAAGCTCTAAATACATAAAAGAATAAAAAGATAAAATTAAAAACTATTCAATTACAAAATAATAATAGTTTAAAAAAAATCTATGAATAACATATAAATAATTTAAATAACCTATTTAAACAAAACTAGAAAATTTTACAAGAAAATAGAAAATAATCATAAGGCACTGGTGACGTACTGCAGTTCTTAATCTTCTAATAAAATTTGTTAAAACATTTTTGTGTAAAACAAAATCATATAGGCAATATTTATCTGAAACTTATTTTGTAATTATTAATATTTTTGTAAAATTTGATGAAATTTTGAAACTCGTATTCATACTTAATATGCAGACACCTATTCAAGACAAAAAATAATTAAATTAACAATGGGTATCGGCTTGAACTCCCCATACTTCTACCTTAAAATAGATTTAAATATTAGTAAATTAGTTTTGTGTAAGTAAAGTACTATTTTGCTAACTGAGGTAACTATTTTATTATAATTTATTATTTAGATCTGCTATTTTCCGTGAGATTTCTATCATGATGAAGTGACTCTATGTTCACTATATTAAATTGCACTATAATATTTTTTCTTATATGGGCAACACTCATCACAAATGTCAAATATGTCAAATTGACAGGCAACAACAGAGGCAAGGCAAGTCCATTCATCAGAGAATGTCAGTAGTTTTTAAAGATGTTTAACATAAAATTATTGAAATTAAAATAAATCTTTTTTCATGTGTGTGATGTGTATTTAACGGGAAAATGTCTAAAGTTATTAACAACATTGCCGCGAAAGCCGGCACTATTTACCGAATAGCATTGGAGAACTTTGTGTAAGTTTATTTACCCGCCTTTTTTATTATCCTATTGTTTAATAGTTGATGTAATGTCTACATTTTGCTTTCAGCACATATAAACAAGTTGAATTGTATCCAGGAACGTCCCTTAATATGATAATAGGTCCAAATGGTACAGGAAAATCAACTTTCGTTTGTGCCATTATTTTGGGACTATGCGGTAAAACCAGCGTGATAGGAAGAGCCAAAAAGGTTACCTCTTTTATGTCTTTGTTTTTTGTCTATGAATGTTAAATATAAATGTGTAAATTTCCACATATTTTCTTTATTTAATATAGTTTCTTATTGGATATATAAACTATATTCACATGAATAATATTTCACAATAATAATTATACTTTCTTATTTTGCTAAGAATAACCTATACATTGCTCAACATCTGTCATCTAGTTATCAAACAATCAAGAGTATTCATATTATTTTATACAATAAAATCTATTTTCATATTATTTTATGCATGTTTTTGACATTTATATAAGAAACTATGTATAGGTACCTAGTTTTATTTTCTTAAATTTAGATATTCCCATGTACACTTCATAGGGCTCATTGTTGTACATAGTTTGTTAATTAAAAAAAAAATATTCAGATATATTAATTCACCCAAAAGTTTTATTTGAACCTTAACTAAACTAAACATTTTGTAACTAACTTCTATGTATAATAAAATTTATGGATATTGAATATCTGGAAGAGATTTTAGATATTTAACTAGCGATCTGTTCCCGGTTTCGCATGGTTGCAATTTATTCTGCAAATTTTATATGTGTATATCGTAAGCATAATTGTATGTATATGGACACTGCTGTATGTTTTACTTGAATACGTTTATACAAGTAATATATTTTTATATGTATATATATCGAGGAATTTGAATATACCTTATATACCAAAAAATTCTTTGATTCTTTGGCTATTGAGTGGTGTAATTAAATTTTGGATGTAGACAATAAACAGCATCAAACTGTATCCTCTGATTTTGTTATCATTACTTTTTGAATTTCCTCCCACAATGGAAGGGAATTTAAAAAAATATTCACATATAAAGATTTAATTTTTGTGTCCAGATATCAGATTATGTGAGAAGTGGTTGCGAAGAAGCCACAATTGAGATAGAGCTGTACAGAGATGAGGGTGAGAGAAATGTGATCATAACCCGATCGTTTAACCTAAAGGATGTTTCAACGTGGTTCATAAATCATAAAAGTGCAAGAGAAAAGCAGGTGCAAGAGGTTATAGCGTCGTTAAATATACAGGTAATATGATTTTGACTAGAGATGAAACAGATATCCAGTAACCATCCGATATCTAGCCTATCAACAGACACAGCGTGTTTGGACTTGATCAAAAGTCAGGGATTATTTTATATATTGTAATAAATAAATAAAAAAGCCTTCATTGCAATATTTCTTTCTTGTCTTTATTAATGTTTATAAGTTACATTTAGTTTTCTATTTAATTTTCCTTTTTAAGAAGTACCTATTTGGTTTACCTTTTCTGTGTCAGCTTGCTTGCTAAAGGTCTCCCCTAGTTTATATAAGTGTTATTAGAATGATACATTTATTTGCATGCACATGACACACACGAATATATCTAAAGATAACAAAAATAAAATACATACAAATTTTTCACATTTAAATAATCCCATTGAGTATGCGTCATGGCAGCAAAAAGGTGTCTGGCTCAGCATAAGCTGATACAAAGCACAGCACTATATATTTATTTTAATTTCAAATTTAATTTTAATTGCCATTCCTACTTGACAGTTTCACTAAAAATAAAACATTGTGTGGTTTTATGAAACCACAATGCAAGTGAAACTTTTTTTTACATGATCAGCTGATGCGAGCCATGGGCGCCGCCATATTGACCTCGGCCGGTTGTAATGCGACATGTGATAGATGGACGAAAAAATTTGAGACGATAGAAAAAAAGCTTCACTGTAATAATAAAAATAATGCGTTTTTAGGTGGACAATCTGTGTCAACTGTTGCCCCAAGACCGAGTGCAGGATTTCTCCAAAATGGACCCCCAGCAGCTGCTCAGAAGCACTCTGGCAGCCGTCGGTGGCAGCGACAGTGTGTCTCAGCTCGAGGAGCTGATAGAAGCTAGGAATGAGCAGAGGGGTCTGTCAACCAAGATGCAGAACAATGCCCAAGTCATACAGGAGCAGATCAGACTCAACGAGAGGTGAACTTATATAAAAAAATGCTTAAAATATTACTATACTAGCTGGTGCCTGCGACTTAGGTAAAAAAAAAGTTTAAATAGTTTATTTTCTTCGAAGATAGATGTCGATGTGCCGGCAGGTTATAACGCTCTATCGTTTCGTTCCTCAACGCAAACTACGCTTTTCATACAATATTTATATATTTGCATAGTATGTTCATTTCAGCATTTCATTAAACATACCTACTCTTTTATATGTACGGTAATTTTTTAAGAGGGGTGGTTACTGCCGCCAGACGGGCTGCCCAAATGACTGCAAAAGCGCAGTGTGCCCTGCCGATTAGCTAAATGTGTTAATAGAATTTCCCATTAAAATAAATTGACGACACGTTTGGTCTAGTGGCTAGTAACCCTAGCTGTTAACCACACGGTCGCGGGTTCGAATCCCGCTAGGGGCAAATGTTTACGTGTTAACATTTTTTTCCTTTGTATCTGAGTCATGGATGTTTTGTATTTATAATATGTATGTATTTACAAAAAAACAAGTAATCTATGTAATTTGTCAATTGTCTGATGTCCATAATACAAGCCTATAGTTGCTAAGTGTAGAACTAGTTGGTGCTGTGTGGAATGTGTGAAGATATTTATTTACTTATAATTAAAAATTTCAGATTAAAAATAGTAATTGATGCAATGAAAAAACGAAAGCAGCTAGAGAAAGAAATAGATATATGCGAAAAGAAAAAACTTTGGATCGAGTATCAGGACTTGAGGGAGAAAGTCGACGAGTACAATACTGACAAAAAGCAAGCCGTGATAATGGTTAACTCTCATAAAAATAGAGCGGAGCCCTTGGAGAGAATAATAGAATCTTTCAAAGTGGGTATAAGCAAATTGGAGCAAGAGAAGTTGAATTCCGTGAGTAATATATTTATTGCTTAATATTATAAACTAGCTGGTGTCCGCGACTTCGTCCGGTGGCATGGAAAATTTATGAGAGTAAAATCAAAATTGTCACACGTAATGCGAGCACGAATGCGTTACGTTCTATATTTTTTTTTTATTATTTTGAGCGCCATCCACACAATATTACATATTTAAAAAAAGAACAATGTTGTTCTTTCGGCCTGTTCGAATTGGGAAAATTTAAATTTTATAATCGTTCGTAAGGAGTAAACTCCAATCGTTTTTTTTTTCTTAGCGAAAGGTACCCTATGTCCTTTCTTGTATCCCTGACAAGACAACATGTATGCAAAATTTCATGATGATCGATTGAGTAGTTAAGGTGTGAAAAGGTAGCAGACAGACAGACAGAGTTACTTTCGCATTAATAATATTAGTATGAGTTTACAAGTAAAAATTGATTGTTCTGATCGAAATGGTGTATAATTTTAGACTAGAGAAGTGCACAGCCTCAAGGACAAAGCGAAGGAAACAACAGATTCGGTGAGACGTCTGGAGTACGCGTTGGTAGACCTGGAAACCGCGTTCCAGGAGAAGTTGGAGAGGCACAGGAACCGTGAGAGGGAAGTGGCCGACGCAAAAACCAAGTTGGGTAAACTCATCACGGACAAGAATGCCTTAACCGAAAAAGTTGGAGACGGTACGTATTTTTGACGTCCCACAGGAACCTGACATTTTTCCAGGAAGAAAAGCCTTTTCTGAGATTAGCGTGCACAGATGCACAAACAGACAAAAATTTCAAAAAACTTTTTTTTTACCTCGGTAACGTAAGTACAATTGCGTAAATATCCTTAGCATATAAAGAATAATAATATGTATGTAATATAGAACATTTAAAAGCTTTTATAAAATAATATAATATTTATTTATTTTACCAACACCACAAAAAATAATTTTTAAAAAAAGTGGCCTAGTTTCATGTGACCGGAAAAAAGGCCAAAAAAGATGATACATCTGTTGCCGAAAAAATAAACTATGCGAAAATAGAAATCTTATATAAAAAGTGTAGTTGGCGTTGAGGAACGAAATAATAGCGCTTTATAACCTGTCGATGCATAAACTAAACAGACTTTTTTTTGTGAAACTAAGTTTTCATTTATGACGCGCTAAATTTATATATGATTTTCAAAAACCAGTTGAGTAGTCTATGGTTAAATTGTTAAAGACTGGCCATTGGTCAAATTGTTAAAGATTGGCTATTGGTCGCCAGCTGTCGCCATGTTAGCGTGCGCCGCTTGGCATCTTACGCGAGTGCGAGTGAGACAAAACTAACAGGTGCATTGTATTGCTTCTTTTCTACGTGAACGAAGATTCACTTATCAAGTGTGAAACAGCTTTTCTTGCAACTGTGGTTATTATGAAATAATAGCACATGTGCTGTTTCGATTCGGTGCAACAGAGCAAGGGAGGGATTAGTTAGTCCATTTGTCCTTTTGACGTTAGTTCGCGTTTTACAGAAGCCCAAGTGAGAATGGAGTTAGCCGAACTGCAGAAGCCGATAGTGAAAACCAACGCGGCCATTGAGACCTTGAAGAAGCAGAAACTCGAGGTGCAATACGACTTGGACAACAACGTCGTGCCTCAAGTTAGATTGTATCAGAATAAGTATGTATGATTGTCCTACATTTTTCAAATGTGGTAGGGCCTGTTAAATGAATGAAATGGTTTTTTTATTGACTAGCTATAGCCCGCAGCTTTACATGCAAGCTCGGTATTCAAATTTTCAAGTTTCTAACTGCAAGGAACAAAGTCTTTCGTACCAAGTTCCCGCTCTTTAAGTTGATTTTTTTAAAAATCCTGTCTCACGTTATGAAATAAACCATATGTTCCAAATTTAACAACTAACTATTCAACTAAAATCTAACAAATTTTTGTAGTGTAAAAACCGCGTTGCGAGACTCGGCATTTTTGATGGGATTAGAAATTATTAACTACAAAACCGTCGTCTATAACCGAAAGCACCATCAGAGGGATATATTCATTTTGTGTGAATTTTGTGCCCATCTGCTTCACATACACATTCACACACACAACACATTTTATTTTCTATTCTAAATTAGCCTAAGATTTAAGTGCGGTGTTGGAGGATCAGGGTCTCCTATTAAGTATACATTTTTATACCTGATATGAGGCCCCCTACATCTTTTTTGTACCTTATTTGTGTTGTATTTTGTATCTCAGGATAAGAGGGATGAAGGATGCGGGCAACAAGAGATTGGAAGTGCTGAGGAACTACAGCGAAGACTGCTACAAGGCGGTCATGTGGCTCCGGGAGAACAGACACGTCTTCGAGAGTAATGTCTACGAACCGATGATGCTTGAGGTGAGACATTTTTCAAGTGAAAACTTCTTTAGGCGCGTTGGGCATTTTCGAGATGGGGTAAAATCATTGAACTCGTCATGTAATGTCATGTCATGTAAGGTAAGCGTTGACAACTGCACATGAAAGTAAACTTACTTGATGTGATAACAAGGATCAATATGGTATACACCTCTGACCAATAAAACAGTTTCATATCAACATCAAACCTTTTTAATGGTCTGTCATTATGAATTTATTATTGTCATTGTGTGTCAGTGTCACATATATATTTTCTCTTGTCTTTCTTGCGATCAATAATTTCGACAATTTACCTAATTCGATAACGCCAAGGAATTTAAATATCATACAATTATTTTTTTGTGCTTACTTAGCTTACGTTTTCACTTCTTACGTGAGTCCAACGACTGACATGTTTTTTTGGACAGAAAATTTCGACCGACACGCGACAGCGACATCTGTCGTCGAAAAAATAATCTATTTAAATTGTCTTTGTGAACCTAAATTTTTATATCTGACATGCAGTCCAACGAATGACATGGTTTTTTTAAATTACAATCCAGTAGATCTGAGGATAAAGATTAATTTTGCTAAAAAAAATGGACTATTATTGTACACATAAACATTTGCCCCTAGCGGGATTCGAACCCGCAACCGTGTGGTTAACAGCTAGGTTTACTGGCTTTTAGACCAAACGTTTTGTCGAGGATATATTTGAAACCATAACGCCTGGGTCACAAATAAAAGTAACGCTAATCGTTACGAGCGAAATTACACCGACGTCAATTCAAAGAGTGGGTCATATAGTTACCCACTCGGACAGGGTGGGTGGGTAACTTTATTTCGGGAGATGTTACCCCCACGGAGGTTACCCCCTCTGACATCCAGTCTCTGCTTATACCCGTTTTCTCGTGAGGGTAACATCTCCCGAAATAAAGTTACCCACCCACCCCGTCCGAGTGGGCCCAAAGAGGGATGGAGCTATTTATTTTTGTGCTGTCGCGATTGTTGTGTTCGTCACTGTCCTGCTTCAGATCAACTTTACAGACGCGAAGTTCGCTCGGTACCTCGAGTCCACGGTCCCAGCCCGGGACCTGGTAGCGTTTACCTTCGAATCGAGCCGGGACATGAACATGTTCTTACAGAAAGTAAGGCAGGAACTCGGCCTCAAGAGGGTCAACGCCATCTGCAGCCAGACAGGGAATATACCTCAACCCAATAATATACAACAATTAAGGTGAATACCTCTTTTTTTTCCTATAATGTTTAAAAGTCTAATTTAGCATATATGGGATGATGAACTCAAACTCGAGTGAAGGTTTTTTTTTTAAATTTATTTTGCAATAATAATTGACACTTGCTTGACACATGACAGATGATTCAAATTAAAATATTGAGTAAATAAGTTTTTGGTGTTTACGAAGATTTTATATTTTTAATTCTCATATTTTTGAAGTGAAGACTTCTTTAGGCGGGCTTGGACAGTTTGTAAAGAGAATTTGGCAGATTGGTAAACAAATAAGATAAAATAATAAATAAGGTAAGGGTAAATAATTGGCAGAGGGTAAAATGGTAAATTCGACACCGCCGATACCGTCACTGTAATTTTATATACAAAATTGTTAATAAACACAAGCAACATCAGATAAACAAAGGGTTTAAATAGGAAGCTTGTATGAAAAGTATAGTTTGAGTTAAGGAACGAAACAATAGCGCGTTATGACCTGCCGGCGCAGCGACATCTGCCTTCGAGAAAAATAAACTATTTAACCTTTATTTTTTTAAGTGAAGCTAAGGTTTCACTTCTGACGTGCAGTACTACGACTGACATGTTTTTATTTTATTTAAATTTATATTTAATAAAAGTTTGTATAGTGAATCGCGAGACAAATGGGTCTTTTGACAGCTACCTGAGTTATTTGTCTACAGTTGTCATTATTCCCCTTATTTTGACAGCTACCTGGGCTTCTACACGTACCTGTCACAAACGCTGACAGCCCCGGAGCCGATCGTGCGATACTTGTGTCGCCAGTACAACATCCATCGCATCCCGATCGGCAACCAGCACACGTACAACAACAGTGGCAACGTGCCGCAAAACATCACATTCTTTTTCACAGGTACCATTCGTATGGGAACGAAGCAGCGCCACCTGGTGGCTCACGTGTAGGCCAGGCCTGCTTCGTTCCCATACAAATTGACATTTGCGCGTTCGTCGCGTTTGATCGAGTAAAACTCGCACTAGGCCCTCTGTAATATATACCACTGAACAGGCTGCTGTCAAATTATTTTTGTGCCTATTTGAAAAACTCCATTTTGGCGCTGTAGGCTATAGAACGAGTGTCCATGGAACTAAAATTAGTGATTATATGTATGGAATAAAAATACGCAAACGTCAAAATTAGTTCTCGGGACGATCGAGGGAGGTGTTTCAAATTGGCACAAAAAATTAATTGTCATTTGTATCGGACAGCCTGTCCAGTGGTATATATTATAGTGCTTTTAACAAACCTCAGATAGTTCAAAGTAAACTCCTTCTCTATGTTTATCGGAGAGTTGTGAACAGATATTGTTTCTGATTGTGTCTATGGAAAGATTAATTTCTGTGTCATTTAAAAACCAACCAAACGTCTGTCATTTAAAGAAAATGCGACTCTACGTCAACACATTGGAGTTTAAAATGAATAGTATAGAAGTTTGTCGTTACTACCTGTTACCATTGACTCCGCAATGATACCATTGGCATTTGTCTCGTAAAATCCATAGTTGTATTAGATTGATGGTATTACACTTGAATATCTTACTTATATTTGCCTTGTTTTTTTTATTATAAAATTATACATTCACATCTTAAGTAAAGTCCACGCGAACGAAGTCTCGGTCATCAGCTAGTCTACACATACAAATGTATTATTAACATTTGTATTTTTGTTTGTAACGAAAAAAAAACTACTGGACAGATTTTGAAAATTCTTTCACCTATAGAAAGTTATATTATGAGCGAGCAACGTAGGGCTATATTTTATGAAGCTACGCGGACGAAGTCGCGTGCGATAGCCAGTGGTGAATAAAACCACTAACACGTTGTGATCTATGGTTTCCAGAGAACCACAGGTTCACTGTGCGAGTGTCGGCGTACAGCGGAGTCAAATCCAGCTCAACCATAGAGATCAGACCTCCGAAACTCCTCGCCAACACTTTGGACGTTGAACAGCTGGAGCAATTCCAAAATCAGTATGTGCCGTCTATATATAATTTTATGCTAACGTCGACAGACAGGCTGAAGGTCCACTAGTAGAGAGTATAGGTGGCTACCGTCGCCTATGAAACAAACAACACCATACATGTACATAACAAGTAGTTGTTACAGTTTTTGTGATCAGAAGTCCAAAAATTTTTTTACAGCATAGGCAACAAGTTATCGAACAAAATGGCACATAATATATGTTATAATTATAATGAAATGTAAATAAACTATGATATGAATAATATTGAATTTGTATCTTCTTCTTCTTAATAAAATATGTATATAAAACAGACTCCAAAACAGCTGAACCGTTTTTGATGAAACTTTCAGACAATCTTCTAAATTAGTCCAGCGGGTGATCCTGCGAAGTTTGAAAATCTAGGTTATAAAATAAACCTATGTTCCGAATTTAAGTTTTCTTGACTTTGGCTATGCGTTGATGAGTCAGGATAAATGTTTTATAAAAGTATAGATTTTGTGAAGTGTTTTATTGTTATAAATTTAAAAAAGAAAAACCTTTTTTCAGGTTATTGAAGTTCGAAGAAACCGCCACGTTGCACAAAGCAAAAATACAAAATATCGACAGCAAATTGGCAACGTTTGAAATGAATTTGAACGAATTCAATTCGAAGAGGAAGAAGATAAATGAAGGCATTGAAATGGTATCACGGCTTAGTTTATTTCTTTTTCTAATGTTAGAGTCGACAGACAGGCTGACGGTCCATGTGTGGTCACTACATACAATCCTAATTCTCTATTCTTAAGGCTATAGTCGCCAGCACATTTGTAGCATATGTGGTGTTCCCTGTGTCAAAGATAGGCGACGGTAGCCACCTGTCATCGAGTGGACAAGGTCGCCTGTCGACGACACAAAAAAACATGTCATTTTTTTTATATAAATTGCCAATAGTACTTTTTTTTAAAGACGAATTGTCATATATTTTTTTTTATAGAAAACTTACAGAATCAATGCAATCAAAGATTACACACAAAAAGAATATAACTGCAAAATCCGAAATTTTGTTATCGCAATACCCAAAAATGTCATCGAGGGTGTCGATTTTCCCCAATTTCAAATATGTACCTATTATTTCTTAACCAAGTGAACTGGTTTTTTTTTTAAATTTTTTTCCGGAGCCAACAACTAAACACACACACACACACACACATATATCAAAGCGTGACGGTGACGCGAGTTCAACTCTTTTTCCCCACACAAAAAGTGCACAAAGAAGTATTTCACTTACAAAAAATCGCAAAAAATGTTCCAGGTTCGCACAATTTGCGCACAAATAAGGCTTCAGACGAAGAAAGTGCAGGACATAGAGAACGAGCCCTCGTTCAACATTCAACAGGAGAGGCAAAAGATGAGAAGGAACCAGAGCCAAGTGACGTTGAAGCAATGCGCTATGCAGAAGGAACTCATTCACACCATAAACAACCTGCACAGCAAAATGACAGCCGGGGAGATATGCAAGGTTGGCAATTTGTAAAGTAATAAAAAAAAACATTCATTCGTAGGACTGCACGTAGGAAGTGAAAGCAACGCGATCTGTTAACAACTCAACAAACTATTGACGAAGTTAGTCTCATTATGAATCGAGAAGTAAGTATTGATACGGGTAGATGGCGCTTATTGTATACAACTAAACGTCACTGAATGTGTCGGCGCAAGTGATTTATTTATTTTTTCAAAAGGTACACCAACAGCAAAAAACTTACAATAGGTATTTTAGGTAATACAATAATTATTTTTATTATTATTTTTTAAAAGGGTCATGAAAGTATGTGCAAAAAAAGTATTGTTGACCTAAATACACCCAATGTTTTTGTCGCAAATTATTAATTGTTTATCTATTTATAAAGGTATAGCGAATTTTTGAAAAAAAAAAACCTATTTGCCAGCCTGCCTGATGTATTTTCTCAAAAAATAATAATGATAATAATAATACCCTTCGTTTAAAGTTATTCAAGCGCACTTGTACTGTCATAGCTATCAAGAAAACTGTCACTGAATCGTCAATTCGTCTTTTTGACAATGGATTACTACCAATTTGTTTCCACACAAATAAATGACAATTTATTTTTCGATTACAGATAAAATTAGAAATACGAAGAAACGGTATATTAGAGCAGACGGCTGAACTGAGAGAGCTGAAGAATGAGCTGCGCAACGCACAGGTAAGTGTAAATAATATTATATTTCTTTCTTTCTTTCGGCCTCCCACCGAACGGCTGTCCAGCGGATCCCTCTTTAGCCGCAGGCGTTGCCCACTAAGGTCTAGCTACCGCACAACCAAGCCAAATCAATGTCCGAATGCTTACGCACACGCGCACTCACACGCGCTGGCACGCACGCACACACTCGCACGCACGTGGACATGGACGCGCGTTCGCACGCACACGCACACGTGTTCACACGCAATCGCGCAAACGCACACGCAACGCGCTCACACGCACGCAACACGCACGAACAGGCGTTCGCATGTGTACACGCGCACGCACTCGCTTTCACACGCAACACGCACGCACGCATTCAACAACGCGCACATTAGGTACACAGGCTACACAATACATACACTACACATAGGTACGTTTCTTCGTAATAGATAGATAGATAGATATACTTTATTGTACACAGAGTAACACAATAAAAAAATAAAAAAAGTACAAAATATGACAATGTACAATGGGCGGTCTTATCGCTAAAAGCGATATCTTCCAGACAACCTTTAATTCTTCGTAATATTTTATTTAGTTTTTTTTTTTAATTTAATGTTCATTAAATGAAAACTTGAATGTTGTTTATGTTCATAGTTATTTTTAACATATAAAAAAGAAGTCCGTTATTGTCATTAATATTTAAAGCATACATATGTATTTATTTCTAAAATAAAAAAATCCTCACAGGCAACCCTGGAGAACATAGAGAATCTGCTGAATCGAACCAAATCGAGCGCGAAGGAGAAGCTAATCGAAGCGAAGAGGGGATGCGGCAATAAGCTACCGATGGACCCCGACTTCCCCTACAAAGAGGAGTTCGACGACTTGCCAGCGGACCTCGACGCGCTGCAGGAGCACTGCTACGAGCTGCAGACCAGGAGGGACTGCATGGACAAGGGCGATGAAACTGTGAGTTCACACTATGGAGGGTAGACTCATATGACAATCAAACTGAAAAAATGGTCATCTCCAACAATAAAATAATGGTTCCAAGAGTGGCCACAATGGCGCTAGGTGTAGCATATCTTCCATCTATCTAGTTTACTCGTCAATGCTACACTAGCGCCATCTTATTTTAGTGGTATTCTGGGACCACTTTTTAATACACAAGAGTCGGTCCTCCTCACCTCTACCTTGTATAGTTCATACCCAAGCCTTTATTGAGCCTTCGTTCATTTTAAAAATCACTCTAAATAAAGTCATAATGACAATACAGAGCAGAGTTTAAAGGTTAGTTCGCACTAGTCTGATAATTTAGTAAAGTAACAAGTAATTTAGTAACCAAACGAGTTTTTAAAACCAGAAAATTAGTCGAGTAGATTATTAAGTAAGATAGTCACATAGCCACTACTAAGCCAATATTAAGTCTTTAACCTTAAAATTAGCGTGTATATATATTTACTATTTAATTTATATTTATACTATTTATTTTTTTAGGTAATAAAAGAATACGAAGATCGCGAAAAGTTGATAGCGAAATTGAAATCTGAAGTGAACAGTTCCAGTGACATTAACAAAACACTAGAGGACAAAATGAAAATTCTCAAGTAAGTGTCTTAGTGTTTTATAGGTACAAAAAAGAACTCTCAGTCGTAGGACTGCCAGTAAGAAATAAAAAAAATATGTGCGTTTGTGTCAGCTCCGACGCACGACTGGAGTTTACTCGTTACGAACGATTAGAAAATACATATTGATAGCGCGCGAGTTTAATGCAGTCGGAGCATCTACCCCCGCCGCGTCTCGCACGCTTATAGTGTAGTGATGTGCGTGCTGTCCTCGACAACTATCATGCGCTTACTGTGTTATCGCGTTAATATTCAAGTTGCAACCGCGTGTTATTTTTGTTTTTAATAATGTCTGATCCGAGTCAATCAAATTCTGTTACAAAAACACGAGTTTTTATTCATCGCCAAGCACCGGAAATGGCGAAAAATGTCCCCGAAAAAATGGGGCCATGAAGAGTCTTTTACAAGTGGCGCGCAACGTGAGGCATCGAAGACCTTTTACATTATTTTATTTCTAAACTTAAAATGTTAAACTTAAAACAATGTTGAAATTTATCGACATATTGTCATCATTAATTCTAATTAGGTCACAGCACTATCGCATTCCTGAGCTCTGCATTCAACTCGCGCGCTATCAGTAATAAAAATTATAAAAAAAAACATTTATCGTAAAGAATTAATATCAGCGCCATCTCTGTTCGAATGATTACCGTTGCCAATCTAGTTTTCGCAAGGATGTATTATTATGTAACATATTCTAGTTTCAGAGATATTGTGTAGATGGCGCAATATCTCTGAAACTTCAGAGATGTTTTAAAATATTCGAAAAGAGAACATAACGCACATACCGTGTGACAATTTTGATTTTACTCCCATAAATTTTCATACCCCGGGGCTTATATATGAAAATCTATTCTTAAGGAGTAAACATCAAAAATTATCGTAATCAATTGTAAAATATAATTGTAAAAGGTGTACTTACGTTACGTAAACATAAAATAAAAATTGTTGTCACCGGAAGAAACTAGTACACAACATAATTAAATATGTAAAATGGGACTGACAATGCACATGTTTATATAGTCCGATTTTATTCGTTTGATAAAAAAGGTAAACAAATATGAGGTCGCCAGGGTCACTGACCTGTTTTAGAGATGGGATTTGTACAATAGGCTTATCAAAGAGAGTTGACTCAGTGAGTAACTCATTCTCAGCCATGGCAACACTGCATTTTGCACCTCCCTAAAAACCAAAACCGAATAAAATATTATTATTAATAACAATAATAAATAAAAACGAATTATTAGTTTAGTTGTAATTTTAAGTAATATTTTTTATTAATGCCATTTAATCAAAAATAATTTCATAAAGTGTTTTCGTCTATGGTTATGAATTATGATAAACTAAAACTTTAAAAATGTATATAGAGTTGTGAACTTGATAATTTATGTACGAAACAAAACCTCATGTGACTCCAAATGACTTAGGTCGTGTACATGTCCCGTCTCTAAAACCATAGACAAAATCTCTGTGACGTCTATTGGTATTGTAGGTTATGTGACGATTTTATCGAGTTTTTTTGCATTTTCCTCTGAAAATATGCAATAATTTTGGATACATATCGTAAAGAATATTATATTTAGTGAGTGTAAATGAATTCGTGTACATATGAATGTGAAATTAAGGTTAAAACTCGAAAACTATATGTCGTGAAATGTTTGTTTACCTTTTTTATCAAAAGAATAAATCGGACCTTAGATTTGTTTACAAATAAAAATTATTTAATTATTGTTATTAAATATAATAAAATGTCAAAAATGTTCTTTCTCAGAGCAAGGTGGTTGCCGCCACTGGAGGGTTTGTTGAACGAAATTGATAAAACTTTTGGCGATATGTTCGCCAAGTTGAATTGCGCAGGAGAAATTAAACTCGAAAAGGGAGGGGAGGATGTGAGTGTCTCTTTTTTTTTTAAAGTTGTATTTTTAATTGTCTGTGTGTGTCTGAGGCCACTTTTACAATAATAGTCTTAATATTTGCATAACATGCATAAAAGAATGGTACCCTAAGTTTCTTTCAGGGTTTCTTCTCAGGATTGTCATAATCTTGGTCATTTTTTTCCGAAACCCTGAAAATATATTAAAAAGTGTATCTTTGAAACCTATACCAAGCAAATGCTGCATCAAACCGAAGGGATTTAGAGTATTTGCATATCAACTAGGAATATATCTAGCAAGATTATCTACTGGGGATATAAATGGTATAAACTACTGGGATATAAGCCTAAGACATTTAAATTATTTGCATATCAATGGGGATATAAATGTTATAAACTAGAAAGAAGAAAGAAAGAAAGAAAGAATTTTATTCACGCAACACAAAGACACAAACATAATACAAAAACCACAAAACAGAAATTATTATAAAGGTAAAAGATGTGTGTGTCCTCTCGGCAGTGAATCGGTTACTGGCTCAGCATTGTGCTGAGGTGCCCGATAAGCACCTGCAGCGCTGATTTTCAGCCAGCACCGTTTGGGACTCACTACACAACATAATTATTCTACACTAACACAACATATTGCTACACAAACATAATTATTCTATACACTATACAAACATACTTTATACAAAACACAAACACATTCAACAAACAACTCAGACATTATTTATAACTACTGGGATATAAGCCTAAGACATTTAGATTATTTGCATATCAATGGGGATATAAATGTTATAAACTACTGGGATATAAGCCTAAGACATTTAAATTATTTGCATATCAATGGGGATATAAATGTTATAAACTACTGGGATATAAGCCTAAGACATTTAGATTATTTGCCTCTACTAGCTAGGGTTATAAATTGCTTATCTACTTAGATTATCTACTGGGGATATAAATGTTATATACTACTGGGATATAAGCAAAAAGCATTAAGATTATTACATATACATATACTAAGATTATCTACTGGGGATACAAACTACTGTGATATAAGTCTAAGGCATTTAGATTATTTGCATCTACCATTGATATAAAGTGCGTATTAAATGTTCAATTGAAATTCGCGGTGTGTAGAAACAGTCGAAGACGTGTTATAATTTCCAGGATGACTTCGACAAGTATGGCATTTGCATAATGGTCCGGTTCCGGACGTCGGAACAGCTTCAGCAGTTGACTAGACACGCGCAGTCCGGAGGGGAAAGGGCTCTCTCCACTGCCATGTACCTTATGGCCTTGCAAAGGCTCACCACGGTACCTTTCAGGTTCGTCAATAAACCCATTTCTCTTTTTTTTCAGATTTAGCCTTTCAGAATCGTGAATATCAAATTTCTCTCTCTCTCTCTCTCTCTCTCTCTCTCTCTCACTTTCTCTCTTTTCCGCCAGACCCAAAAATGGGATCAGCCGATTTCCTAGTAGACGAAGGGATTTCACTAACTTGCACACGTTCGATTGAAGTGAAACTTGGTATACTGTTACTTCGGTGGTATTTTCATGACATGGTAACCTTGACCTGATGCTGCATCAAGTAGTCCACGGGATACCCAACTCCTCAGCAACTAACAGCAGATATAGCGTGTTTGGGCTCAATAGAGAGTCGGGAATTAGTTTATAATTTTTATAATACTTGAGAATGCATTGATCAGACTGAAACATAGCGTTAGCCTAAGTGGCAAAATCTAGTGTCCAGTCATGCTAATGGGTACAGTCGGGGTAAAAAAAAGGTCGTCACCTTAAAGTCGACATTTGCTTAATGTGACATTGATATGAAAAAAATAAAATAATGACGTTTGCTTGGCGCTTTAGTTTCAAAAGGTACTAAGATTCTCGTACCTTTTAAATAGATGCGTGGATGAGATAAACCAGGGAATGGATCCAATCAACGAGAGGAAAATGCTTCAGCTCCTCGTCAAAGTCACCACAGAGTCGGAGAACGACCAGTACTTCCTGCTAACGCCCAAGGTTAGTTAACTTAACTAACTTGTTATTTATATTCCAGGAAAGTTTACTAACAAATCAAAATTTATGATTAGTCCCCTAGGGTAATCAAATATTTTCCCAGGGGACTCAAATTTTTGGGTCAATATTTATGGGTGAAAGAAATTTTCGAATCCAACCCAACTTTTAGAAAGGGTGGAAAAAAAATCCTCAAATTATATAAAAATTGTTTTAGAAAAAAAAAGTTTCAGCCAAACATTGTAGAGAATTTAGTTTTACATAAAAATGTTTATAAATATTTATTTTTTGCTAAAATTAAAATTAACAAGAGTTCGGGTGGTTAGTGGGTAGTTTGTAAGGAGAATTTGGCAGAAGGGTAAAACGGTAAATTCGATACCATCACGATGGTTTTGTATATAAAAAAAAATAAACAAGCAACACCAGAGGGTTTAAAGCGAAAAAAATAGGAATTTTGTCGTGTTGAGGAACGGAACGATAGCGCGTTATAACGTGCCCGATAGTCGAAAAAATAGACTATTTTTGAATTTTTTTTGTGAAGTCCTCACTCCTGACGTGAAGTCCTGCGACTGACATGTTTTTTTTTTGACAGCGTCGTCTCAAACAACTAAGCTAATTCGATTTTTTTCTCGTTTGTTTTTTAGCTTTTAACAAATCTAGAATACAATTCAAGGATAAAGGTTCACACGATAATGAACGGAAAGAGTCTGATGAGCTACAAGAAATGGCAGTGCCACAAGTTTCTCCAAAAGGCCAGCTCTTACTCACACTGAGAACCGAATATTTTGATATAAGGTAAATCTAAAAAAAATTCTGATGGTACAAACCCCTAATGTATAGTTATTATGTAAATATGTATATAAATTTTAATAGCTATGTGTGTAAAGCAAAGACAATCCAGTCTTTTCATTAATATTGATCCTCGATAGGCATCGATGTACTAAAACTGTGGATTTCGCACGCCACACAAAACACTAGGAACTTTATGGAACGTTTAAAAGTGACATGTGCGTAGAGCATGAACTCTGTCATCTGTCATTTAAAGAAAATGCGACTTTACGTCAACACATTGGAGTTTAAAATGAATAGTAGAACTTGGTCGTTACTACCTTTTACCATTGACTCCGCCACGATTCCGTTTCAGGCGTACTTGACATGTGCCACTTTGGAATTTGTCACGCAAAATCCATAGTTGTAATAGATCGATGTCGAAAGGGTATTAAATTTTAAATGAGAATTTATGTAAGATTTAGAGATATTTTCGATGAAGAAACAGGTTTCAAATAAAGAGAGATCTTCGCAGATAATTCGCCCATTTATAACATTACAGATGAAAAGCGAAAAAATTTAATTCTTTTTCATATTGCAATTTCTTATAAATTTCATGTCATATCCGGTAAATTAAAGAAAATTACAATTAAGTAGGTTTTCTGTGAGAAAATCTGTCGTATCAAAATGCTCGGTCCCATGATTTTTAAGCTCAGACCAAACAAGAACTATAGACAGAATTTTGGTAGATGGCTACTGTCGCCAGGTGCCGCCAATGCGTTGCCGCCTACAGTAAGGATAAGGGATAGGGAAATTGGCTCTCGTATCTCTTACTCTGTACCTAGATGGGATAAGGTATAGGGGACGATACTCTCTTAATCCCTCTCATTTGCTCATAAACCCCAGTGGTCATAACATATAAGGGAATATACCCATACTACGTGACCCATTTTTTTTTACAATTTTTCAAATCTGACTCGGTACTTTCAGATATATTATTGCGCTCAAACAGAAAACTAAGGAGCGATTTCACCATACCCTGTTAGTACTTAACAGCGATGTCAAATACTAACAGAGTAAGGTGAAATCGCGCCTAAGGCTATGTTCTCCAATGGGAGTTCACTCTAAGATAACCCTATCATGTCAACGGAAAAAATCTACATATTATAATATAGTCGTCAAAACAATATCTGCAATTTGCAAAAAGTATACGTTTGAGATATATTAACAAAAAAAGTTTTCATCAAAAAATTTTTAACATGAAGGTCTATTTGAAAAATAAAATATTTTATTTGAAACAAGTTGTTTTACCTAAACATATTTTGTCTTTGAAATATGAAAATTTAATAGTTAATTGATTAATTTGATAATAATACTCCGAGACCGCGTGGTCGGTTTTGCACATAACAGATTCTAGGTGCTGCACATGCGCATGCGCATATCTTTTTAAGAGGCCATGGTTCTACAAATATTGCTTATAAGCACTCGGCAGTTTTTTTATACGACACATAATGCAGTGAAATAATCACTAAGGTCAAAATTTTGGAATCTCAAAAGTGCACATTGAAGATTTTGGTTTTACAATGACGATATGTCATTGTAAAATGTGGCTTATTGAAATGGACAATTTATATTATTATTAATATGCTAGAGACAGATTTTGGTTCGATAACCACAATATAATTTGTTTGCCAGTGATTTTTTTTAACCTAACCTTATAATTATGATATTTTGATACTCTGCGTATCAATAACTTAGGGAAAACTTCATCATACTAAATATTTTACTAATATTGTTTTTCACCGGCGGTGCCTAATGTTCCCACCTGAAAATTTACGGTACAATATTTTAGTGGTTAGGTTTAGCTATAAATACGATAAATTTGTATATACATATAATAATTAATATGTCTGGCTAAGTCGCTGAGGATTTAGGTGTTTTGCAGACTACTTGATTCTGCAGAATCACGTCAAGGTTACCATGCCATGGAAATATTACTGAAAACAATATTTTTTTACATAAATCGAACCTGTGGAAGTTAGTGTGATCTCTCTGTAGAGATGATCTTCAAAAAAAATCTTCGTAATTTATAGCCAAGTACAATCTCGATCATGTCAGCTTTTAAACAAAAAAAAAGGATCAAAATAGGTCCATCCGTTTGGGAGTTACAATGCCACAGACAGACGCACAGGTCAACTTATAACAGCTCTTTTTTGCGTCGGGCGTAAAAATTAAAAATAAAATAGACAACAAAAGTTGCTTATGCCAAAAAACTTTTATGTTTTTTTTTCTACAGTCACACACGATTAATAATCATTATTATAATTTTCTTATTAATATTATTTATACTATAAGAAGTTTTATTATAATTTTCTTGTTAAAAATGTTGGTATTTTTTAATAATTTGATTATTTTTACGCATTGTGATATCGATTTTAAGTTTTATTTTTCTTTTCTCTTATTGTAATTTAGTTTGAATGAGAATTTCAATTATGAAGTAACGCAGTTTTTAACCCCCACACACGTAACGTAACCTCTCCCCCCCCCCCCCCCTCCCTAAACGTTACGTAACAACCAAGTGACCATTTTTACCAACGAAAAGGGTTACCAACTTGGGAGAACAAAATAAAATTGACGTACAATACACTCGAGGGATTCCCCTCCCGTCCTTGTAACGTGTTAAAAGCCCCCCCCCAATTGCGTTACGTAATACTTGAACGTCCCCTAATGACTAATTTTATGGGAACAAACTATTTTTTTTTTAAATTGCGTGTATGAAACAATTTGTAAGTTTTCAATAAAACATGAATATGATTAATAATACAATAATTTTAATCAAAACAACAGGAATGATTGAGAAATTATCATAGTTTTAAACAGATTCTAAAGTATTTGTGTTTGTTTTGTCTAATAAATAAATAAAAAAAATTAATGAAATATTCTTTTGTTTTATTTTTCATTTATATGAACCTTTTTAGTAATCACAGGTCATCAGCAATAAAGATGTCATATATTTTTTATTTTTCAACGTGGACATCAACTAGTATTTAATAAGTAGAAAGGTTATCATTATGATTTAGTACACATTCGTCAGATTATTTTATTTTTCCGCATAGGTCATAATTTTAAAACTGATGAAACTTTTCTTATTAGTAAGTATCGTATATAGATATGACTAAAACCCGAGACAGTGGCATTGCATTTCAAGTCATTCGGGCAGCCCGTTCAGTGTCTCTAAACCTGAGCCGTCTGGCGGCAGTAATCACCTACTAACAGAAGACCATCGTGAAATAACAGCACGATTGCTGTTGTATTTCGGTGAGTTTGTAATGGACGTAAGGACGTAAGGAGCCCATTACCCCATCCCTTCCTTATGCCTTATCACTTGCAGCACCTATGGCGTTGCTTGTGTTATAGGCGATGGTAGCCCCTACCATCAAGTGGACAGTCAGCCTGTCTGTCGACCTTAACATAAAATAGAAAATATTAAAATTCAAATTACTATTATACAATAAAACACAAGAGAATAATATGTTAGATTTGTTTTAATAAATAAATAAGTAATGCATACAAAATGCTCAAGCACCTTTGCGTAAACTAAGGTCTCTTTATAGAAAGTGGGAATAAATTTATTAATTTCGGTCCATTAGCGCTTTTTAATTAAGAAAAGCAGATAGAGATTGTTGAGCGAATAGAGATATAATATTAATCTGTGTAAAAAAAAAATCTAAGTACACGTTGTACTTATGTTAGAGGCATCAATGTACTACAACTATGGATTTCGCGCGCCATACAAAACACTATAACTTTCTTCTTCTTCTTCTTTTAATGTCTTGGCTCCATCAGATTTTCTCCGATGATTTTGCCAGTGTCATTAGTAAAAATAGCAATTTGTAAGTCTTTTTTAAATAAAAAAGACTAAATTGAAATTAAAATCAAAAATAGCAAATCCCGAGACTAGTCAGTCAAGTCAAGTCAAGTCTAATTTTTCTAGAGATTTCCAAAACAGGTCCGTCAAGTCCAAAGCAGTCAGGTCCCACTATTAACTTTATGGAACGTTTAAAAGTGACATATGCGTAGAGCATGAACTCTGTCATCTGTCATTTAAAGAAAATGCGACTTTACGTCAACACATTGGAGTTTAAAATGGATAGTACAAGTTTGTCGTTACCTTTTACCACTGACTTCGCCATGATTCCGTTTCAGGCGTACTTGACATGTGCCGCTTTGGCATTTGTCTCGCAAAATCCATAATTGTAGTACTTCGATGTACAGAGGTCAAAAATATTTTTTACAATTTCTGTCTGTTTGTGCACGCTAATCTCAGAAACGGCTTGACCGATTTGAATGCGGTCTTCACCGATGTATTATTGGTCCATTTGGACTCCTTTGCCGGTCCACTGTTCGTCCAGTTGGACGTCGCATTCGAGGTCCCTGAGGGCGGACTTTATGTCGAATCCGAAACTTTTGCTGAATTTCTCGTAACTCCTGTTCAAAATGGCTTCCACTCCCAGTTCGTGGAACTTCGCGTTTTGCTCGCGACATCTCGCCACCATATTGCGAATGGCCCAACACGCGTTTTTCTGTAAAAAAAAAACATATACATTCACTAGTGGCCCGCTCCCGGCTTCGCCCGGGGTGCTTTTTTGCAATCCAGCCGATAAATTACTTTAAACCGCCATCTGTGAGAACCTTATGGAACTCACAGATAAATAATTGCTGTATTGAATAAGTATCAACAGATGGCGCTATGTTAATAATATTATATAATTTGAAAAATAAGTTTAAATTATATAATATTATTCGGTTCAGTAGTTTCAGAGTTTATCGCGAACATACATCGTGACACGAGATTTTTATATATATAAGATTATCCCAACCCTTATCCTTATTTGGTCGGCAGCGCTCTCGCAGCACGGTATTGGCGACAGTAGCCACCTACCATCAAGTGGACAGTCAGTCTGTCTGTCGAACTAGACCTTAACATAACAAGAAAAATCATACTTATACATGAATATATTATGTGAACCATATTTAAGTCACAAATTCTTCTTTATACTTAATACAAAAAATGTTGTGTGTGCGTGCGTGCGTGCGTGTGTGTTGCAATACCTGAACGTTCCCATTGTCCTTGTGGACCTTCATGCAGCCCACGATGGCTTCGGGAGCCCCGTTCTCTAGGAACTGCTTGCTGTGATCTGGCTCACGCAGCGTCAACGCGGCCATACACTTGAGCGTGAGCGCACTCGTTGTTGGGTTATTCTGCATTCCGAAACACCCAATCATTTGTAAGAGCAACTTGTGTGGCACACTAGGCTGTTTAGCCCCTCCCCCCCCCCCCTATTTAGGGGGCTAAATAGTCTTACGTAATAAATGAATGGCCCCAATATTATAAATGTCGACGAAGCCGTTGGATGAGTGGTAAAGGTAAACCTGCCTAACGTCTCAGGGGCAAAGGGTTCGATTACCGGCGGAGTCAATTTTGACATCACCACCTTATCCCTTATCCTGTATCCTTCAATGGTCGGCAGCGCGCTTGCAGCACCTATGGCGTTACTTATGTTATAGGCGACGGTAACCACCTACCGTCACGTCTGGTCGACCGTCAGCCTGTCTGTCGATCATACCATTCAAAAAAAAAAAG
The DNA here is from genome assembly GCA_936446665.2 of Synanthedon andrenaeformis. Classification (NCBI taxonomy): domain Eukaryota; kingdom Metazoa; phylum Arthropoda; class Insecta; order Lepidoptera; family Sesiidae; genus Synanthedon; species Synanthedon andrenaeformis. The sequence goes on along the minus strand of OW387799.2, from coordinate 1,564,282 downwards.
TGTGTTACTCCTGCCAGTAAGTAGTAACACACATTTTTTTTTGTGTGTTATCCCTACCAGTAGGGATAGGTGAAGATTTTTCTTCCATCTACATTTTTTCAGGCGTTATAATATACATATTTTTATTTTTCAACGCAAACGAAGTCGCGGGCAAAAGTTAAATGTTCGAAATTCAAATGAAAAAAACTCACCGAATGTCGCGTGAGTAGCGAGACGATGACAGGAACCATTCCGCTCTTAACTAGTTCACGTTTTACGTCGTCATTGCCCGCCAATGCTGTTATTCTGAATATTTCATAAATTCATAAGAAAACGGTGGACATAATTATTACAAAAAAAAAATATCATCGCAAACAAAATAAAGACCGACTACACATTCTATATTCACAAAACTACATGAAAATCTCTTTACATTTTGATATTATTTGTGCAAATGTAATTTGAAGATATCTGACAATTTAATGAATTGTGAATCAACTCCGTTACCATAACAACATTATGGTTAAGTCGTTACTGCTACGTTGTTATAGAATAAAGTTTTGCTTAATCGATATTACTATAACCAACCAACATTTCTAATTTTAACAAATTAGTTGATTTCAAAATAAAAAAAAAATGGCATTGGGTCAAGACTATCTCGCTTTCGGCACGAAATCTCACGGCCTAAACACTCTGAGAAAATGGGACGAACACAACGCGGAAATCTTAAAAGGCGACATTATAGGCGTCACAGACGAAAACACTTCTATAACCAAAAATTGCATTGTCAAAGTTAATCAGACTTCGTGTAACGATTTCAGCGAGAGCACAGATCAATTGCAACACCGCTCACGACACATAAATTATTGGAAAGCTGAATTGGAGAGAGCCGTTAGAGACATAGACGCCGAGATATCTGTACTCGAAACACAGAGACAGCAATTGAAAAACGCAATGGACACTCTGAAAATACCCGAATACATAACCAACGAATGCTTAGAACTGCGTTGCAATAGAATGCAATCCGACCTAATAGACGACAATCCTCAAAGACAACTATTCGCTGAATCCAACTTAATAGAGAATGTTAAGAGGCTGCATGCAGAGTTGCTTAGAGATGTGGAAAATCAGATGGACATGAACATAGCTGCAAAGAACGCTTTAGAAAAAGACTGGGGCAATAAATTCTTGGCGTTCAAATATGAAAATGAAAATGCTGAACTCAAAACCAAGTCAGTCAACGTGAAAGAGTCCCCGGGAGTCACTAGACTTTCTGATGGACAATCAGACGTACCTTCTTGGGAATATTACACTGTCAACACTTTAGATCAATTCAAAAATTCCATAGACAAATCTAAAGCGTTGAGGGCTAAGGTAGATGCGGTTTTAATCAACTCCGCGAGAGATCTTCGTTCGCAGGATCTCAGTGTTAACAAGGCGTTGAGCGAGAGAATAGCGCAAACTCAACAGGTGAAAATCGATCTTGAAAATCAACTGCGTTTAACTTTACAGAAGATTGCTGAGACGGAGAATATTTTGGAGACTATACACGAGGAAATTTTAAAGGTAATGCAAAGGATCCAAGTTGCACAAACGAGATTGAACACTAAACATATGAGGCCTAACGTTGAAAATTGTCGAGAAGGTTCTCTGATTGGTCTTATAGAGGAAGTGAGGGACTTGAACGACAGTCTCAGTTTACTGCGCAACAGATCTTTGGAAACGGAAAAGATAAGAGCGAATCTGATCCACGAGAGATCTTCGTTGGAAAACGAGATTATTGTGAAAAACAAGTCGCTTTACATAGACAACGAACGTTGCCTGTTTTTGAGATCGTATTTTCAATCGGCCGAGAAATTATGTGGTTTTTGAAACTATTGAAATATAATTTGGGGATTGAAGGAGTTTGGGGGCCCGTTGTTACTATATGCAAGTACATTCTGTATTGACTGCAAAACTGTGCCATAAGATTCGACTCTGGCATGGCAAATAGTGTGTGTGTGTTTTTTTTCTGTTTTGTGTATAATTTTGACATCTTTTATTTTTTGGATACTGAGCGAATGACCATAGAATTTGTGTGTTTTTGACTGAATTGAATATGTATAAATAAATTAATGTATATGAATGCTGTAATATGCAATTTCGTTTTTATAATTTATATACTAGCTGACCCGGATATAATCTCTACACTATCCTTAATATAAATGAATAAAATGCTATTGCATTTCGTTGATGGGTGTCAATGGTGACGAAACCGTACTCACAACTTGTCAGCGTGCTGTATGACAGTTCCGTCGTCGTAATTGTCAGCTAATACTGTGAAGAGAGGTGCGACCCCGCACTTAGCCACCATAGAGCACAGCTCGTGGCGAACCAACAGGGTTGCCATTGTAAGCATTATTTCCGAAACCAGGGGCGGTTTCGTGTTGCCTGTTTACAAATATTATGTATAGTCGGATGCATGAAGAAATTAAACAAAATATGACTAGAATAAAAAAAAAGTGTGTGTGTCACACGTCTGGAGTTTACTCCTTAACAACGATTATTAAATACATAATATAAATTATAAAAACATTTATCGTAACGAATTAATATCAGCGCCATCTCTGTTCGAATGATTACCGGTGCCGTCTAGTTTTCGCAAGGATGTATTATTACGTAACATATTCTAGTTTCTGAGATATTGTGTAGATGGCGCAATATCTCTGAAACTTCAGAGATGTTCTAAAATATCCGAAAATAGAACGTAACGCATGGCGTGTAATAATTTTGATTTTACTCCCATTAATTTTCATAATATGAAAATCGATTCCTAAGGAGTAAACTTCAAAAATAGATATATATGTAAGCAAATAGTGTCAAATATTTGTATAACATACACATTGAATTTAAGTTTTTTTATAAATTTTTGAAGTTTACTTCTTAAATAATCATGTATTGTGTATTAAGGAGTAAACTCCAGTCGTGCGTCGGAGCTGACACACAATTTTTTTTTCTGTACTTCTTTTGACCAATGCTTTAATCACTAAGGGGGTGGTTCTGGTTACTGTTGCTATACATGACTGACATGTCATAAGCATAATTAATGAGTGCGGTACGAATTGTGCCTTGCCACTATTAAAAAAAAGTTACCTTTGAGCAATAACATGAGCGGTTCCAATAACTGAACACCCATTTCCTTCGCGTGTTCGTGTGCTTTGCCAAATTCCACTCTAACGTCATCGTCGAGAGTCAATTTTCTTATCACTTGAAGCGTTTCTACCTGAATCTGCCAAAAAAGTGCTTCTATGTGAACCCATCACCTTATCCTCTCCTTAACCCTTATCAACTTATCATATAAAGGTTGAAAACGCATTTGCAACCTTTGTGTCTATATGTGAAAGAAGGCACTTACCATCAAGTGGGCAATCAGTCTGGCTGCCTAATTACTATCAGTGAGCTGCCAACATTGATATAGAAATATTTTAGTTTGCGTGCAAAGCCACAGACAAAAGCTAGATTACCTTAATATCAAGCTAGCTAGATTTTTTACCTTTAAATCCTGACTCGAGTTCAACCACTTTTTAAAAACTTGAGTCAAATCTTTTCCATACAATTTTTGTCGATTCATTTCATGTTTCACGCAACAATTACCGGTCCACTGAAGGGTTGCTATCAAGATTTTTTCATTTTCCACATTGTTAAGCAAACTGAAATTACAAGTACAAAGAAAATTGATTTAGCTTAAAGCAACTTCACTATAAATAAAATCCAAACTATAGATTAATTTTCTTACAGAATACCACTGTGGAATAACAGCGTGCATGCTGTTTTGTTTCAGTAAGTAAATAAAGCGTTGCCGAGGTGCAACACCCTATCTTTACTCTATACCCTTTACACATAAAAATGCAAATACTATCATCGAATTTAAAGAATATTTATTTTTGACACCCGATGCAAGAACAAGGTTTTATAGGTTTGACGTGTGTATCTGTCAAACGGATGGACCAATAATTATGATCTGTTTTTTTTTGTTTGAAAGCTGACGGGATCGAGATGGTTCTTAGCTATAACTTAATAAAGATTTATTCAGGCGTTTGAAGATCATTAGCCCATTTCCTAATTGAAGAACGGATTTCACTAACTTCCATATGTTCAATTGATGTGAAATTTGGTATATTGTTACTTATGCGGGATATGCAACTCCTGTGGAGCTTACAGCAGATAGAAAGTCAGAGGTTAGTTTATAATAAAAATTATTGCTTGTTTTTATGAATTCTACAGTGAATTCAATTAAACATAGCCCTTTTTATGAATTTGATTTCAGTATCCATAAAACCTAGTAACAAAACTTTACATACCTTTTGATCAAATCTACTCCTTTTTCATCCAACAGATCTGGTTGGGTGTCCATTAAGGCAGTTAGTGTATTCAATAAAGCTATTATTTTTTTTTCATCTTTTTTACTTTTCTCTTTTAAATATTTCTCGTGGCTATTGGCTAATAAGCTAATGAGTATTGGGTATACCCCATCTTTGCCTGCTCTCACTCTTCGTGCTAGATCTTTGTTGCATTCTTCCTGAAAAAATAAAATAAAATTCCTAGTTTAAAATAAAAAGGCTCAAATTATCTCCTTCATCTTTACATTGTATAAAGTAAAGTTGTTCATTTGTCTAATAAAAATGTAGTGTTACCATTTATGAATAATCATTTATAACAATAATTATACCTTCAACACATTCAATTCCTTTAAAAGTAAATCATCATCAAATTCATTATCATCAGACAGTTTCTTTAGTTTATTAAATGTTATTGTTACTAGATGATCATCGCCTGAACCAAGAACTAGATCCTTTATTATGTTTGATAAATCAACACCCTGTAACAAAAAAAAAAAGAAGATTTAATCAGTCCCATATTTCATTACTGATCTCTTACAGTCACAAAAAACTTCGAAAACATGATCTGTTAAGGAGTATCTTCGTGAAATGACATTTATTTATACACTAGTTTTAACCCGCGACTTCGCCCGAGCCCCTCTATCTTAGGTTTTAAACCATTTATTTAATATTTAATCACAAATATAATAAAATCGTAAACAATACATTGAATATTAAAATTGTACACATTGTACTTATTAACGATAAATAAGTTAAAAAAATGCTTTACTAGGTGTATAATAATAAAAGAAAATATGCTATTTAAAACCTGTAATATACAATCAAAATACCTGAGCCTCAAATTGAGCTATAGCATCTTTTATAGCTTCTTCAGGACTCATTTCGAGATCTTCAATATTTTCCTTTATAACTTCATCATACGTCTCTTGACTTATCACGCGAACCATTTCAGTTATTTCACTTTATAATGTTTAAAATAAGTTAGAAAAAACCTCAGTAAAAACAAGTTAATTAATAATTTTTAAACCGTATGCACGAAACTATGGTGAAGTGAAATGAAATGAAATGTTGAAAACAAAACAAATCAAAATCATCAATATTAAACATTGAAAAATCATGCTCTAAAATAATGACATTGACAATGACAGCTCAGAGACCACAGAACACTATAATCTCCAAGGTTTAGTTTGAATGTAAGCAGTTATCACACTTTACAATTTGAAGGAATCTAAAACACACTACACTAAATTAATTTCTAAATCGAAGACATAGAATTGAAAATAGATAAAATCTAAATTGAATCCAATCTGTTCTAACAGCGATTACACTTTCCAATTTCCTAAATTGGAATCCTTCAAATTGTAAAGTGTGATAAGCGCTTTACTATACTACTATTTAGTTTGTGGTCTTTTTAACGAGGGATAAATAAATCTTGTATGTACAACATACCCCACCTTTCGCTAGTTATATTTTATATTCTTTGTGCCCTACGGAAATAAGAGCGTAGACGTATCCTCACGAGAAGGGCTCGAGTACGAGTACGGAGTATTGTAGGAAGTAGATAAAGTATTAGCGCACGACTCGCTGTCTATTTCTTAAACAACTCTTGGATCTAACGGTTATAATTACATTTTAAAGTAACTGTCATACATTTACAGTTTACCCGTGATTCATAAAGTATTATGACCCATAGTATTGATGTCTTCAATTTTAAAAATTCTGTATTATAATGGTAGAGTATTTTTTTTTATTGTCTTACAATATTTTGACTATAATTATTTATAATACCTTTGCATGACAGTGATACATGTACATGTCATCCAGGCTGGCGCAACTCAAAGGAAAGAAAATGATGTATGAAACAGGTGGATTGGGTAATGCCGGAATAACCCGACTAAGTCAAGGCGATTGCGAAACCCATTAAGTTATTAGACATCACCGATTCTCTAATTTGGCCGTATTATACATCAAAACCACAATAAACCTGTATGTATAAGTTACTCTATGCAATAAACCATCGGCGGCCATATTGATGTGTTGCAATATGGCGTCTTTCATTTCAACTGCTTTGTTTGTTTGTTGTTTATTTTCGGATATTTCGGCAAGCAGAGTATTGATTTTTATAAAACTTGCCAAAATTTTAGTGTTTAAATACTCTTTCTTCGTAGTGTTATATTTGGTGTATCGTGTTTAGTATTCTAGATGCCGAAAGTAAGCTGCGAAATATGTGGCCTAAGAACGAGTCGCATTGATAATAAAAAACGAATATTTTTGGCCCAATTCCCGCTGGATGAAGATAGGTTAGTACATATTATATCTTGCTGCTGTTCTAAAACCATGTATAATATAGTTTATTGGGAGTTTAGTTCAAATTTTCGAATAAAATTGTGTTGCATATGTTTGCATGTAAAATGTAAACAATAGTGCAGTGCCATTTTTTATCGACAATCGGCAAAAATTTCTTTTTGATTTTATTGCACTGAATGATAAGAAATGAACACATGCATACACCCCAATGTACCAATTGGTTTGTTTTAGTTTTATTTTGCCTTTCTTTTTTATTTATATGTATATTTAACTAAAAAATAACATTTATTATTCATTTACTTTCTAGGTGCAGGCAAGACTTTGAAAAGAAAAAAACAACAAATGAAATGCTGTTCCATGTATCGGAATCTCTGCCAATCCATTGAACGATGAAGTTTTCAGTGAACTCCCTCTCCATATTGCTAAAAATCCTGTACAAACAACAAATGAAATGCTGTTCCATGTATCGTTCCAATCCATTGAATTACTTTATGAAATTATTATTACGTTATACATGACATAATCCAATTTTTATGTGTGTTACAGAACCTTCAACGTCGACCTTGGATACTGCCGTAATTAACTTAAAAAATAAATAGATCCTGCAGTCCTCAAAGATTTTATGTGAAGTTACTCTTGTGGCTAGGGAGCTGGGTGCCAAAATTTCTATATGATTTGTTCGTGTTAGGATGATGTACCATAAAAAAACATTAAGGACCGCGTCTGCCACCATGACAGCCCTGCGTTGTCAATTGAACGACGAACTAATCTCCTGGTATCAGTAATCCGGTTGTTCACGTCACTCGAACTGTTGAGCCTCCTCTTGTATCAGTAGTTCGGCGCTGGTGCTTTGTTTTCTAAGGTACTGTATGTACACATAAGGCTCTTATAATAATATCAAGGAACTTCAATAAGTGTCCATTATTCAACCTCTTTATTTAATTAGCCACTTGTTATCAATGTATTTTGTAGAGATTCCTTGTGCATCAAATGCTCTAAGTATGGCCATATCGATTGACAGTGTAACTCTTCCTAGCATTTGATTTACAATTTGATATATCTTTTTTATATTTTTAAAGTTATTATTAATATACATATTTATTCCTCTTATCTTACTTCGAAATGTAAAACAGTCGTCATGAGTTTACATACATCAGTACTTTAGAAAACAAAAGTTTTTCACCAGCGCCGAACTACTGATACAAAAGGGGGCTCAACAGTCCGGGTGAGGTGTACAACCGTACTACTGATACCAGGCGGAACAAATCATATACCAAAATGGCACCCAGCTAACCATTGTTTTTTTCGTTCACTGCTTCTCTGCTACTCCGTCAGTCGGCGATAACCGTAAACTGTATGATAGTAATAAAGCGATGATTGTAATTATTTGTTTTTTTATTTGTCAATAATATTTAAAATTATGTAAGGTCTTTTTTTGGGATTTTCATAAAACCATAGACTATAGAGTCAATTATACTATCGACCTTTTTATCGTAACAATAGCACATCCTTATTTTTATGTTCGTTATGTTGGCAGCATCGTACTTGTTAATTTTGGTTAGGTTGGTATTGGAGCAGTCCATCTTTGTCATAGAACAGTGGATTTCATTTTCATTGTATGGGAGTCCCGTCTCTTAAAACGTAGTGATTATATACTCTTTGATGTCATCTGTGAGCGTTTGTCAAAACAACGTTCTCAGTAGGACACATTCGGAAACTTTCTTATGCATGATATCGAATTATTATTTTTTTTCTTCTTTTATGACGTGTGCAGGTACTATGCCTCTACTCCATAGAAGTAAATTTTCGCCTTTAAAGAAATTTACTTTATAAATAAGACTAAACAAAATACATTATTAAGCTATTATTTATATTTCGATACATGAATTTCGAACGTTTCCTATTACAATGTTGATTGTGGCAAAGAGTATATAATCACTACGTTTTATTGTGGTCTATGTCGATGATGATCGATGACGCATACTGCCTTAAATAAAGATAAATATACCTCAAATTTTGTTCGCAATTGTTGTTTTTCATATAATTGGTGTTTCTTTAGCAATAATTATAGATTGTAAGATTACAAAATGAGTTTTCTGGGCAAACTGTTCGGAGGGAAAAAGGAACCAAAGGGTCCGACGACCCACGAAGCGATACAGAAATTGCGTGAGACTGAGGAACTGTTGTTAAAGAAGCAAGATTTTTTGGAGAAAAAGATCGAATTAGAAGTACAAACAGCTAGAAAACATGGCACCAAAAACAAGAGAGGTAATGTGTAATAAATTAAGAGAAATAAAGTACTTAATAATGTTTCACAAGTTCTTTGCTCTCATATGACACATATATATTGCTCTCATACGCTTTGCACACATATGACCTTGCTTCTCTTGTATAATTCTAATTATTCTATTATTACCTGTTCATTCTATCTGTATTTTTCTAATGATATAACGCAGCTAATATTATTTATAGTTAAAATCTTACACAATGTTTCATAAAACCCCTACACATAGTCATCTTACTACTTCCCCTCTTTATGTTATGGTCGACAGACAGACAGTCTACTTCACTGGTTTAATTCAAAAGTACCACAAATCAAAAAATTCCAAAAATGTTTTTATTGCAAAAATACAATCAAAATCCTTCATATTGTATGTTGCAAAAAGACATGGTTGTTTTATTCCATATTTTGTATATTTTGATATTTTTTTTATACATTCATAAGTAACATATGCTTATATCTCCTCTAATATTAAGTTTATTATAAAAGCACTTAAAACATTTAAAGCTACTTAAAAATACGTTTCTAATGATGTATAACATGCATATATTTTATATATATCTATGAAGAAAAAAAAAATACTCGATTAATCTGTAAAAGCGGCTGCTGTATGGTAACTAGCTGTTGTCCGCGTAATTCTATAAAATATATCCTATGTTATTCGCTGATAATGTTAGCTTTCTACATAAAGAAAGCTGCAAATTAATAGTCACAAGTATGACTTTTTGGACCACATTTTTTATTAATTGGGTGAAATGTAAAAAGAACCTATTCACTGGACCTTTCAGCCGCAATTGCTGCTCTTAAACGCAAGAAGAGGTATGAACTGCAACTCGTAACAATTGATAAGACCCTTTCACAAATTGAGGCCCAGAGGGAGACTTTGGAGGGTGCGACCACAAATGCACAGGTGCTGAATACAATGCAGGACGCCGCCAACGCTATGAAACTAGCTCACAAGGATATGTAAGTTTCATAAACATTTGATAATAACAACCTCTATGATAGACAAGTACTTATACAAGTTTCTGGTTTAATTTATATTTATTTTCTTGAATCCTGTTTTGACAACCTAAACTGCGTTCCATGATTCGAAGGAGTAGCTTGACAGGTCCTAATGTCAAATTTTAAAATAATGTTAACACCGTTTTCTGCATAGTGCTTATCGGTTTTGTTTGAATAGTAATAATATTTTTCGGTAAGAATATTTTTTATCTGGCTTTATTGATTGGCTTATTGTATTATTGTTATTATAAGGTTCGAATTTCAATTAAAGCAGTATTACTAATGACTAGGTCGATTTGGAATGATTTCAAAAAACAATTTAATGTGAAGTTAAATAAATAAAAAATGTTATAATGCAATACATATAGCGGTTATTTTGTGATAATTTTATTTCTGCTATGAAAATATTCCCATTAGAAAAGTTATTATAATCGAATAGTATAATTTTATTAATATTAATTGTAAACTTATTAATGTTTTATAGAGCATTGATTACGATTTTATTAAACTTAGAGTTTTAATAAGACCAGTTAGGTTACATTACTATTTTTGTTTAGTCAAAAACTAGCAACACACAAAATGTCAAATTATGGAACACACTTTTAGTTAGTTTAAAAATAAATTATTGAACCCTGCAAGGGAAGGTGTCTAGTGCATATAATAATTAATATAATAATGAATTAATTTCAACAGCGACGTGGACAAGGTTCACGATATAATGGACGACATAGCGGAACAGCACGACATCTCTCGAGAGATTACGGAAGCGATCAGCAACAACGTGGCCTTTGGCAACGATGTCGACGAGGATGAACTGGAGAAAGAGTTGGAGGAATTGGAACAGGTATGAGACGGGAAAATTCTAAATTCACAAACAAAATAGGTTTCAGCCATTACCCCATCCCTTTCTTATCCCTTAGAGCACATTACCCCATCTCTTCCTTATTCCTTATCCCTTAGAGCCCATTACCCCATCCCTTCCTTATCCCTAAGAGCACATTACCCCATCCCTTTCTTATTCCTTAAAGCCCATTACCCCATCCCTTCCTTATCCCTTAGAGCACATTATCTCATCCCTTCCTTATCCCTTAGAGCCCATTACCCCATCCCTTCCTTATCCCTTAGAGCACATTATCTCATCCCTTCCTTATCCCTTATCCTTCTATAGTCGGCAGCGCACTTGCAGCACATATGGCGTTGCTTGTGCTTTTATAGGCGACGATTGCCACCTAGCATCAAGTGTACCGTCAGCCTGTTTGTCGACTTTAACATAAAAAAAAAGATGGGGCATCTGTTGTATATTTTGTAAAGGAGGCGGTCATTAGTACCATGATAAATTTACTTAAATAGTAACGCGAAATGTACCAGAGGTCATTGAGGCCTTAGAACAACTTGATTGATGACCGTTTTCCTTGATTGATTAACCACTTTCCTTTGATTGTTTGACCATTTTTGATTGATTGACCACTTTCCTTTGATTCCTTCCTTTGATTGATCGACCACCGTGTGATTTTTCAGGAGGATCTGGACAAAGAAATGCTGGGCATCAAAGTCCCCACGGACACTCTGCCGGACGTACCGGCCGGAGAGTTGGTACGCGATAAGCCCAGGCCGAGCAAGCCCAAACCAGCCCAAGGCGAGTTCACTTACCTTTTTCGTTACCAAACGTTTAATAGCAAACATTACTTTATAAAATATAGCACATGTCACTCGCTGATAATAGCTCTCTGTAAGTGAAAGAATTCTTTAAATATCAGTCCAGTAGTTTTTGAGTTTATTTATTTCATTACAAACAAAAATGAAAAATCTACACATAGTAGGTATCTTCTTACTTTATATTATTAGTATAAACATTTTTTAGGTTATTTGTCACATTGTCATTAGTTTCTAGAATTTGTGCTAATAATATTAGTAACATTGAAAACTACCTACAACAAATTTTTTTGTCATATTTTTTTTTTGGAAATTTTTATTTATAAATGTTTTTCAATGTTCTAATAATTAGAACATTGAAAAACATTGATGGTGCATTTCCAGACCGATATAGTCACAGCTCCGGTTTTTTGTGGGTAATGGAGTTCCTCTTTTTTATAGATAGCTCTATAAAAAAATAGTGTTTAAATACGATTATTAAATACATAATAAAAATTATAAAAACATTTATAGTAAGGAATTAATATCAGCGCCATCTCTGTTCGAATGATTACCGGTGCCGTCTAGTTTTCGCAAGGATGTATTGTTACGTAACATATTCTAGTTTCAGAGATATTGTGTAGATGGCGCAATATCTCTGAAACTTCATGAGATGTTCTAAAATATTCGAAAATAGAACGTAACGCATTCGTGCTCGCATTACGTGTGACAATTTTGATTTTACTCCCATAAATTTTTATACCCCGGGCTTATAATATATATGCAAATCGATTCTTAAGGAGTAAACTCCAAAAATTGTAATGTTAAAAATAGGTCACTGATAAAAAAATTTTGGACTCTGGCACAAAGTTAGGTCACATCAGCATGGAGACTAGAGGTAAGGAGGCCCAACACTATACATGAGAAAGTGTCCGTCGAATACGCTCAATTAGGTGGCGCTGTAGTAGCATTTTATTTACGGTTAATTCATGAACTACGCAACCAACCAATCATATCAAACACCAATGCTACACTAGCGCCATTGTGGTCAATATATAAACCACTATTTAATGCTTTCAGCTTGCCACTTTTTCAGTTTAACACCAATGTAAGTTGGCCTCCTTACCACTCTGGTCTCCATGGTATATTTGTGATATAGTCTCTGTCAAACGAATTTATTTTTTCTGTGTACATTGACAACGAAGATACGTCAAATGTGGCTTATTGAAACGGCTATTTTAATCAAGCACCACTGTGGTAAGTTATTATAATTTTTTTTTTTTTTTTTTAATTTCCAGAAGACGACGATGATCTCGCACAATTGCAATCGTGGGCCACATAGAGTAAAAAAGTTTGCAACCGCTTCGCTGCTATTTCATAAAATATGTGATAACTGTAACATCCTGTATATTCTTAGATCTCCTGTGGGGTGGTTATAAATTTTTTCAAAAAAATAAAAAAATAAATTACAGTTTCCCACTAACAGTTGAAGGTAGTTTTAAAATTTCTTTTTTAAGTAACTACCTTCAAAAAAAAAAGAAAAATAAATCCCCACGGAGTAATAGCATATTATATAAACGTTGTATATGTATTGTATGTATGTATGTGAACTTTTTCAATTTGTTAAATAAAAAAAATCTCGCTTATTTATAAATTTGCCTTAGAAAGAATCGTTTAAATTGTGGACATCTATTTCTTTAATAAATAAAAAAAAATTAAAAGTCAACTAGGCAGGATTTGTCAAAAGAGACGCAATTGAATCCCATTTGGCGTCGCTTGTGGTGTTTGGCGACGGTAACCACTTACCGTCAAGTGGATAGACAATCGTCAGCCTACCTGCTGATGACATAATTACATAAACAAAAATAAAATAAAATGTCTTATTTTATTATTATTATACATAAGTTGTTATATACGATTGTTTTTTTAATTATTATTCTGGCGGTAACGGCCGCCCCCTTACAGAAGACCACCTTGAAAAAACAGCACTAGTGCTGTTGTGTTTCGGCGGCGGATGCCAGAGCTCATTTCCCTATCCCCTCCCCAATCCCCTAATCCTTAATCCCACTATGGTTGGTAGCAACACCTGTGGCGTTGCTTGTGTTAATTGGCGACGGTAGCCACCTACACTACAATCAAGTGGACCGTTAGCCTGTCTGACGATCTTAACATATAAAAACACCATGTAAGTGTTGGTTGTCCTATTGATAGTGTTGATAAAAAATCTAAATTATTATAAATAATGAATTTTAAAGCTAGAAATGTGTGTGAAGTAATTCACACATTTATTCGACAATTATTTTCGAGTCCATTTCGCCAGAGTCGGATATATACGACAAGTTCTTCCACTTGTATAATGTTTATTTTTAAATCAATGAGTTGCTTTCTCTTAAAAAAAAAATTAAAAAAAAATCACGGTTAATGGGTTAATGGTTAATTAATTAGTTTAAATAACTTACCATTAACTAAATAATAATAAATAACGATCAGTTAATTAATATCAGAAACTGACTTATTAATTAATTACTTGAAATTAATTATCAGTTCTGCCAATTCTCAATAGGCTTGTATGGTGGACTATTGCCCATACTTTTGTCACATTTAAAAGAGGCATATGCCCACTAGTGGGACCTTATTAACTCGTATATGTAATAAATATAGGGTAATACAGAAAAAGAAAGCTCACCAATGTTTATTTTGGTTGAATTTGATTTAACATTTAGTAACATGTCAATTGACAAATAAAAAAAAATGTAGGATAAGTAAGTCAGTGTGACGTGCACGCGAGTTTTGCCCTTTTTTCCAATTCCAAAATTTCCCAATTTGACTAAAAAAAAATTAAAAAAAATCACATCAACATCAACTTCCAAAAGTGCCCAACGAGCCTAAAGAAGTTTTTGCTAAAAGTTCTGAAGTTTATTTTCAGGTAAAAATTAGTGTTTGCCAATGGATGTCTACGATTTAAATATTTTAAAAAATTAAAAAAAAATGAAAGTTGAAAAATAATTTTTAGTCCAAATATTGATAGATATTTCGGTGTTGGATATTGAAAATAGAGCAGGTTTTTTAATTAATATGATTTTGTATATAACTTGTTTTTATTTAATTATGTGTAAACTTATAATTTCTCATATTTAATTAATTTAATAAATGATAATTTTAAATAAATCCTTGTTTAATACTGTCTTGGGAGTTTAACATTAAATCACTCGGAAAATTTCTATTTCTATTAACTTTTGTATTTTTTTTGTTTTCATCACACGTTAGAATAAGGTTTGTATTAAAATCGAAATAAACATTGTAAGGTTTAAATGCATAAGGTTGAAAATTAGAAAAAATAATATTTTTTAGCACTAATTGCTAATTACGCTAGGCTATAAAATAATAATTAATTTGTGCATATTCAATACATTTTTATTAAGAACTGGTGTTTTCATTTCACCTTTAAAACGTTAATAATAGGGGTTAAAGTATGAAATTGCCGTTTTATTGTAATAGGTACTTCGACTTGACATAGAACCTTCATGGTTTGAGATTTTTGAGTGAAACTTTTTTCATACGGTACCTATGTAGTTCTTCTTTTAAAAAATGTGCAACATTCGATTATCAACTTTCAGTTGTTTTTTTTATTCAGCTTAGACAATAAAGATGGATACTTCGAAAATTCGTGTGATTTTTGAATACGAGTTCCGACGCGGAACTAACGCGGCAGAAACAGCTCGCAATATTAATGTTGCGTTTGGAGAGGGGACTGCTAATGAACGCACTGTGCGATTTTGGTTTAAACGCTTTCGTGTTGGAAACTTCGATTTGAAGAACGAACCACGTGGATGACCGCCCACACAGGTGAATAACAATGATTTGAAAGAGATGGTGGAAGCCGATCCGAGCCAAACTACCCAGGAATTAGCGGCATGGTTTAACGTTACCTTACCAACAATATTGACTCATTTGCGTCAAATCAATAAAATAAAAATATATGAAAAATGGGTGCCTCATGATTTGACTGATCTGCAGAAAGAAACGCGTGTTGAAACTTGCGTTGCCTTGTTGAATCGATACAGAAATGAAGGAATATTGGATCGAATTGTGACATGTGATGAAAAATGGATTCTTTACGATAATCGTAAACGGAAAATGCAATGGCTGACCCCAGGTCAAACGCCGCAACAGTGTCCTAAAGCAAAGCTTACCAATAAAAAGGTAATGGTAACTGTTTGGTGGTCTCAGCGTGGTGTTATTCACTATAGCTTTCTCCGATCTGGTCAAGCAATAACGGCAGATGTCTACTGCGCCGAACTCCGAACAATGATAGCGAAACTAGCAGTGAAACAGCCCCGACTTATGAATCGATCTTCACCATTATTGCTCCATGATAACGCGAGACCTCGTACAGCACGAGAAACCGTTTTAACTTTACAGGAACTGCAATTAGAAACCATTCGTCACCCTCCGTATTCGCCAGACCTTGCTCCAACGGACTACCATTTTTTTCGTGATTTGGACAATTTTCTGCGTGATAAAAAGTTTTCTTCTCAGGAGGCAGTGCAAAATGCTTTCACACAGTTTGTCGAATCTAGATCACCAGAGTTCTATCGCAAAGGCATAAATGAGCTTCCTATTAGATGGCAGCAATGTATAGATAATAATGGTAATTATTTTGATTAAATAAATATGTTAAATTTAAAAAAAAACGAATTTTTATTTTTCAGTACAAATCGGCAATTTCATACTTTAACCCCTAATACTATTTTTCACATAGTATGTGGTACAGCTCAGATAAAATAAGAACTAATATAAATGCGAAAGAATGTAAGGATGTTTGTTCCTCAATAAAGCAGAAACAGCTGAACGATTTTGGATGTGATTTGGCACACATATAGTTTATTACCTGGATTAACACAGGGGATACTTTTTATCTTGAATCTTGATCTTGTCTATATATATATCTAATATATAAAATTCTCGTGTCCCGGTGTTTGTTGCCAAACTCCTCCGAAACGGCTGGACCGATTTTGATGAAATTTTGGGTGCTTATCGGGTAGGTCTGAGAATCGGCCAACATCTATTTTCCATACCCCTAAATGTTACCTAAGGGTGGTCCACCCCAAATTTTTTTTTGGCAAAACAAACGTTTGCCGGGTAGCTGTATATAAAAATATATATAAAAATAAAAATCACTACAAAACTGTTTTTTTGAAGTGAAAACTTCTTTAGGCGCATTGGGCATTTTTTACGTGGGGTAAAATCATTGAAGTCATGTTTTACCGTTACCTAAATTGACAGCTAAGCAGACAACTGCATATGAAAATAAACTTACTAGATATGATAACAAGGATCAATACGGTATACACCTCTGACCAATAAAATAGTTTCATATCAACTTCAAACCTTTTTAATGGACTGTCATTATGAATTTATTATTGTCATTGTGGGTCAATGACACATATACATATATATTTTCTCTTGTATTTCTTGCGAACAATAATTTTTGTGAAGCTGTTTTCACTTCTGACGTGCAGTCCAACAACTGACATGTTTTTTTAATTTGATCCAAAGGTTACGAACCCCTGTGTGTTTACAAACTTTGTAGCTTCTCGTGACGGGGACTATAGTGAAAATGCCGAATTTTGTAGTGTAAGGAAGGTTCCGACAGGAGCGTAGCCTTCCCTGCGCTGGATAGCCATGGCACCGATGTCGTGTCACAACGTTTTCGCGACTCCGCCCATCTACGGCCACGCAGCGCGCCCTACACTGCTGGGAATACATGAGGTATTCCCAACATAAAAAAAAGGATGCACTGATTTTGGAATTTGCTTCTACCATACATTGTTATTAGGCCTACTTTTTACAGCTCAATGTATTATAAAAAGGAACATGTGCCACAACAATTGTGTAATAATTACATCATGTAACACCATTCATCATCATGTCAATACTTATTACAATTCACGATGCTTGACTCTTATTACTCTTCGACGATGCTCCATGAATTTTTATAAATTTCGCAGTTGTAACATTTTCGTTGGCAGCCGTATTCTGTATAGCTGTTTTTTCGTTGGTTATTAAATATAAGAATAAACTTTTTAGTTTTTTATTCGCTAATTGAATTTTTGAATATAAAGCTATAATTAAAAATAACCCCCCGATATTCTATTGAGACCATTCTAACAAGTCCAAAAACGCTACCTATATCTGTTGTAAGTTACTGAGGAGTTGGGTATTCCGCAGACTACTTGATGCTGCAACATCAGGTCAAAGTTACCAAGTCCTGGAAATACCACCGAAGTAACAGTACACCAAATTTTAAATTAATCGAACCTGTAAAAGTGACTGAAATCCCTTCGTAAACTAGGAAATGAGGTGATAATCTTCAAACGCCTGAACAGATCTTCATAAATTGTGGCTAAGAACCATCTCGATCACATCAGCTTTCAAATAAAAAACACCAGATCGAAATTGGTATATCCGTTTGGGAGCTATAGTGCTACAGACACACACAAAGGCAAGAATTATTAATAAAAAAAGCAATGGTTTTTTTATGAGTAAAAAATAGTTAACAACTAGCGGCCCGCTCCCGGCTTCTCCCGGGGTGCAATTTTAATATATAAAAATATTTCCCGTTTATCGCTTTTTCCACATGTTAAAACCGAATTAAAATCGGTCTACCCATTTTCGAGTTTTCAAAGCGTACACAAACCAACAACATTTTCATATATGGAAAAAGAAGAATGTTATTTTTGTTCATCGCAATTCGCCTTATTTTAGAAACAACTTTTTGACATATTTAATTAATTTTGTATCACCTGATTTTCATCATTGACGATTTTTTCAAGGATAATTAATTTCTTATTTAATTTCAAAACAGAATTTACGTTTGTACGCTTGGGTCATGTTTCTTTTTTTGTAAATACATTAAAAAACATTCCAGAATAGTACTGCGAAATAATGAAATGAGATACCAAAACCTTTATATCAGGCTGCATATGTTTCTATTGACCAGTCACTACATAGTATTCAATCTCATACACCATGAGGGCCGTTATATTTGTAAGTAAGAATTTACCTAGCCATTTTTTGGATTTAACATCAATAAAGTTTTATCTCGTGAATTTTGAGATGAAAAAATTCGGTAAAACTCTATTGTTTTTTGTGCTAATGTGTAACAAATGCGCACATATATATGTATATCTATCTACTAGAAGCGCATTTCGGGCAATCGTAAAGCGACACGTCGTCGTCACGTAGGCCACGAGACGACGCGTTGCCACGCGACGACGGCAACTTACATCTGGCCTTAAATACACTAATTAAATTCTTACATTTCAGGCCATATTCTTAATCGGACTACAACTGTCAAGAGCAACTGTTGACATTGACTTTGAAAAACTGAAACAAACCATAAGTACCAACATAGAAACTTTATCGCAAGCGGCAACTACCAACATAAAAATGATTGCAGACACAATAGATTTGGAGAAATTAAAAAAGATTGATTTCTTGCACATAATGCCTACAATGGATGAACAAAAAAAATTATTTAGACAAATAAATGAAATGATAAAATTGAGTCAAGATAATATACCAATCATATTCGATCCCTACGAAGGGAAGACGCGGAGTTATTATTTTCAAAAACTGCACGGACTCAAAGGCCGAGACTTAATAAAGGCTTTAGGGGCAGGATTGCCTATGCCTATTTTGATGAGAATTGGTGCAATTTAAACTGGGTACTAAATTATAATCGGATTTTTTTAGTGATGTGACCTTTAAAATCCTTTTAAAAACATTTAGAGCAACTTAAAAACTTATATCCTCCTGATATTATAATGGCGAAAGTGAGTTTGTTTGTTTGTGACGCATTTGCGCCTTAACTACTCGACGGATTATCGTGAAATTTTGCATACACGTTGTCAGTGATACAGAAAAGGACATAGGGTACTGTAGCGTTGGGCGCCAATTACAACTGTTAACTGTAATATTGTTGTCGAAAGGGTTTTTGCCAAAATTATATACTTCACCAAATTTAACATGTTATATTATTAACGATCAAGATTTTCACACACACATGATTTTTACAGCCCTTTTACTAGTCACAGACTAGCAACTATATTAGCAAGGGCACAGAATAATATTACTCGCGGAAACGGGACGGCGGCACTATCGCTCGAGTACGGGTATGGGCTCTACGCGCTACAATCTCCCCCTCCAAGTCTCGGGCGCGTCCCGCGAGAGACTTGGCAAGTCTATACCGTTTCCCAGTTCCGGTACGACGAAGGCGTCCTCGTTTCTTCTTAAACGCGGTATCCGTGTGCGGTCCTACGAATGGGACTAGGGCGCTGGCATGGTGCTTACCTATGATGGTATCGGCCCCATCCTTTAATTCGTATGTGGTAGGACTAACGATTTTACTAACAGTAAAAGGAGCCTCCCTCCTAGGGACAAATTTCGCGGTCAGACCACGGGCGGCATTACTACGGGCGTGTGTTTCAACCAACACCAGGTCACCTACCTGATAGTCAGGGCCACTACGCCGTCCTTGGTCGGCTGCAGCTTTACGACGACTCTGCTCATTTCTTATACGAGCGTGCACCTCCTCCAATTCTTCGGAAAAACGTCGTAGGTAAGGAGTGATCTGAGGTAGATAATTCTCGGATTCCACTACCTTACGGATGTCATAGGCCAGGTCGACCGGGGCACGCAGTTCGCGCGCAAAGGTGAGATAGGCTGCGGACTTACCAGTACTTTGATTTGGAGCATTGTTAAGGGCAAAACGAACTATAGGAACCTTGCTCGGCCAATTCCGATGATCCGATTCATCGTTCAGGAGCATAGAAATCATCTGCTTCATTTCCCTGTTCTTTCGCTCAGCTGGATTTGCCTCTGGATGATACAGGGGTGTCAGGCTTTGACGAACACCTAGGGCCAACATTACCTTTTGCATAACCGCGGACACAAACTGTACACCATTGTCGGAGAGCAATCTCCGAGGCAAACCGTATCGCAGGAAGACTTCCTCTAATAAAACCTTGGCACAGGTTTCAGCTGTAGATTCACACAATGGGAACAACTCGACCCAGCGACTAGCGGTATCCTCTACTAATAATATCCACCGCTCACCTTTGCTTCCTTCCGGCAACGGTCCAAATAAGTCGACGGCGACAACTTCAAAACGTTTCTGAGGGGCAGGAGTCTGCAATAAACCCGCAGGCTTCAAGTTTGTGGATTTGTACCTTTGACACATTTCACACGATTTGACGAACCGTGTCACAAGGTTCCTCATATTAGGAAAATAATACCTTTCCTTGAGTTTGGACAGAGTACGCTCGACGCCCAAGTGTCCAGCTGTAGGAGCACTGTGCAGTTCTCGGATCACGCCTTCGCGCCAAGCTACGGGCAAGACTAATAAAGAGCCGTCCGACTCACCTTCAGGATCACCACAATATAACACTCCCTGTGCTATATAGAACCCTTTGTCGGTCCAGTGCGTGGCACGTAAATCGTCCTCTTCCTCGAACGCATCTATAATTTTCTTACAGTCTGGATCTTCCAGCTGTGCAGAACGGATCTCACCTGGATCACGATGCGGCCAGTCGACAGAAACAAGGCCTAATTCACAAACGTCCTGTGGATTGGTCGGTGGTCTACTTAGAGTGTCTGCAAGTAGATTAACCTTACCTGGAGTGTGCTCAATGTCAAGATTGAAGGTCTGAACTTTCATAGCCCAGCGTGCGAGGCGACCACTGGGAGTCTTGAGTGTTAGTAACCATTTTAAAGGCTGGTGATCAGTGCCGATCCTTACCTGCGAACCTTCCAAGTAGCCACGGAAACGCTCCAACGCCCAGACTACAGCTAACGCCTCCCTTTCGGTGGTACTGTAGTTACGTTCCGCGTTTGTAAGCAGCCTACTGGCATACTCGATAGGCCTCTCCGACTTGGAATCCGGCCCTTGCAGTAGCACTGCGCCCAGAGCATAGGCACTCGCGTCAGTTCTCAAAATAAAGGGCTCGTTAAAATCGGGTTGACGGAGAATAGGAGCTGATGCAAGTCGGGACTTTAAGTCGTCAAAAGCTTCCACCTGGGGATCCTCCCACAACCATGGTTGATTCTTTCGAGTAAGCCTCGTTAAGGGTACAGCGATCTTAGAGAAGTTTGGAATAAATTTACGGAACCATGAGCAGGTCTGAAGAAAGGTCCTCAACTCCTTGAGATTTGTCGGTGGCTTTCGGGTCAGCACGGCAGAAACCTTGTTGGGATCCGGTTCGATACCCGAAACCGAGATCACGTGCCCTAGGTAAGACACCTTTTCTCTGGCGAATACACACTTACCTCGGTTTGCCTTTAAGTTAAAAAGACGGAGCCTCTCAAAAACTCTCCGTAGATCCTCTAAGTGTGTCGGCAGGTCGTCAGAGATTACCAAGATATCGTCTAAATAAGCCACAATATTCATACCGTTGAGTCCAGACTTGAATCGGTCCATTAGTCGTTGGAAGGTCGCCGGGGAATTCTTGAGCCCAAACGGCATGCGGCGAAAACGGAAGGTTCCGAAGGGAGACACAAAGGATGTTTTATCCCGATCGGCGGGATGGACTTCAATTTGCCAATAGCCAGACCGGAGGTCAATCGTAGACATCACGCAGTTAGCCTTGGTAGACAATAAAATATCATCAATCACCGGCAAAGGATACTTGTCGGTTCTCGTGATATTATTCAAACTACGATAATCTACACAGAAACGTACCTCTCCATTCTTTTTGGGGACCATCACCACCGGCGATGTCCACTCCGATTCAGCCTCCTCTATGATTTCTTCTTCCAACATTTTCTCAATTTCTTTTTTCATAACTTCTCGTTTAGCAGGGGAAACTCTATAAGGGGGAACACTAATAGGAGCATGCTCACCAGTATCGATACGATGCACTGCGAACGTCGTAGGGGACCCTCCCCCTGGACTGAAGACATCTTCTTCCTTCCTGAGTAACTCGTTTAACAGACGCCTGTCTGCAGTTGATAGAAGAACCCCTTCTTCCCGACGTAAATCAACTGAAGAGCAGATCAACTCTGAATCATCTTGCTCATAATTGAGGCGAAAGGTCTGCGGCGAGTATTTAAAAGAAAAAGTATGCTCATCGAAGTTAAGCGTCATGCCAGCGTCCTTGATAAAGTTCATACCTAATAGAGAATCAGTAGCACCCGGTAAAACAATGAATTGAGTAGGAATCGTAATTCCACATAGTCTAACATTAACATTAGTCGTCTCGACAACACGAGCGTTAGTGCTACCATCCGCTAATTTGATGACAGTTTTCACTTTAGTGAATTGGTGGCCATGAGCCACAAGGTGTGCACGTAAGCTTTCACTAGCAATTGACTGTGTAGCACCAGGATCTACTAACGCGGTACCACGAGCACCATACACTTCAACACTAAGTATCGGTCTCTTGCGTGGATCCATGAGACATTTCTCTGAAGTTGCTACAGAGTGAAACGCTGACGAACTGATGGAATTCGGAGAAGATTCTAGTTTTAACTTACAGGTGGGGCAGTTGGAACGAATCACTCCCGGAGTACCACATCCAAAACAGGTAACAGGTGGTTTGTGAATGAACTCTCCACCCAAGCCAGAAGTAACGGCGGTCTTCTCATCCTTGTTCTTCTTACGCCATTTCTGACAGTCCTCCTTACTATGTCCAAATTGCTTACAATAGGCACAGCGGGGTTTATGTTTGTCTGGTTTACTAGCCGAGTTTGCAGGTGTCACCATACGGGCAGACGGCATAAGCGAATGTGCAGCAGGGACTGGGTAACTGGAAACATCAGAACGTGAGGCAGGCTTGGCCAGTGAGGCATCCTTAGTTGTTCCTATACTCGTGGAACGAGGCTGACCTTCCTCAAACATTTCTTCTACACGCCTGGTGGTATCCAACATTTCAGCGAAAGAACTAAACGAAGTTCGGCTGACCTTTTCTCTGATACGCCTATGCAGTAAACCGTAAACCATATCCAATTGAGTCTCTTCCGTGAGCGTACCGATAGGTAATTGTCCAAGAAGCGCTCGCGCTTGGCATACAAAAATGTCTGTTGATTCGTCACCTTGCTCTTTGGAAAAGAGTAGACGATATACTTTATGAGGTGGTAGACATCTACCATATGTCTGTTGTAACAGTTTTATAGCCTCTTGCCATGAGGTAATTTGGTGTTTAACTCCTTTCCACCAAGTAGCAGCCATATCGGTGAGTAACATTGGTAACCCACGCAATGCTATATCATCCTCTACTCCGAGACATTCCTTAAAAATGAGCACTGCGTCAATAAATGCTTGAACATCACCGACCACTAAATCGTGCAGTACATGTTGACAAATTGCCGACGGATGCTGAAGGGGCCCTGACGGCATTAATAATCTGCATCAATTGGTGATCGGTAACCATCAACGGGGTGGTAGGCAGTGTTGAAGGATTGGGCTGGTGAGTAGTCTGTGTTCCATAACACGATGACGGAGGATTGAAACCATGATAGACAGTTTGCGGGTAACTCACAGCTGATGTTGATAAAGTAGGACATTGGTATTGGCCTTGTGTGTAGTTTGAATATGGCACAGATGTCTGTAACACCGGAGGTGGGCCATGTGGAGGCCAGGTGTAAGTCATAGAAGACATATGTGTTGACACACCAGGAACACTTGATAAAGTAGGCATGTGTGGTACAGTCTGCAGCACCACCGACGGACTCGTAGTCTGTGTCGATAAAAGGTCTGATTGAACTTCTGTCCAGACATGCATTGACGTGGCGACATCAGGTGGTTGTCCCGGCACAGGTATCGAATATACCGGAGGCGGCGAAATGTGTCCAACCGACACGGACGGCATTGTACCACCTGTACTAGCTTCAGGATTCGCCATCGACAGTGAAGGCACCGTAGACGTCGTTGACGGGATCTCTGTAGCACTGTCTGAGGGACTAGGAACACGGGATCGTGTGACCACCATAGCGTACGGGATGTCTGATTACCACAGAAGACTGTTATTCACCTAACTCGACTTGAGATTAAAAAGTATTAAAATGTTCAAATTTGGTGAAATGGAACGTTCACACTTTTCGTGCCACGGAACGTTCATATAATTAATGCGAAACGGAACGTTTTTTTTTTTTGAGTGTTAAGGAGCGTTTGACCATAGACTTTGACACACACGGTAGATTTTGGTAGAAATTTTAAATTTTCTACTGGTCACACTGGTAACACGAAACGTTCATACAAATTTTGGAACGAAAGTCCTCATGGCGGGTTTAAATTACGTCACAATAGGAAACACTATTCATAATTAATTATCCCGCTACGTTCATAAAGCTTGTACCAAGTTCGAAAACACTCCGACCAGGCTGGCGCAACTCAAAGGAAAGAAAATGATGTATGAAACAGGTGGATTGGGTAATGCCGGAATAACCCGACTAAGTCAAGGCGATTGCGAAACCCATTAAGTTATTAGACATCACCGATTCTCTAATTTGGCCGTATTATACATCAAAACCACAATAAACCTGTATGTATAAGTTACTCTATGCAATAAACCATCGGCGGCCATATTGATGTGTTGCAATATGGCGTCTTTCATTTCAACTGCTTTGTTTGTTTGTTGTTTATTTTCGGATTTTTCGGCAAGCAGAGTATTGATTTTTATAAAACTTGCCAAAATTTTAGTGTTTAAATACTCTTTCTTCGTAGTGTTATATTTGGTGTATCGTGTTTAGTGTTCTAGATGCCGAAAGTAAGCTGCGAAATATGTGGCCTAAGAACGAGTCGCATTGATAATAAAAAACGAATATTTTTGGCCCAATTCCCGCTGGATGAAGATAGGTTAGTACATATTATATCTTGCTGCTGTTCTAAAACCATGTATAATATAGTTTATTGGGAGTTTAGTTCAAATTTTCGAATAAAATTGTGTTGCATATGTGTTGCATGTAAAATGTAAACAATAGTGCAGTGCCATTTTTTATCGACAATCGGCAAAAATTTCTTTTTGATTTTATTGCACTGAATGATAAGAAATGGACACATGCATACACCCCAATGTACCAATTGGTTTGTTTTAGTTTTATTTTGCCTTTCTTTTTTATTTGTATGTACATTTAACTAAAAAATAACATTTATTATTCATTTACTTTCTAGGTGCAGGCAAGACTTTGAAAAGAAAAAAACAACAAATGAAATGCTGTTCCATGTATCGGAATCTCTGCCAATCCATTGAACGATGAAGTTTTCAGTGAACTCCCTCTCCATATTGCTAAAAATGCTGTAAGAGATGAACTCATGCATACACCCCAATGTACCATTTGGTTTGTTTTAGTTTTATTTTGCCTTTATTTTTTATTTATATATTTAACTAAAAATAACATTTATTATTCATTTACTTTCTAGGTGCAGGCAAGACTGAAAAGAAAAAGAAAAACAGCTGTACACACAACAAATGAAATGCTGCTCCATGTATCGGAATCTCTGCCAATCCATTGAACGATGAAGTTTTCAGTGAACTCCCTCTCCATATTGCTAAAAATCCTACAAACAACAAATGAAATGCTGTTCCATGTATCGTTCCAATCCATTGAATTACTTTATGAAATTATTATTACGTTATACATGACATAATCCAATTTTTATGTGTGTTACAGAACCTTCAACGTCGACCTTGGATACTGCCGTAATTAACTTAAAAAATAAATAGATCCTACAGTCCTCAAAGATTTTATGTGAAGTTACTCTTGTGGCTAGGGAGCTGGGTGCCAAAATTTCTATATGATTTGTTCGTGTTAGGATGATGTACCATAAAAAAACATTAAGGACCGCGTCTGCCACCATGACAGCCCTGCGTTGTCAATTGAACGACGAACTAATCTCCTGGTATCAGTAATCCGGTTGTTCACGTCACTCGAACTGTTGAGCCTCCTCTTGTATCAGTAGTTCGGCGCTGGTGCTTTGTTTTCTAAGGTACTGTATGTACACATAAGGCTCTTATAATAATATCAAGGAACTTCAATAAGTGTCCATTATTCAACCTCTTTATTTAATTAGCCACTTGTTATCAATGTATTTTGTAGAGATTCCTTGTGCATCAAATGCTCTAAGTATGGCCATATCGATTGACAGTGTAACTCTTCCTAGCATTTGATTTACAATTTGATATATCTTTTTTATATTTTTAAAGTTATTATTAATATACATATTTATTCCTCTTATCTTACTTCGAAATGTAAAACAATCGTCATGTGTGTACATACATCAGTACTTTAGAAAACAAAAGTTTTTCACCAGCGCCGAACTACTGATACAAAAGGGGGCTCAACAGTCCGGGTGAGGTGTACAACCGTACTACTGATACCAGGCGGAACAAATCATATACCAAAATGGCACCCAGCTAAACATTGTTTTTTTCGTTCACTGCTTCTCTGCTACTCCGTCAGTCGGCGATAACCGTAAACTGTATGATAGTAATAAAGCGATGATTGTAATTATTTGTTTTTTTATTTGTCAATAAATAATATTTAAAATTATGTAAGGCCTTTTTTTGGGATTTTCATAAAACCATAGACTATAGTCAATTATACTATCGACCTTATTTATCGTAACAACAGCACATCCTTATTTTTATGTTCGTTATGTTGGCAGCATCGTACTTGTTAATTTTGGTTAGGTTGGTATTGGAGCAGTCCATCTTTGTCATAGAACAGTGGATTTCATTTTCATTGTATGGGAGTCCCGTCTCTTAAAACGTAGTGATTATATACTCTTTGACTCCGACACTATATTGCGCAATGACACGCATATGAACACTATAACATTGAAACTAACCCGAATCCCGATAATTGCAGGAATATGAGCAGGTTTAACACTGTTTCAATCTTCGCGGACAATGTTTATCACTGTTTCACTACAATTATTGTATTCATAAACCGTTAAAGTTCGTTTTGGAAAATGTTCGGCCAAACGTTGGGCAGCCACTTTTGTAGCGTTGGGCGCCAATTACAACTGTTAACTGTAATATTGTTGTCGAAAGGGTTTTTGCCAAAATTATATACTTCACCAAATTTAACATGTTATATTATTAACGATCAAGATTTTCACACACACATGATTTTTACAGCCCTTTTACTAGTCACAGACTAGCAACTATATTAGCAAGGGCACAGAATAATATTACTCGCGGAAACGGGACGGCGGCACTATCGCTCGAGTACGGGTATGGGCTCTACGCGCTACAGTACCTTTTATCCTGAAAAAATATACTGTTCCCGAGGTATCATCTAAAAGTAAAAATAAAAAATTCAACGCCAGACATTAATGTATGAGCAATAAAGATACATAAAATAAATAAAATAAACAACTAAGAAAAAGAGACGCGAACGAAGTCTCTATATAACATATACATACCTATTTGGAAAAACGTCAAATGTAAATATTAACCCTTTATCGCCAGAGCCGTATATATACGACAAATAACTGCTTGTGTAATGTTTATTTTTAAATCATTGCGTTGCTTTCATTAAAAAAAAAAATTCGAGTCATGCGCTAGTGCATGACAACTACAAAACCAAGCGGTTAAAAGGTTATATCCTAAAATTTGGTATTTTCTTAATAAAAACTTAAATTTTTCAGCTAAGACATTTTTTTTAGTCGAAAATATTGTTAAATAATGTAAAAATAAAGTATTTTTAAAAATGTATCTTATGGCTCGAAGGCCTCTTTAGCTTTGTAAAAAAAGAAACTAAAATTATAAATAAAATATTGTAAATAGAATATAATTTTTGCGTACTAGGTACTATATATGATGTACTACAAAGAAATGGTCAAAACCTTGTCAAAACATTACTGCGCCTTCACACTACTCGCACTTCACATTATTCGGGAAAGTTGACCGAAGAACTCATTCGCGCTACTTCGAGTCCTATGACTCGAGCGAGGTGAAGTTGGACGAGGTGAGACGAAGTGCCCGTCCACACTCGTATTCGCTTCGCCTCGTCCTACTCCTACTTCGCAAGTAGTGTGGAGGCCAGGTTACAGTATAGAAGTTGGTGTAAAAAGAGATGGGAGAAAACTCATAAAGAATTTAATGATATTATTGATGAAATGGTATGTGGCTTATCATCATATTATTGTGATGATGATAAATGAAACCACGTGCATAGCCAATGGTTATATTTTTGAGACTGAAATATATAATTAATATTTTATAAAATTAAATTACTTATGATTGCTAATTTTTTAAAACCTACAAATCGACGGTCCCCCTACACATGTCAAAAATGGCAATTTTTTTTATTGCATAATTGTCCTTAGATTACCATTAGAAAGTTCCTAAAGCTAATAAAATATTCTAGAAAAAACAAAATTTATAATTACTTATACATATAATTATTTCTAGAGCGGTTTGAACATAAATTACGCTCTCCTGTAACCCCGGTTTTAGACATGTCTTTATGTACGTAGGGACCGTCGAAATATTAATTAACCAATAATTATAACTATGTCGACATATTCTCATTTTATTTAATTATAAATAAAATATACTAATACATTAATTGTTTGTTGCAAAATAATTAAAATAAATAAATTAATCTGTAGACCTTAGTGTTCGACCGAAGCTTCGGCTTCGGCTTTGGCAGCCTTCGGCATAAAAAACCACCTTCGGCGAAACCTTCGGCGTTCGGCCCAGAACTCGGCCGTAGCCGAAGGTTTCGCCGAAGGTTTTAATTAATATTAATTAATAAAAATAATTAATAAAATTAATATTTCGAGGGTATTCTGGCAGAAACGGATAAGTACACAAAATGTCAAAATGAGAAAAGAGCATTTAAAAGTTTGAGGGCTCATAATAAAACGGTGAAGCATAATAGCAAAATGATATCTGTACTAATAGTTAGATTTGTTATCTGAGAAGTTCTGGATACATTTATTTATATAGAAAAATGTAATTAAAAGTAAAGAAAAAAGAAAAAGTTGGCATCAAGGTAGTGCAGTTATTTTGTTTTGCCTGAAATTTGTAAATAAGCTCTAAATCCCTTTAACACAAATTTTGCACTTATTCGGTTCTGCCAGAATACCCTCGATTTATTAAGAAAGTTAAAGTGAGTGTTTGTCTATTCGCCTTAGTCGAGAAAAACAAAGACTGATTGATCGATCTGATTGTGATTTATAACAGACAGGCTGACAGTCTACCGTCTTCTGTATGAGGGTATATATTTATTAATATTATTACAAGAAAATAATACTAAAGCACGAATTAATATTATAACTATTTAATGAAAATAATATAGGTAATTATATATTTATATAAATGTAACAAGCTATTTTAATACAAAACATCACTTTTTGATATTCAAATCACTCAACAACTTATCAAATATGTCGTCTTCAGTAGTTTTTTGTGAGAAATCACCTAAAAGTCCGTTTTGAAAGTCTCCAAAGTCTTCTGACAAATTAGTATCAGCCAATCCCAGCTCAGCGAGTAACGTCAAATTATCAATATCGCTCTCATTCTTTGCCGAACCTTCGTCCGCTGCGGACGTGTTTAAGCCCGGCAACAGTTGCTCTAAGGAATCCGTATCATCTTTATCTTTGTTTTGACGCCTGTTTGCAACTTTGCCCTCATTAGATTCCTCTATATCGTGATACTCTTTTATTTCTCTTCCGTATTCAATTTCTTCATCGTCTTCTTGGCTATCCTGTGAGATATTTAACAGCATTATTATCTGAAGTGTTTGAAAAAAGTTTTATAAAAAAATAGTAGTGGCAAGACACACTGCGTTTTGCAGTCGTTTGGACAGCCCATCTGGCGGCAGTAACCACCCCCTTACAGACCACCGTGAAATAGCAGCATATGTGCTTTTGTATTTCGGTTATGGTGGGTAGAGGTAAGGAGTACCGACTCATGTAATAATCATTAATAAAATTGAAAAAATGAACCTCTCCAACAATAAAGTGTTCTGAAAGTGGCCAGAATGGCGCTAGTGTAGCATATTGTCGCTTAGCTAACAAGTTATTTTTTGGTCATAATTATGACGTTTTATACACCATTCAATAGCTAATTTCTTTGCGCATCCAATGACCTCTCGTTGGAGTTAATATCGTCCAATTAGAGAGAGTTATTCAAGAAATAGTAATACACCTCTTTTTTTTATTGCGATAATTTTGTATAGAACATTTGGGGTTAAAAGCTTAAAACGATTAAAAATAAAATGTAAAAACACTGCGTATGTCCTTTTTTTGTTAGAATAAAACCGCGAAGTCTTGAAAATGACCTTACAAGGCATAATTTATTACATTTGTTTAAAAATTATCATAATATAATAATATATAGAATACATTAATATTTTCATCATGCATGTTAATGTAAAACAGTTTTATGTTTCTCCTGAAAACTAAGGAAAGCTATCTATCTATCTTTGTCTAATTTAGTCCTCAGTTCTACACTAGCGCCATCTTAATTTACCTACTGGTATTCTGGAACCACTTTTTAATACATAGAGTCGGTCCTCCTTACCTCTACCCTCCATAGTTTCGGTGAGTGAGTAAAGAGTGAGGATGCCAGGGCTCATTACCCCATCCCTTCCTTATTCCTTATCCTTAATCCTTCTATGGTCGGCAACCTATGCGTCACGTAGACCGTCAGCCTGTCTGTCGACCTTAACATTAAAAAAAACCTATACACCGACCTGAACAATCTGTGCCGTTGATTTATACTGGAAGGCGTTTTGTGAAAGGTCCACCTCTACTGGAAACAATGCTGAATTCTCTTTTAAATGTTCCACGGTATCTCTGTAAAATGATCATTGTTTATGTTAATACTTAAACAACTTGTTTAAGTTAATACTTACTTAACTTCATTGTTTAAATTAAAATACTTAACAATAAAGGTGCGTGGGAATAGTTTAAATCATAAGACTGCATCACAAAAGACATTAATTATCAATAACAAAGTATAGCAAAATTATGTTGATCTTCTATAGTTTTCTGTAATAATTTATAGTTTAAAATCTACGTATAAAATCAAATTATAGTTACAGAATTGAAATAAAATTAACTTTTTTTTGTGAAATTATCAATTACCTATTTAACCAATCTCAGGCCGCCAGTCACACTTTTATCGAATAACTCAGGTAACATATAAAATAACTAACTGTACACATGGTTTTAAATGTTCGATTTGAGCAGCGAATAAGTAGAAATACTAAAATAAGCTTACTTATGATAGACAGCCAGACCGTTTATGAATCTCTTCAATTGATAGGCGACGTCCTGCGTCTTCTTATTCTCTAACAATTCTAATTTGACCAACACATCCGATCTTAAACGGGCGAAGCGAGCTCTCGCGTCTTGACGACAACGCAAGATCAAACTGAAATTGTTTGTGTAATATAAATATTAATTAATGAAATTAATTCCTTGAGGTACTCCTTCAGACTTAAATTTCTTTGTCTTTATACTTATTAATTTTATTACCTATTTTTTATTATTATACATCAACGATATGTTACAACTATGGATGTCGCGTCACAAATGCAAAAGCGGCACATGTCAATTACGCCTAAAACGGAATCATGGCGTAATATGCATTCAGTACCGCGTGAGCTGTTATGTGGTAAACATGTCGAAGTGCGCTTTAAAAGTCATAAAACTTAAATTGATTAAAAAAATAGTAATAAAAAATTAACTACTCTACTTTATCGTGTTTCCAAATGTTTGTCTTGCTTCCGCGCGTAGATAGTGAAAGGTAGTAACGATCAAGATTTACTATTGATTTTAAACTCTAATGTGTTGACGTTAAGTCACATTTATTATAAACTAGCGGTCCGCTCCCGGCATCACCCGGGGTGCTTTTTTTTACGTAAAAACCTTCCCTGATTATCCCCCTATCCATGAGTGAAGACAGAATTCAAATCGGTCCACCCGTTCTCGAGTTTTGCGCTCAGCAACATATTTAGGGATTCATTTTTATATTATAGATGACAGATTTCATGCTCGATCATGTGTTATAGACTAAATGTTTCATAAAATTCGTAGTGTTTTGTATATATATCCTTAGTTATAGAATATCGTTGTTATACTTACATAAGTAATAACATATCGAAAGATTTAGAATATCCAATAATATAATTTCAAACGAGTTTCTTAAAATTAAAGGATTCATATCCGAAACCCTAAAATGATTACTCTAAAATGGTTATACTTTACCGATATTCATAGTTTCCAGTCTCAACCCTGTACAGTGGTTCCTGTAAAGCGTTATAACCGTATTCTTCGTCATCCATTTCTTTCACTTTGAGACAGTAGGAGAGATATTCAAATTTTGTGTCAGCATATTTTCGAATGGTTAACTTAGTATCTGGAATTGCTTTGTTGAGATAAGTGCCCATATCTGCCAGGATCTAAAAGTATAGGGTATCAAAGTTTTTTCATTAACTTCAACAAGTCTTTACTTTATGTTTTCTTTGTTTTTTTTTTTAAATGACACATTCTGACGGTTCACTTGATGGTGGATGGCTACCGTCGCCTGTAACACAAGCAACGCCACAGGTGTTGCAAGTGCGTTGCCGACCATAGTAGGATTAAGGATAAGGGTTTCGAAAGGAATAGTGGTTACTGCCGCCAAATGACTGCGAAACGCAATATTATCCGCCACTACTTGATCTATCTAGACCAGATCTAGATCAGATCTAGACCCATTTTAAGAACTCGATTTGTGATTATCAAGAGACTTCAGCTTTGGACAAATGCTAATGTTCTTCGATATACGAATAAGTTACGTCAATGTTGGTAGTGATATAACGGTGATATAATATGAACTATTTCACACGACCTTTATTGATGTTATTGTAGTATTTCTTGCTTTTCTTATACACGATTATTAGCTTGCATGATATGTCTACCACTCAGTAACCTTTAAAAGGAAAGTAGGCTACATATTGACTAAAGAAATACATACTGGTTTCAAGGCCTTTAACATTGTAATTCCATCTCGCTCCAAAAGTCTGTGATACTGTCCAAATTTAGTAAACGCCTCAGACGCCCTCGCTTGGGGTTCTCTTACGCCGATGGCTGAGAATATGTCGCCAATCGATTTGTATGTCTGTAGGAGGTCGAAGTACGATTTGAGCATTCTAAAACAAGTAATTTTTCTATTTTAAAAAGTATCATTTTAGATAATAATAAATATTGTTAGTAGTTTAAATTCGTGTCGCGTGTCGCATTTCGATTTTCACTTTTTTTCATACAAACAAATGCCGAATGCCCAAGCTCACCTAAATTTTGGGGATTCACCGCTAAAAGGGAACTCACCTTTTAGCGTGCTCTACGAGCCTTTTATATGTCGTTTCTGTTTCCCTCAACTCTTCCAATTTCGCTACCAAAGTATCATTGCACAGAATCGCACGAGAAAGGCCCAGAGCATCCGCTGCACCAGAAGACATATTCTCCACGAGTCTGTGTTTCATCTTCTTCATGATGATGTCCAATGATTTACCTTGTTTAGGGTCAGCGTGGAGCTTATTGTAATTAATTGTTACCTCGTCCTGAAACCAGTGATAACCAGTAATGTGCCGCTTTAGCATTTGTGACGCAAAATCCATAGTTGTTTTAGATACAGAAATTAGTGACAGTGTTCTCAGGATTAATTTCCACTGTAGGTCTACAGATCTACAGTGTAACATAAAATCAGTGTATGGCAGTGGGAACATAATTTTTTTTTTCTTTTTCGCATTTATAAAGAGAAACATACATTTTATTAATATTGACATTAAATACCTTAGTTGACTGTATCATTTTAGCCACTTCCACTTTTGTTTTCCCTTTAACCGTCTGTCCATTGACACCGACCAGTTCATCGCCACTTTGCAACGTACCTTCTTTAGCTGCTGGTGTGTTGTCGAATATCTGTAAATTAAAGCACAAATTTTAGGAAATATTGTCCCTTAAGGTTTATAGACAGTGTTGCTTGTATTCAATTGGCATTCGGTAGCAAACCATTCAATACTCTTAATATTAAATGGCTGCCGCTCCTACCCAATAGTAAATCTTTATTTATATAAAAATGTTAAAAACTGTACTCTTAAAAAACTAGAGAATAGGTAGACCGATTTCGATTCGGTTCTCACATATGAAGAGAGGGATAAACGGGGAAGATTTTTATATATAAAAAATAGTTATTTATTAAATTTTAAAAAAAGACAGTTTAATGGAGGCGAAGGTGTGAAATGGCTTTAATTATTAATTAATTGTGTATAGTTTTCAATGCAGTAGCTATTATACTTAAATTAAAAAATATTACATTATTATATAAGTGAAGTACCTGCACAATATACAAACACGGACAGAGGGGGGCGCCACCTCCAATACTTATCCCGATTAAATTCTTCTCATCCTTACTCAGGATGACGCTACCTGACGTCACAGTCATACCCCTAAAACACAATTATAACATACGTTTAAGTCAGAAATAATCAAGCTAGTGTTATACTAATATACTTTTTTTATTTTTATTGTTCATAAAAACGTCAACCATACTCATGTGAAAGAAATAGCCGACGTATAATTTGATTTATAATATACTTTTTCATAGAAGCACTACAACTTAGAATTTGCGTCACAAATGTCAAAGGGGCACACAAAAAATACGCTTAAAACGGAATCATGGCGGAGTCCTGCCTTCGCGCGTCATTGGTAAAAGGTAGTAACGACCAAGTTCTACTATTGATTTTAAACTCCAATGTGTTGACGTAGTTAGATTTTCTTTAAATGACACATGTTTGGTTGGTTTTAAATGACAGATGAAGAGTTCATGCTTTACGCATATTAAGTATCACTTTTTAAATATACCATAAAGTTCGTAGTGTTTTGTATGGCGTGCGAAATCCATAGTTGTAGTACATTGATGTACTTTTGCTACCTTATACAAATAAAACATAATAAAATCACATCAAGTATTACTGCATTTAAATAATTGTCTAAAATGGAATCTAAATGAGCCAAACAAATGAAAAACAAATAATTTATTTGTTTTTTAAATGTAATCGTTAATTTATTTAAATTACGTCACATTTATTTGTAAACTATTATATATTTATTTTAAACTTTCTCACCTCTCATTCTCACGTGTAAACAAATAATTATCAACAAAAATTAAATATTAATCTTATTTTAAATCTTATATTTTACAAAAAAATAAGATTTAATGTGATAAAAAAATAATAATGTACCTGTACGAAGCCGCCTCTAACACACGAAGAACGAGAAAGAAAGAAATATAGAGAGAGCGCAATAGGTATGCGTTCTATAGTACATTAAACTAGTATATTTTTTGAATTTTCAAACATTTTTTGAATGTTTGAATTGAACATTTCATGAATTTTTTTTTGAATTTTTTTTAGGAACCACTTGTCCTTACCGGGGGGATATATTTAGGTGTAACGGGCGATTAAAAGTACATAGGATGAACTTGTAGTCAGACTGACTGTAAAATTTTGGCACTGGCCACGTGGCCCACCTGTCTTTGTCCTACTACATGAACTTTTTTTCCTGTTAGTTCGATTAATCAGACTACAAGGATATTTTAATGAACTTTTTTCCCCCTGATAGTTCGATTAGGTTCGTTGCCCATCATCAGCATCGGCACGGCTGAGGATTTTAGGTGGCAAATAGTAATAAACATTAACGGCATGGCAATAAAGTAGAAATTTCCAATATATATGGTCGTAGTAACAAAAATACTGCTTCGGTATGCTTGAGGCCTCCGCGTCGGCAGCCTTGAGAATACTTCGGGATGCTTCGGCATCCTTCGGCACGCCGAGGCAACACTCGGGGATAGCTTGCCCTGAAGAGAACGCGAAGAGACGCGAGCTACAAATACGATGTCGAGACGCTTCGGCATGCTTAAGGACGCCTCAGCATCCCTAAGGACGTTGCAGCATGCCAAGGCATAGTGTCCGACAGTGTGCGCTTGCATGTAGGGATGCCGAAGGATCCTTTTCCTTACCGATGCCGATAATGGGAGCCAAGCCTTAATCGGACTACAAGGGTATTTACAATATTTTCAAGCAACTCATACATAGAAAGTTATTGTAAAAACTATAAAGGAACCATACAGAAATACTGGAAACTTGAGACATCTTTGTTGTGTTATAACTTTAATTTTAGCTGTGTGTGTGTGTAATTATAGAAATATATACGTATTTATTATATACGAGTACATCGTGGATTAAAATATAAAAAATATAAATAAAAAAGTTAGCAAACAAATTTTCACCCCTCTCACAATAAAGTTAATTTCGTTTAAATCAAAATTCAATCCACAACGCTGCTAATGTAGGATAAGATGTTGGGATAAACTACATTAAAAATAACTACATGTCAAGGATCCAAATGTTTATTAGTCTAATTTTAATTTTTTTCTGGCGTTTCTACTGGATCTAGCTTCTACTCTTCGTTATCTGTAAAAAAAATAATAGAAAATGATCAACATTATTTAACTAGCGATAGGTTATTGCATTTTTTAACCCCCGACGCCCCACTCAAAAGAGGTGTATTATAAGTTTGACTTGTGTTTCTGTGTCTGTCTGTGACATCGTAGCTCCAAAACGTATGGACCGATTTTGATCCGTTTTTTTTTGTTTGAAAGCTGACGTGATCGAAATGGTTCTTAGCTGTAATTTATGAAGATCTAATATAGATACTAGTTGACAAAGTGATTTCATTAACTTCCATATGTTCGATTGATGTGAAATTTGGTATACTGTTACTTCGGTGGATTTCTATGTCATGGTAACCTTGATATAATGCTACAGTTGATGAGGAGTTTGGTGTCCCGCAGACACCAAACTCCTCAGAAACTTACAGCAGATGATAGCGTGCTTGGGCTCAGGCTAAGTCGGGGGTTAATTAAAAATTTTATTATAAAATTTAATTATTTATGAGTCATGTTTATTAATGAGCGTTTTTACTTATGGCAATAATCTTTTCATTTTCACACATCTACTTAATCCACCTAGTGCTATTGTACTATTAAACATTCGAGTCTATTAGCAATTGTGCTGACGAGTCATGTGAACTATCGGTGCATGAAAGTTATGACTAAACTGTTGTCATGTTTTGGAACCGTCACCATAGAATTTTATTATTTTAAATAATGTATTATCTATTATTGTATATAATACTTATTTTATTATACTTATAATACAATATCTAGTTAGAAATAAAATAAAATAAATTTAAAAAACTATATAATTTGAAAAATCACAATAAAGTATGTGAAAAGGAAAATAAAAACTAATAAAATATAAGAAAATTAAAATCAAAATTAAAATTGGAATTAATTATACAAGGGCTTTTTGGAAAACTATCTTAAATAAAAAATAAAAAAATAAAAAATTTATGACATTTTCAAGGAGTTAAAAAATAGAACTCATAAGAACCAATTAACTTAATTAATAAGAAAGAAAACGAAAATAAATTAAAAACTGATAGCCTGATCTCCATACAAAAATCTTCTTTACAATTTTCACAATATTCAAAGTACTTTTTTTAATACATTTGGCATAACCATGATAATTCTTTATTATCTGTGCTTAAAAGTCGATGCTGACGCTACCAAACTATGACTAAGTGTGAATAGTATTTTATATGAATTATTTATACTAGTATTAGGAACTTACAACAATTCCTGATGACATATCATGAATCTATCGCGTCGCATGTCGTTGAAAATACAATCAGATTCTTCTTTCACCTCTTGAAATTCATCTTTGGAGTCCCTTTTGACAATATATGTAATTCTGTATTAAGTATACACGTGTTGCCCATTTCTCTATCCTTAAGTAGGATAAGATAATAATGATATTGATAATGACAATGATAATATTCTCAGGGGTGCTGGCCAAATTTGGAAATGAACTTTTCATAGTTGGCTCTGGTTTGGATCTGCCAAGTAGTCGCAGCCCGTCTGGCGGCAGTAACCATCCCCTTACAGAGGACCAGTGTGAAATAACAGCACGTGAGCTTTTGCCAGTGAATGAGTAATGGATGTCAGAGCTCATTTACTTTTCCCCCTTCTTATCCGCAGCGTACTTGAAGCTTGCTTGTTTTGTTGCTTGTATTAACTGGCGACGGTAGCCACCTACCATCAAGTGGACCATAAGCGTGTCTATCATCTTTTACATAAAAAAACGCACTGTCAAGTTATTTTTATGGACTCAGTTAAATCAAAAAGTTAAACCAAGAATATCGGAGGTTCAGATGTTTAGATAGTAGAAATATCGATATGTGATTATATGCTTATGTATATATGTATATATGTACTTACTCTTTCAACACTTCGAGTTTATTTTCTTCGCCGATTGTCTCTTGCACACAGGATGAAATACTAAACATTGAAATATAATATTAAAAAGTATATCACTAGTGTAACTAAGGTAAATTCATTTTGCATTGTTTTTAACACTTACCTTTCCTCAACAGTCACAACAAACTTTGATTTTGTAGATTTTCCACTTGTTTTGCTAAATTAAAAATTAAAATATTTAAAAAAAATTGAAAAGAAAAATGGCTGGGTACAAATTTAAAATAGGTAATCTCAGTCGCCACTGGGCAAACCGCACGGAATATTATTTCTTTAAAATCTATAGCTAATAATAATATTATTAATGCGAAACTGAGTGTTTTTTACGTTTAACTACTCGTCGAATGATCTCAATGAAATTTTGCATACTTGTTGTTAGACATAGAGAAAACCTTATAGAGAAGATAGAGATAGAGAGAGAGATAGAGAGAGAGAGTAATACATTAAATTCAGAACCAAAGTAGTGTTTTAGAAGGTTCGTTTAAAAATAAATCCCATCAAAATCAATAAAATGTAAAAAAATTACATCGCAAGTTTCGCATCGCAATTTTCCACTACAAAAACTTGTGAGATAGGTAACTATCATGTAAAACTAAGTCTAGTTACTTTAGTTATAATCTATGGAAACACCAATTCATTAACTATGTTATAAACAGTTATCTAATCAATTATCTATCAACATTTATAATGACCGCACCGACATTAGACATCTTTATTTCTATAACAATTAAGTTGACTCGGCAAACTTAGTTTTAAAAAAAAATATTGGTGTGGGCCACCCAATAACACTTACACTTAGGGGTACACTTAGGGGTAGAAAAATAGTTTACGACCTATTCTCAGACCTACCGAATATACACAAAAAATTTCATAAAAATCGGTCAAACCATATCAGAGGAGTTTGGTTACAAACACTGTGACACGAAAATATTATATACCTACTAGTGGCCCACTCCCGGCTTCGCACGGGTGCAATTTTTACTCAATCCAGCAGATAAAATTACCTTACAACGCCATCTGTTAGAATCTTTTGGAACTCACGGATAAATAATTGCTGGATTGAATAGGTATCAACAGATGGCGCTATGTTAATAATATTATATAATTTGCAAAAAAATAATAAACAAAATGAGATATAAACTATCCTGTCTTTTAAGTTGGACCAAATTACATATAGTTACGAAATTTTATCAAAATCGGTTCAGTAGTTTGGGAGTTCATCGCGGACAAACATGTGACACGTAATTTTTATATAATATATAATATATTATATATAAAGGTTTAGAAGAGATAGATTATAATGACTTGGCAAATGTACGGCGCCATTATAAGAAATGAATAATTTACTATTTCGATTACCAAGTACATAAATCTAATCACTGTATATAATACTTAAGAATGAAGTATTTTAATTAGTAGAAAATGTTGCTTTGATATTGCCAAGTCATTGTAATTATTATAGAAATAAAAAATATCCCCAAATAAGTGTCTATAAAAACAACGGTAGGTAAGCTAACTAATGTAGGTAAACTCAAGTTATGACCGACTGCTAACAACTAAATTGTTAATTTAATGCTTTCAAATTACTAATTTTTTTTCTGAAAATATTGATAATAAAAGGATATACGTATGCATGTACATTTTGTCTTCATACAGGCTCGAGCAAGGATAGGATGGCGGATACAATCTGGGATCGTAATACGGATACAGCTGACCGGGTCCTTGCTGCCACATTGTTTGACTCACAAATAAATGAAATATAAGTAGGTAGAATACACACGAGCACTACAAAAGAGAACTCAAACAAAACTTATCTCTGCAACATAAAAAGGGAAGGATATAACGTCACCAAAGATAAAAATATTGTCATGGAAACGCGTGAAATGCGCGACAAAATTCCCCAACAACATTGTGAAAAAGCAAGTATAGAAATATTCTCACATTTTATCTTCTTCGAAAAAGAAATCGTCATCGTATTCTTGCATCATTTTTTTAATTGAATTGTTTAATAATCGTCACTAATTATAAATAAACACACGTTAATGTCATAGACAGTTGTCAACTTTATCGATTTTGCTAGTACTGTTTTGGTGAAACGCCAACTGTTTTAGTGCGCATGACACAGTGTTATCAACCAATCGGAAATTTGAGTTGGATGCGGGAATAGACCTGGACCTGAAGGGAAACATTTAAAATAATTGCAATTGATTTAATTGTATTAACTAATGCTATAAGCACCTAAAAGTATATAAAAACAAAAGGTCATAAAATGTAAAAAATCCTACTTTTTAAAATTTATTTTAAGACTAGCTGGCGTCCGCGACTTCGTCCGCGTTGAAAAAAAAGTAGCATATCCTGTGTCCTGTACGTCTAAATGTTTATCTACCAAGTTTCATGAAAACCAGTTAATTCGTTTAAGAGTTATGGAGGAACATACATACAGAAAAAAATTCTAAAAATCGTCAATTTAGTTTCAGTATCATGTATAGAGCCTATAAACACGATATCTCTGAAAACAAAGTAACTGACTCCGTGACCGACCCTTACAGATTTATTATTAGTATTGATACACCAATTTGTTTAAGAAGTGTAAACAAAAGTAGGTTCATGTGTTTCTGTGAGGAAGTAACGGATCAGATGCCAGTGTCTATTTCATTATCCTACTACCTCTATTGTTGGCAGTACAGCTCACTGCTTTTGATAGTGGATCCAATCTACTTAATCAAACAGAGCGTTTGGACGATTTCCAGTGACGATAGGCATGTCATAATGAAGCGCCTAAACAACCTCTTCAAGCACTGATTGTAAGAATAAGTTATTGTGAAAAAAAATTTCTTCTAAATATTTGTAATCTTTTTAAAAATTATTTTATTTTTATTTCAAAATGACTAAACGACACATTACGTTATGTGACAAGGCCAAAGTTCATAGAGACTCAAGGTGCAGTTGCAAAATATACGGAATACAATAATTTGAAGACACTGGTTGATGTCGTAACGGCATTAAGGTTTACATATAGAAGTTGATACGATTAAGTAATTCTTAGCGGTGGTAATTCTGCAACAAAATATTCAATTGTTATTACATTGCGTGATTTTTTTATTATCATATCTTACTAACTATAATAATATTGACGAAGATGAATATTTTTTAAAAACTTACCATCGACTAAATGATTTATTATTATTATAAATACGAAAGTTTGTGAGGGTAGATGTATGGATGATGATGATTGTTGATACAGGTAATCATATTGTTGATTACCTGTATCAACATAAATTAACGTCATGGAAATAAAGTAGAAATTTCCAATATATATGGTCGTAGTAACAAAAATACCGCTTCGGTACGCTTGAGGCCTCCGCGTCGGCAGCCTTGAGGATGCCTCGGGATGCTTCGGCATCCTTCGGCACGCCGAGGCAACACTCGAGGATGATCTCGAGGCAACTGAAGAGAACGCGAAGAGACGCGAGCTACAAGTCCGATGTCGAGACGCTTCGGCATGCTTAAGGACGCCTCGGCATCCCTAAGGACGTTACAGCATGCCAAGGCATAGTTTCCGACAGTGTGCACTTGCATGTAGGTATGCCGAAGGATCCTTTTCCTTGCCGATGCCGATAATGGGCGCCGGGCCTATATGTTCTTATTTGTTATATTTTTGATTTTCCATCGCGTACGAAGTCGTGGACACCAAAATGAAGTCACAGTACACTTCTGTCTGTTTCTCTACTAACTTCCTATAAACCATCCGACGGATTTTGATATAGTTTTCACTAATCGAAAGAGCGATAAACTGAGAAGGT
Source organism: Synanthedon andrenaeformis (assembly GCA_936446665.2). Classification (NCBI taxonomy): domain Eukaryota; kingdom Metazoa; phylum Arthropoda; class Insecta; order Lepidoptera; family Sesiidae; genus Synanthedon; species Synanthedon andrenaeformis. The sequence continues at coordinate 1,521,516 of OW387799.2, read as the reverse complement.
TTTTTTTATATATTTTACCTATACAGAAAAAACTGACAGCTGTGCGTAGCCGGATGCAAGTCGCCATTTTTAATAATATATCGTGTTCTCAGCGAGCGTTGGCTCATTACGAGAATGGACCGGTTGAACTGTTTTAAAGGTAAAAGTTGCAATAAACGAATTCCACCTGTTTCGCTAGTTTGTTTGCGTTAGTCGCCTCGTACAGTCAGTATCATTACTGCCCTAGAAATGAAAAAAATCTTAGTAAGATTTTTACTTTATTTTATTTATAAGCTGTGCTTTTTATATTAAGTGATACGTGTGGTTTTAGTAGTGAATGTTTCGAATAGCAACCTTAGTGAACAGAATCTGCATAAAATTATAAGCAATAATAATTATAGCAATTGTAATGTATAAAAAAATTATAAGGGACAAATTTTTAGATGTTTGCACAAAAGTTGCGAATGTGTCGGTCAGATTAAGTAAAAATAAGTAATATATTCATTATAATGTATATTATTATATAAATTGATAGAAAAGGTCCCTTGTTATCCATGGGGCAGTGATACAATTAAATACTATAGAATGGACAGGTGTTTATAAAAACAGTTTTAGGCAAAGTTTCTAGCTATTTGTCATAGCTAAATTAAAATGTATTTTTTATCATATATTATCGACATAATTTGAAATGGCGATATTTCTGTCGAAACAGTTCAGGAGATTATGGGGAAGTGAAAACTTCTTTAGGCGCATTGGGCATTTTTTGTTTTGTTTTTGAGATGGGAATTGAACTCGTTACCGTAACCGTGTAACCGGCATATATGTATAAGTATGTACATATATTGTAAAATACACATGAAATTTAAGTTTTCACTTCTGTCGGCACTCCCGGAGTGCCACTGTTTTTTTAAATGTTATGTTAAGGTCCACAGAGAGGCTAACGGCTACCGTCGCTATATTAACAAAAACAAAAATATTATTTCAGCTGTCAGTGTCAATGCTTCTACTGTTTTATCGACAAGCGACGGCCACCAATCCAATTGGGCCATTGCAAGCGTTTATCCAGACAAATCTAGTTGGATTACCAGTCATTCACGATCAGCAGACCTGGATATTCGATCCTGACATCTCACTGAGGAGGCGAAAAATGTTTATCGCACATCACGGGGATAAAGGGGAGAGACTGATAGAAATACTCGGCCTTGGAATTGATGGGTATGAGGACGAGAGACTGGCAACACAGAGACAACGAGACGAAGGCCATTTGGGTGGATTAAATTATTTCCAACCATGATTACTTAGTTAAATAGTTCTAGACAATTTTTAAAATAAAAAAAACATTTCCAATAGAGCTTTTTTATTTGATACACCACTTGATAGGTTTTGTCAAGTTTTTTTTTTCATACAAAAAATTGATAAGGTCATTAACAGGAAAATGTACCAGGATTACCACCCAAGTCTAAAATACTTACTAAAAAGGAAAAAAAAACTCCTCACGCGAACTTCCCTAAAGGACTACAGCCAAGTCCTAGATCATTAGTTGAATTCGACCAGTGTGAAAGTGCTATTATAATTTGAGGAAAAGCGAAAAGCAATAAAATTATGTATAAGAAAAGTGGCATCATTATAAACGCCATCTGTTACTATATAGATCAACTAAGACAGCCATCTTGTAATAATTTTCACGTAGTGTAATGAACTACGTTTGTTATTAAGTTTGAACGTGTAGATGACGCTGTCTATTATCAAAGTAAGTTTTTTATGTAAGGTAAAGGTGCTGCAAGTTCCTTTACCATAGTTGGTTTAAGGATAAAAATTAGGATATTAAATGGTATTTCTTAGACAAATGACAATTTTCCATACAAATATTTTACCCTCTCGCTAGCGAGTGCGGGCATTATAAACTCTTGGTACGAGAGCTCGCAACGTCACAAAAAAGTTCATTTTAGGTCGATTAGTTTTTCTATATTTCTCATTCATACTGACGGTCGGTAAGAATGCAGTACGTCTGGCACCTGGAAGCGGTTGCGTTTAGCAGTGCGCATCCCATCTGTACAGGGAAAATTGTGCATTTTGAAATTATTTTAAGACAAATTTTATTTTTTTTATAATTATATATGCCTCTTTAGCAATATAAATTTATAGTTGCCAGACATTTTTGTCGTTGCTAACATTGCCCCAGATACAATTTTAATCATTAAAAAAATGATAATTTTCAAACATTTTTAGTGTGTCTGTAATTTTAATATAATATAGTTCTATAATCAAAGAATTTAATATTAATTTGCCAGATAGAAATTCCGTTGCTTAATTAGAATTCAGATCAATTTAAGTATCGGGGAGATAGGTGAGTTAGAAGAATGCGGCAACTGATTCGTATATTAAACATTAAAAATACATGAAAAACAAAATGTTATTTTTAATTAATAATTGCTTCGCAATGAAATCCTGCTACAAAATCATCGTCACTGTCATCGTTGTCATCATTATTTATATCATCATCATCATTGTTTGTATCAAATGTATCGTCGGTTTCTAGGACTAATCTTTAATAAATATAATTTATTAAAGATTAGTAAGTTTTCATGCGTTTGTTGAGAATTTTTAATTTTTTAATCTATTAATATTTACCTTGAAGTATAATATCAGCAACCAGTGATGGTAATTGGTCACCGACAAACCAGACAAAATCGTAGTTATTATTTTTCATGGTCCAACCACAAGCTTCTGGAGATAACGACGATGGATATTTCAAATGAGCATTACTCCAAAATTTTGCAATATAACGGACTCGTGATAAATGTTGACGTAGCTCAGCTTTACATGGTTACATTTTCGAAGTTGTCGTATGCATTTTTGGTCTGATAAGTACTACAAAACAAATGAAATCTTACATAATTAATGTTGTTATTATTTCGAATTCCATACATATGACACACGAATTTTTCTAAGGTAGCAAATGCATTTTCTAGTATGTCATCGTTATCAGTACCAAGATTTTGAAATACTAATTGATAATCTTCCGATTTTGTTAATAATTTGAAAGGTCGCAGTTTGCCTTTACGGAAGAAAGCTGGCGTATAATCACATCCGGTTAATGCGTGGAAGCCCGGTAAAGCTTCACATATATTATTACTCAGTATAGCATACTGGGCCGGAAGGTTCTCGAGTGGAGACCACGTACCAGCAAGCGCAGCGTAGGATGTCCACCCACAAGGTGGACAGACGACCTAATTAAGGCCGCGGGTCAACGGTGGATCCAGGCTGCTTCTGACCGGTCCTATTGGAGAGTTATTGGGGAGGCCTATGTCCAGCAGTGGACGTCCTGCGGCTGAAATGATGATGATGATGAGTATAGCATACAGTTCATTGATGTTGATATATCTCTGTCGCAACTATCTCTGTCACACAACCTACGAATCAGTTGCCGCACTCTTCTAACTCACCTATTCTCCCCGATACTTAAATTGATCTGAATTCTAATTAAGCAACGGAATTTCTATCTGGCAAATTAATATTATATTCTTTGATTATAGAACTATATTATATTAAAATTACAGACATACTAAAAATGTTTGAAAATTATCATTTTTTAATGATTGAAATTGTATCTGGGGCAATGTTAGCAACGACAAAAATGTCTGGCAACTATAAATTTATATTGCTAAAGAAGCATATATAATTATAAAAAAAATAAAATTTGTCTTAAAATAATTTCAAAATGCACAATTTTCCCTGTACAGATGGGATGCGCACTGCTAAACGCAACCGCTTCCAGGTGCCAGACGTACTCCATTCCTATCGACCGTCAGTATGAATGAGAAATATAGAAAAACTAATCGACCTAAAATGCATTCTCGAAAACGTTGCTAGCTCTTATACTAACGGGTGATGGTCACTGCCGCCAGACGGGCTATCCAAATGACTGCGATCTTATTTTATTTATTGTGCCACTACTACTGACTGACAAATTAATTTGCTGGACAGAAAAAAAAATCATGTTATAGACCTTCTATTAATATTATCGCCACATGTACGACAGGGCATTACTTGAGAACAGCATGGCCGATTTTTTCTGTTTTTTTTTTGTTTGTCTTGGTAATTGTGAGGAAAAGGTTAGTTATGAAATATTTTTTTTGAAAAATCCTCGGGAAATGTCGGAAATTGGGATGTTTATATTGATAAGGCAACGACTGTCAGGGTCAGCTAGTCAATGCTACTATTATATGCAAAAATAAATTCGAAAGTTTGTGAGGATGGATGTATGTATGTCCGTTACTCTTTCATGCAAAAACATGCAAAAAATGTTAGGTTCCCTAACATACATCGAGGGATCATCTAAAAAGATAACAATGGGTGCCACTGTCGCCGTAGCGGCGCCACCATCGTCACAGCAATAAAGATGTCAGATATTTTCTAAGTTTTTAATTTTTTTTATTTTTAACGTGGACTAAGTCGCGGGTGCCAGGTAGTTGGTATTTAATTGTAAATAATATGAGTCTGCGTCGAATATATATATATATATATATATATATATATATATATATATATATATATAAAATAATATTTCTATTATTTATAATAATGACTCTCAATACAATTTTGGGAAAATAAAAATAATAACCATACATTTTATTATTATTTCGTTTATTTATTTCGTAAGAATGATCATATCGGTTCGAAAATATCGATTCAATGAAAGCTTACATAACTAATGACGATAATTATTATAGTAAAAAATGCTAGTTGCTAAGTAAAAAAAAAAAAACAGGAAACTTTCCTAGCTACAACTACATACAGAAATTGAATATTATATTTATTTTTATAATATAAAAAGAGTTAAAAGTCATACATTTTTATGTGAACATCGATAAAATTATCGAAGATTCAAATTTGAACACTTTTTTGAACCTCCAAGTTATTTTATCAAGTTTTTTTAAAAAGTGTAATTTAGAAAGTTCGTGTGACGTAATAATTACATATCAGAAATGTGGCTATAACATAGTGTCATTATCTATACCAAGAGATTTTAATATGGAATCTTAGAATAATATACTCTGTGTTCATTTAGGGATTAAGAGAGAGGCACACAAAGTCACAGACTAAGGGGGCGTCCTAATTGGCCACGATCGTACCAGCAAAGGATGCGTTATCGTCGCACGACAGAAAATGCTTAAAACGTTCGTACGATGGAAAATGGTCGTGCGATAAAGTCAAATGTCAATGTCAAATACCGACAGTCCCAGAATACGAGTAAATTAAAATGGCGCTAGTAGTATATAGAAGATGTGCTACACTAGCGCCATTCTGGTCACTTTCAGAACCATTTTGGTCACTGTAAACAGCCATTGAAAAAATGGCGTCGCGCTGTTGCGATGACATTATCGTACGATGGGCTCATACGATCGTGGCCAATTTGGACAGCGTGTTGGACCATCGTACGATCATTTCCATCGCACGACGAAAACGCATCGTTTGCTCGTATGATCGCCGCCAATTAGGACAGCGCCTATTGAATAGTGGTTTAATACATATCTAATAATGTTAACCAACTACCCACTAATACATTTTAACGAAAATATTGACAATGTTGAGAATAATAGTGACTTCCCAAACTTAAAGTTAACATATAAAGATAAACTCGTTGTTCCTAGATCCAGACTCCACAAAATAAGTAATTCTTTTTAAGACGAAAGTATACGGTACAATAATAAGTTAAAGAAAATATCGAGAAGAAAATAGTGTACACTATGTATACACTACTATACATAGTGTAGTAAACTGTCTCGTTGATAAAAATGCGGATTCACATTCAATGTACTTAATATTATTTAATATTTTTTTAAATAGAAAATTTATTTAAAACGAGCAACGAGTACATACAGACGTTTGTCCCCTAAGAAAACAGCTTACCGAAGCTTAAAAATTGCATTTTGCATTGTGGGTTTGTATTAGCGAGTAGAGGGACAATTGTTGCCATTTATTTAAAAGCTTTTAAAAAGTGCTTAAGGAATTACATTTTTAAAAATCATGCTGGTATTCCATTTTAACTATATAAGTTAGGTTAGGTACGTATTATACAATAATAAGTAGGTAAATGCATGTTGTAAATAGCCGATTATTTCGGTGAATTTGTGATCATTATGCATTTTTCAAGGCAATAAGTGTCACTTAAAGAACCACAGAATAAAAAAAAATTATCTATGTAAAATTCAAATAATAAGAAAAATCCAGTCAGATTATACTTTGTCATTAATTACATTTTGATAATGACTACAAAATTATTAATCCCTTATAATAAAAGGACCCATAACTTAAACCTGAGAGAGAAAAACATAGATACCTTTATATTATAAAGTTAAAACAGTCAGGTTACTACATTTCTATAAGATATGAAATTAATTTGTGACTTTTCCTTAATTACTCTACGCTTTGTTATAGTATTATTATAAGATATATACCTAGTTACATATGTCTTAAAAGACTTATTTAAGGCACTCAATTAATTTGGTTCATAACCTTATGAATGTTAAAAATCAGAAAAAAGTGAGAGCCTTCATAAAAAAAAACCTAATAGTGTATAATTATACAGGCCGTTCCTTTAACTGTAAGAAATCAGATGACTTCCTTCTCTTATTATGATGTTTGCATTATGATGTCAAGCAGCAAGATGTTGAACACGCTGGCAACCCCGTCTACCGAAAGGGTTGCCAGCGGAATAGAAAAAAAAAGCAAGATGTTGAGACAAGCAGCCTTATGTAGATTATAGATTATGTTTACTTGTATAAGATGTATTTTGGTAAAATATTAATAAATTTAAAGTTTTTTTTTTTTAAATGTATTCAATTCTTATAAAACTATTTGTTAAATGATAAATAAGACCCAGTTAAAAATACAGCCTTTTATATGATATACATTTTTAATAATGCCACTTTGTTTTTAATTATATATTTAATAGCATTTGTGACTTTTCATACAAACTCAAAGTATAGTTACAAGTAAACGCTATTGATTATCATCATAGAGCAAAAATTGAAACAATATAATCGACTTTATATGGGATTGTATCATTTCCCATAGCACAATTAAATACTTAATCAAGTATATAAAATCGATCAAGACCGGATAAACATTCAGAAATACAATTAAAAAAGTAAGTTTATTACGTCTAAATGTTCTTTAAAATATCGAATTTCTCTTTACAATTACACATATTAGTGATTTAGTATTTCATACAGCGAATTTTAATGTGTATAGAAGCCTTAACTATCTGATGAAATATTCATAGAATCATACGCAAAATCAAACATGTAAAAAATTATTATATGTTGGTAATTTAAAATTTGATAAATGACATCTTCAGATAACTTCAGCGAATAAGAACTAAGCCACAGAGTATAACTACATTAACACATTTGACATCTACCGTCAAATAATGTCAAATTTTGACAGCTTGTTATGGCCACGCGGCCATTATTATTAAGGCCTAATCAGACTTTCATAGATACTAAAATTCGCTGTTTCATAACTTACTAGTGACATTTCTAATAACGTAATAGTTAACTCGTAGGTTTAAAAAAATCTTACACTAAAGACATTAAACCGTAATATGGCATTAAAATCATAAATAACAATTATTATTCTTAAAGAGATCAAAAATATGTTTTTATGTGCTTTATGGATCTGAATTTTTGACAGTAATCAATACCTACGTTAAATAAATTTGAAGCATAGACAAATTTAGAAGAATAACTTTTTTAATGGCGTATACATTTTAATTATAGCCAACTGATCTCAAATTTCTCTCATGAATATATCTAATAATTTATTTAAACAAAACATGTTTGAAGAACTGATTCCTGACGACTCTTAGTTTTTCATAGTCTTGACTGTCAGACTGTCTATGATACAAATATGAGAAATTAATCGATATGTATTATTATTGCATAATGTTTTAACTTTTTTTTTTAAATAATCGTTCGTAATTAAAAGTTGCTGTTCGTTTCTATTTTCTTGAATATAAATCCGAGCGTTGCTTCATGTCTTCTATTTGACAGCTTGGCTAGACCTGGAATGAAGAAAAAATAAATTAAAATTTTTACTTTTGTATCATTATTTACATTTTTTATATTTCCGAAATCGTTATTTGGTGCAATGGTTATGCCAAACTAGTTCTAAACTTAATACAGAAAGATCTAGAAGTTAACTTAATACGGAAATTTTAGAATTTGGCATCAGCAGATAATAGCAGATTCCGGAGTTAAGGGGGTGGCCCTTACAAATCACAGTGAAACAACTGTGAAGGTGCCCACGACTTTGTCCGCGTTGAAAAATATTAAGTAGCCTATCCTGCGTCCCGTACGTCCAAATATTTATCTACTAAGTTTCATGAAAATCAGTTAATTCGTTTCAGAGTTATGGAGGAACATACATACATACATACAGAAAAAAAATCTAAAAATCTTCAATTTAGTTTCAGTATCATTTATAGAGCCCATAAACACGATATCTCTGAAAACAAAGTAACTTACTCCATGACCGACCCTTACATATTTATTATTAGTATTGATTGATCAAAGTAGCCTATGATTCCTGTGAGACGTTCAAAAACTTGATTCGAGCTCATATTAACCCAAATCTTTTCAAAGTTCGAGTAAATAGGCATTTTCTGGGTGAGCTCGCTCCATCATAGGCCTCACTCTTGATACACAGCTGGTTGTTGGCCAAGAGCAAACCCATCTAATAAAAAAAAAGGTATGATTAATCGCGAATTCACAGAGTATAAATTTCACGTCGTACATCTTTTCGGTTACGCATAATGAGCGTAGTATCACTTGACCAACAGTAAATCCAAGATACCAGTATCATCTGTCTCTCTCTGACACGCAAACGTATATATGTGATGTAGCGCCATTTCGTAAACCAAAAAAGGAATTGTACTGTTTGTGAGGACCGTTAGATCGTTATAGGACTAGCAAAGGCTCACTGGCCGTGCATCACACCGGAGAGTAATAAATATTATTCTGAATTAATTATTTAGTTAGTTGTAACCTAACGGTATGTAAATCTTCTTATATGGTTACAGCTTAACCTTTGGCCTGTGATTTAACTGTAGTGTGAAATCGTTATGTTCGTTGAAGTATGCCATCAGTTATGGTTAAAGAAAAGTTAAACTGTGAACAGTATCTTTACATATTAAGAAAATCTGTGCACGTTTGATCTGTTTGATTAGATTTTTAAATTATGTAACGGTTTTCCTTTAAGTTGGGGCTTAAGCTGTCGATCTAGACCAGGGTTCCCCAAACTATTTTGGACAAGTGACCCCTTTTCAACAATGAACTGTTACCTCAGACCCCCATGGTCAAATTACCTACTTTTAAGACCAACCCCCTTATTCATAATGGTCCGCTAACTTAAAGCAGCTATCTATCTTAGTCTATCTTTAGTTTTTTCCTATTGGTACAAAATACCTAGGTACTAAGGTGCCAATTAGAAAACTTTGCACTTGGTTAAGTGAGTGAAGTTGATTTCATTTTCTCGTCAAAATTTAACAAAATAAAAAGACAATCCAATTCAGTAAATATCAAGTTTAATTTATAATTATTACAAATTAATACATAAAGCATCTTAAGTTGGTAGGAAATTATATTTTAAAAACTATTAATTCGCAAAGAGAAAATAAAACATTCAGTGCGATGGATGAACCTGGTGACTATCTACCAATCTAGCTACATCCGGTTCAATATTAGTGAGTTGCAGCCTTAAATCTCCACGTTCGTTGATTTTCAAACGGTTTCTTTGTTTTGTCAAAATGTTTGTTACCACACTGAAGCTTTTTTCAACTAGATATGATGATGGAAAAGCGATAAGGTATTTTTCAGCAATGTTCCACAATGTAGGATACTGTGTTTCAATTTTGCGTTGCAACCAGAACTTCTGATAGCCTTGGTTGAACTTTTGCTTAAGCTCTTCGTCTGTGCTGATGGTAATCAACTCTTCTTGCATTATCACATTGGCTTCTTCTATGGCTGTGGTGTTATACGGATTTATTATCCATTGAGGAATTTGTAAATTTAAAAGATCATCAAACCTCTCCGTAAAATCCTTGTGTAATGCGTCCAAGTGAGTAACATATAATAAAATGTCATCATCTTGAAGCATTTTTGGTAATTTTGACAAATGCGGAAACTGCGAATATTCTTTTCTGCCTAAATTTTGTTTATAAAGAACTAGTTTACCCACGAAGGCCGATATTATTGATTTTGTTTTAATCAAGTTAAGATCATCACCCTGTAGTTGCAAATTAACTTTGTTGAACATTCCAAAGATATCAGTCAAGTAATAAATATCTGTTTTACAATTGTTCAGATTTTCTTTCAAATTCGGATCTTTTTCTTGTAAAAACTCCAACACAGATTCAAAAAGGGCTGAAAATCTTTCTAAGCAAGAGCCTCTTGATAGCCAGCGAACTTCAGTGTGCAGAAGTAACCGAGTAAAGACTTCGTCGTTTTCGTCACATAGTTGAGCAAATAACCGAGAGTTCAAAGAATTGCTTCGAATCTTGTTGATAGCATTTATTACATATTGTAAAGACTTATGCAATCTAGGACTCAGCTTTTTTGCTGCTAAATGCTGCCTGTGAATCACACAGTGAATAACCAGTACATCAGGCAGTTGTCGCTTTAAGTGAGCTATAAAGCCACGATGACGACCAACCATAGACGGTGCACCATCAGTCGCAACAGAAACAATATTCTTCCATGGAATAGCTTTATCAGTAAAAAAATGTTCCACGGCCTGAAAAATCGATTCTCCTCTAGTATCAGTCTCTAAATATGCAGCAAAAATCAGTTCTTGGCACATATTTTCATCTTTGATAAATCGAACATATCCTAACAATAGAGCTTCATTGCCGGGTAATGTAGACTCGTCCAACTGGAGAGAGAATCTGCGGGTCTGTAAGAACTTGCATAAAATGTTTTCCACATCGCGTCCCATCTCATCTATGCGTCTCTGAACGGTGTTGTTGCTCAAAGGTATTCTCTTTAAAATATCATGTGCGGGTTTGTGCAATACATTGTTAAGGACCTCCGCAATGGCTGGTAAGATAAGCTGCTCTCCAATTGTATGGGGTTTCCCCGACTTCGCTATTAGTAAAGATATATTATAGGACGCTCGTAAACCATCATTGTCTCGAATAGATGATGACGCAAACATCGATCCTATGGATGGCCTTTTGTCTAGTTTTTCTTTCAGTGCTTGAAAATATGACAAGGGCTTACTTTTTTTGTTAGCATGTACTCTTGATAAGTGGTCATCCATTTTTGAAGGCTTCATGGCATCGTTACTAAATACTTTTTCACATATGAGACACATCGGGAAGTGTTGATTTGATGGAGATGCAATAAATCCGAACTTCAAGTAGTCCAAACTGTATTGTCTGCATTTTTTTTTCGTGTCCGCCATCATAAAACTTTCAGTAATTCTGCAAACAAAAAAATAAGGAACCTAAATAAAAAACAATAATAAACTGTTAAATTTGCACACTATCTTATTTTTATCACACTCAGTTAATGGATTCTTGTTAAGTATTACTGACTTACTCTTTGATAAACTTTGATACCTATATTGGGAAGTAACTACAGTAGGTAATTAGGTATAGAAACTTCGTATTAGGTAATTAGGTAGAATAAGAACGAAAACCAAAGACTTAAGTGTTAGTAATTTTTACAAATACAATTATACATACCTATTTAAAATATGTTGTATGTTGTGTTTAACACTTTTTCAGTCACTTTACTTCACTTAATTTAGCTTTGTAATAAGTTTGTAATCTCTTGAAATAAATGAGTACTTAGCTATATGAGTTTTTATCGTTCAAGCTCCAACGAATTTCAAAACGCAAATGAACTTTCAACCTAAATGCAAGCTCGTTAAATAGTAAAATATCAGGAACATGTTTGGACTTGATCATGAATTCGTTCGTCTTAATTCGCGTAAAGCCGCTATCACACTATTCAATTTGAACGATTCCAATTTAGGAAATCGGAAGGTGTGATCGCAGTTAGAACAGATTGGATTCAATTAAGAGTTTATCCATTTTCAACTCTATATCTTCGATTTAGAAATCAATTTAGCGTAGTGTGATCACGAGCTCACTACTTAGATTCCTAAATAGGAATCGTTCAAATTGAATAGTGTGATAAGCACTTTATCGTCAAATAGAGAGCAAGTCAAAACGCCGCTGAAAGACGTACGCTCCAACTCAATCTTGCACAAACTTGTCCACATAGACTTGCCGAGTTTTTCATCTTGTACGAACTTGAAACTTTACATTCCTGGAACATTATTTCCTACAAAAATATTAATTATTCTTAGTACACGTAACACAACATAAACAATACAGTAACTACCTACTTACCTATCTTGAAAGTTTTAAATAAGAACTTGTGTTAATATAATAGGGGTCGATTTTTAGACCTCGTCGACCCCCAAAATCACTTTTCGTTTATGTCGACCCCTAGGAAACCGATATCGACCCCTTGGGGTCGATATCGACCACTTTGGGAATCCCTGATCTAGACTTTGATAATTTCTTCTGGAAAGATTACCTATATGTTATTAAATATATGTGTGTACATGTATCTTATCTTTGGTAGGAAATCGTAAGGGAAGCACCATCGACTTTCCAATCCCAGGATAAAATCTATATTCACAATATATAAAAAATCGTTGTTCAAACAACTGCAGTGACAGACACGTCACACACACGCAAACGTTAGTTCGTTTGAAGTTGACATAATACACATATATTTATCTCTATCATTTTCTCTCTGCTCTGTCTTTAATGGTCAGTTCACAGTGTGGTTGTTTGTACATTGATAAATAATGTATTAAGTAATGTAATTTCTATAATTAAGAAGCGTATCTAGCAGGTCGGCATTCTGCTTTTTGTAAACAGCTAAATCATTTTATTTTACATCTTATTTTACAACTGTAAAGTTGTATTAGAATGTTGTTGCTTCGAGTGATTAATTTTGCACACTTCAAATTACATTTCTTTTAAATTAGAGCACAGAGCAGTTTAAGTTAAATAATTAATTTTAATTGCATTATTTATTTGTGTATTTTATAACGAACAAGTATCAATTACAGTTTATAAATATAATATGATTTTTATTTTCCATTTTCATAAGACATTTCATTTTAATGTTTGTAATTTTTATAATGAAACCTATCTTTTTCTCAGAACTCTGTCTGATTTATCTTTATAAATTAGATCCAATCTTTTAAGCTGGAATCAACTACATATAATCATAATTTTTTTTTAATTGAAATCAGTCAAGCGGCGTTCTTGGACGAACGTGAATGAACACACGTCTCCTGTGATTTCATATCTTAAAAAAATATTAGAATCGATAACGGTGTAACAGACATCCATTACGCTAGTACCGATGCGACCTACTCCGCATTAAGACATCAGACGAAAATATTTTTATTTTATCTTCGTTATTAGATTCACGATTACGACTCGGAGACGGAAGACGCATAGAATACTTTATCTTTGATATACATACACGCTTACGTACACATACATATATGGGTACATCTTAAAATATTTTAAATTTATCGTGAGAAGATTCTGTTGGGATAAATCGTTTTTTATACTTGAACTTATTCGACTTTAAGATTATTCAAGCATATCTACAATGTGTTAGGAAAAATAATCCGCCCGTTCCACTTAGCCCCACTAAGTTTCCCCACTGGTAGAGTCAAGTGGATTTTTTTTGCAAAAAGGGACATTCAAGTTCGTCGCTAACGCCAGAAGGATAACTATAGCAGAATAAGGGGGTTGTTTCTGTCGCTAGACAGGTTAAGACGGCCAAACCTAGCGTGAACTTTTTTAACGTTGGGAAATCCTCATAGATACCCGGCAGTGATACATGGGGACACTGTGGGGTTATGCTGGACTCCTACCAGCTCAACACTTAACGAGTTCCTAGCGCGGCCGTAGATTGGCGAGGTCGCGGGGACGTTATGACACGACATCGGTGTCCCGCCACGGCTACTGTCGCAACCTCGGCGTACCCGAAGGTATTCTATAAAGATATTTATAGAATATTCTTATATTCTATAAGGTACGCCAGCCATCTCGGGGGACATCCACCTCGGTGTTCAACTTACTATACTGCGAATAACCGAAGACATGAGACGCAACACATTCGATGCACTTATTCAACTCGCGTAACTTACGCCAGCATTTCCCATATTTTAGAAAAACCTTCATAGATGGTAACTATTGATAGCTCAAATCAAAATATTTATTTATCAATTTAATTTAAATTTAATTTAAATTTACTAGGGTTTCGGAAAAAAGCCAAGATGACGATCCTGAGAAGAAACCCCGAAAGAAACTCAGGATGCCATTCTTTTTGTCATCTTTAAAATATAAAATTACAACAATTACACTTTATTATAAACAAATCAAAGTATATATACAATGCTAAACATAATATATGAGCTCCGAATCGCTTAAATCCAGGTTTCATTGTCGCTTAAATAATCAGTGATTTTATAGCCTGTCGAGAGGAGTTTGGTTTTAATTACACTTTTAAATTTATTTATAGATAAGGCTATTTGATTATCTCACGTAGTTTATTATAAAACCGTATACATTAACCCATAAAAGAATTACTTGTCTTGTGGAGTCGCGTTTTATGTAAATCTAAATCATTATAGTAATTACAAGAATGTAACCGGGGAAAATGTGACAAATTCTGCACACTTTTAAAATTATATTACTTATTTATTTCTTAATTTTTAACGCGGACGAAGTCGCAGGCACCAGCTAGTCTAATTACAGTGGACCCCCGGTAATCCGGCGCACCTTGTAATCTGGCATGTCAGTACATATTATTATTGAATATTTTTTGCCAATTTTCGCTAATTCTACCTAGTAATGTCACAAGCCCAGAAGCGAAAGCACAAAACACTGACAATTAAAGAAAAAATGTGATATTTTGGACCGCTAATGAATCTTTCAGTAGTTTAACAAGTGAATACTGCGTAGGCTGATCTACAATATATGACATTAAGGCTTATCCTTCCAAAAAATTGAATTTTTGCAACATTTTGTAACAGTATTATTCATTATATATACGCCTTTTCTTCAGCGAAAAAAATATATGTTTATCTACAAGATATGAGGAATGATTTGTTGGGATTAAAATTTTTATTTTATTGAAATTGATTCAGGAAAAAAATTCTAAACTCACCCCTTTTATTTTCAGTTATAACAATCTCACTTCTACAATATTTATCAAAAGATTATGAAATTTTGTACACTTATGAAGATAACAATGTAGCATGATTTGTTGAAAGCGCTTTTTGAAAATTCGTAAAATTGAATTTTATATAATGTTTTTATCAAAAATATTTCCCCACTTACTCAGCGCTAGCCCGTTCTCGTCCATAAAATCAGTGCGGGGCGAGTCGTGATGCTAGACGGACCTGTGTCGCGTTGCGCTTCATCAAATTATTAATTTTTACGTAATAAACAAAGAATAAACATTTTAGTGGCAGAACAGACAGTGCATGATAGTGTATATAATACTTTAATAGGTTTTCTTTTTGTCTTTTTAATTAAATCTTTAAAAAACTAAATATAAATTATGTTGTAATATAATATTCAATTTATTAATAATCTGAAATATTCAATTTGAATATTCAATTAATAATTCATCTGTATATATACTTGTTATCTAAATTTAATAAAGATAGGAAGTAAGCAAAGGAGGCAAAAGCGTAATAAGATATCAAAAATAAACCAAACGAGGAAGGAAACTTTTCATGAATTTTAATTAATTAATTAAATTAATTAATATTATTAATTATTAATTAATACATATAAATTAATAAGCCTAATAAATAAATAATAAAGCCACTATAATGCCGGATTCCCACTCACGTATCTAGTGACTCATCGAATTGTTCTCCTAGAAGGAGCGGTGGGGGGTTTCCCTATTGTAGGTGGTCGCGTAGGGGACGCCCCCGTGACCTCCAGAAAAATCCGATATCCTCGGTACACCGTTCTGGTAAAAAGTTGGTGAGCGGTTCTCGGAAACTATGAGGGATAGAAGGGTGGCGTTTGCAGAAGGTCATAGAGGGTGATCGGTAGTCACCAAGGAAAGTGTCATCCGGTCTACAGGGGCACCAAAAAAAAAGCCCCCTCCTTGGACCCCCCCGACCATAACTCGGAAACGGCGCGTCACAGCCGTATCGTGTTTGGGCTCATCGGGGACGTCTGGACGAGATAAAAAATTTGACGCCCCCCTCGGACCCCCCGACCGTAACTCGGAAACGGCGCGTCACAGCCGGGTCGTGTTTGGGGTCATCGGGGACATCTGGACGAGATAAAAAAAAAATTGACCCCCCCCCCCCCCCCGCGGACCCCCCGACAGTAACTCGGAAACGGCGCGTCACAGCCGGGTCGTGTTTGGGCTCATCGGGAACGTCTCGACGAGATAAAAAATTTGGCGCCCCCTTCGGACCCCCCGACCGTAACTCGGAAACGGCGCGTCACAGCCGGGTCGTGTTTGGGTTCATCGGGGACGTCTCGACGAGATAAAAAATTTGACGCCCCCCAGACCCCCCCGGCCGAAACTCGGAAACGGCTATTTGTAACCGTTAACCATGGTCAACGGTTACAAATAGACCCCCCATGTTAGGTATCATTTGAAAGGATGAGGTTAATCTATCAACACCATCCTCCCAGCCCCCCTCCGCTCCCCCCTTACTCCCCCCTCCTTTAAAATTACACAATTAATAATAATAAGACCCAAAACCAAACCAAAACAATTAAACATGGCAAAAGACAAGACAAAACGAAAACAAAATGATAACGTGAATAAATTTTCTACAAGCATTTGGTTTTTTTTTAAAATTCTATTGACATGAATTTTAAAAATTATAAAAAAGGGCTTTTGATAGCTTTTAGAAAAATCAAGCGCTGAATCAAAAATATGGAGAAAATAATAAATGTTAAGTTTGCCTTTTACAGTTCAATATACCCTAAAAATCCCCACAGAGTTTCCATTTAATCCACTCAGCCGCTTTTTTGTCCCACTCGATAGATTTTTTGAAAAAATTGAAGAAGCAAGATTCTCGCTCTAAAAAGTTCGTAATCTTTATCAAAATGAAAAAAAAACCACTTTTTGTTTCAATTTATTGTCACTTCACTCACTTGGTGAATTTGAAAAAAAAAATATCAAAATTAAAAAAAAATATTATTACCGCCGGCATTAGCGTTACCCAAACAAAACGTACCACGCGAAGTTTGCACGGTTGGTGCAAAAACTCAATTGTTTTTACTGAAAAAAAAAATTTGTTAGTTTTGACAAAACTTTTGTTTGGCTCTTTTACCATATATTTTATATTCGTATAAAGAAATATACATACATATAAATAAAATTGGAGTGTCTGTTTGTAATATTGAAACAACCGTTTTTTACAACATGCATATGAATATATATACGTACATACACCATATATGAGTACATACACCAAAATAAACCAACCACATAACCAAACCAAATTTTTGTCTGTCTGGGTGTCTGTTTGTTCAGGCTAATCTCTGAAATGGCTGAACCGATTTTGACGGGACTTTTAATGGCAGGTAGCTGATTTAATAAGGAGTAACTTAGGCTACGTTTATTTTAGAAAAAATCCAAAATAACATCCAAAATAACATTTTTTACAATTTTTGTCTGTCTGTCTGTCTGTTTGTTTGTTCCGGCTAATCTCTGAAATGGCTGCACCGATTTTGACGGGACTTTTATTGGCAGGTAGCTGATTTAATAAGGAGTAACTTAGGCTACGTTTATTTTAGAAAAAATCTAAAATAACATCTAAAATAACATTTTTTACAATTTTTGTGTGTCTGTCTGTTTGTTTGTTCCGGCTAATCTCTGAAATGGCTGGACCGATTTTGACGGGACTTTTATTGGCAAGTAGCTGATGTAATAAGGAGTAACTTAGGCTACGTTTATTTTGGAAAAAATACACCCCGGGCCAAGCCGGTGGCGCGCCGCTATACACTCTAAAAACATAACCCTCGTTGTGGCGCAGACGGGTAAAAATTTTTACTAGGTAACATAATTTACTACCTAAATAACAAAACACGCTTCATTGTTACTGAATTATTCCTCTACATTGTAAATAATTATAAATTTGTAGTATGTATTTGCAGTAAAGTAGGCTCAGTCGACTATGTCGTGCCTTTGTCGTCTAGTCTCCATACTACTCTTTGCCATCTCTGTGCGGTCGATCTCTTGTAGAGGGTGGCGCGGGGAAATGAGCCTAATAATTCAAGGCCAAATCGGCGTTATACACCTTAAAAAGGGGGTCTAGTCAGTATTCTATAATCCGATAAATTCGATAGTTTGACACTGGCCTGCAAAACGTTTCTCGGATTACCGGGAGTCCCCGTCGACTGTAATGGCTCAGTTTCACTGGTCGTTAACTCGTTCGGTATACAGCATACGGGGAGTCCCCGCAGACGAGATAATGACTAATGAAAATCACAAGTCGATACGTGTTCGTACCGCCTGCGGGGATTGGCCGCATGCCTTATACCGACCGTGATATCGACCAATGAAATTCATCGGTCGATATACAGCATGCAGCACGCACCCAAAATCTTTTTTTCTTTTTCTTCAGTGAGGCCAACAGTTTCTTCTTCAATAAATCACAGACAGTCAAAATTGCTCCACGTAATATCAATTGTTGATCCATGGCAAGAACGTCTGTAACTGGTGACGAACGTAGAGGTTCTGCCCTACAGCCCGCATGTGGGGCCTATCGACTGCATGTGTTCTAGAAATCTCCCGCACCTTGCATGCGGGCCCTATCGACTAATGAAAACAGTTCCCCGAATACGGGCCCTGTGGCATGCGTTCTAGAAATCTCCCGCACCCCGCATTCGGGCCCTATCGACCAGTGAAATTGCGCCATAAAGGAAGTTCCCGCGAAAACATAGTCTGATATTAAACGATGCCGTGCCATCACGCGATACTGCAGTCTAGTTATGATTCCAAACTAAATTACATCAATTAATAACAATAATGATTTTAATGAACCTCTATTATTAATGAAACGGTACACACTTGTCATGTGCTAGCGACTCGATGCGGCTACGCAAGGATTTAATTGATTAGCGTCCAAGATCATTAAGGTTAAGACAGTGTAAGCTTAAGGTGGAAACAAAGGCTCAATGTGGGCTTAATACTAAAAATATATATTTTTTAATACAGGAACCTTTCATGAAGATAAATGTCCTGTTTCCGGGGAACGCGTAAGAAGTCGCTGGCAAAAGTTAGTCATATTATGAAGAAAATAAGTCAAGTCAACTATAGATATCCGACCAAATATGTCAGTCACATAAATGACTATTTGTTGGCCAATTCAATGTTAATATGTAGAAATTCCACCAGTACCTAATACATACAAGTAATATATGGTTAACCAAATTCTTGAGTTTGTTTTTCTCACTGGAGAATGCCGATCTAGTTTCCACTTGGTTGTTGTATAAATAATTCAAAACATATTTATAGAAGCCGGCTACTGGTCTATTGCTAGGCGAAGGAGACTCGTAAAAAGTGTACTACAAGTTTTTGTCGCAACCATATCCTTGTACAGTTTAAGGATGTGTGTGCACTGTACCAGTTCTCATTTTTCTGAAATTAATTATTAAAAAATCCAACCAATTATGTTTTGTGAAAACATAATATATATTTCTCAATTAAGTAAGTAGATATTGTAAGTTATGATTTTACACGCCAGACGTGGCTGTACATGTGGTTGCATATTCAAACTTATAGGAACTGGTTCACATTGACCCATGTTACTTGTAAATAAATGATAAAAAAAGTGAATGTTATTTGTTGTTATAAAATAAAAATATTAAATATTCTGTGAAAATATTTATTACCTAGTGTATTAAGTGTTAAATACTCAATAAATTCATTCAAATATTGGAATAATTTTAGTTAGATTTTGTAATTTTTAATTATAATTTTCAGATATACATACATACAATAGATGTAAATATTATTGTATGTATACATATTATGTACGTCATCTGTCTTGACACCACTTTGGTGTATTTTCTGAAGTGTGTACCTTTTTGTGTAGTAAATAAGCTCTATAATATTCTATCATAATTTTAACTAATGTTAAAATCAGCTGTTAACAACGTTCAATTCACAAAGTTTCATATATTAAATAACGAATTTAACGAATGAACGTATCAGGCTTCTTCATTTTGGAGCTTATTAATAATTACTCAAGAAATAAAACGAATTTTCTTACATTTATTGCAAATTGTATCGCTCATTCGCCCACGCCGATCGTTCTAGTGCGTCGCTACCTTTATGAAGCATATAAATAAAAGAAAGTATGCGGGTTTGATACGTTGTCTATCAATCTGTAATGTATCTACTGACGCGCATTATACTTCTTGCAGCCTCACATTATCTTTATCTGGCTATATACTGTACATATATATATGTTACGGCTAATGATAGGTGTGAACATAAACTTAAGATTAGCCGGCTAAACTTAGGTTTATCTCCGAGGAGATGTTAATGTTAGTTTCATCTATCATTAGCCGGCTAAACTTAAGTTTAACTGCAGGCCCTTGGCTAAAAATGTAGAAGCAAATGAAAAAGGAAACGGTATAATAATGTTTACCATTTCGACACGAAAACTTTTATTAAAAAATAATCACTCTCATTACACATACTTATGTAGGTATACAAAATTACACATTAAAACTTCTGCAGCGTTAATAACTTAAAACAATATCTATTCATTAAAACAAAAAAATCATTTGTTCATTATAGATACTCCTGTATTTAAAATTACCAAAAAAAACTTCTGCAGTATTAATAACTTAAAAGAATATCTAGTCATTAAAATAAAATAATAAGGAGCCCCATCCCTCCCTTATCCTTAATCCTTCTATGGTCGACAGCGCTCTTGCAGAGCACCTATGCCGTTGCTTGTGTTATAGGCGACGGTAGCCACCTACCATCAAGTGGACCGTCAGCCTGTCTGTCTTCGCGCATCGTCTCCCCTCCGCCCCCTCAAGCGACATGTTCGTCCCGGCACATCCATAGAAACATTTTTAGCCGCTTTGTTTCGGTTAATGTGCACATTAACCGGCTAAAGATGGAAATTCACGACGCAAACTAACTTGATATCGAACTTTAGCCGCCTCTCGAAGATAAACTTAAGATTAGCCGGCTAAACTTAAGTTTATGTTCACACCTATCTTTAGCCGTAACATATATATTGTAGCTAAAGGCAAAAATTACCAGTCAGTAATTCAGACTGAGAATAAACAGCGCTCTTTTACTGAGACGTATCAATATGGACATGTTCACAAAAAACTATGGCGCTTATACATTAAAAGATAAGGCGTTTAATGTTCTTTAGAGATTAATATGTCTTTGTTATATAAAACACTAGTGGCCCGCTCCCGGCTTCGCCCGGGGTGCTTTTTTGCAATCCAGCCGATAAATTACTTTAAACCGCCATCTGTGAGAACCTTATGGAATTCACAGATAAATAATTGCTGTATTGAATAAGTATCAACAGATGGCGCTATGTTAATAATCTATATAATTTGCAAAAAAATAATAAACAAAATGAGATATAAACTATCCTATCTTTTAAGTTGGACCAAATAACAGATACTTATGAAGTTTGATCAAAGTCGGTTCAGTAGTTTCAGAGTTTATCGCGAACATACATCGTGACACGAGATTTTTATATATATATAGATTTACAACAACTGGGAAACGCAAAAGAGATACAGTGTCAACTTTGATAGGTTAAGGGATGGCATGCCTTACAACCACTGATATTCGGAAATAAAATATAGCACATGTGCTTTTATTTCACTGTGGTCTTCAGAAAAGGGCTGGTTATGGTTATGACTGCGGAACGCAGTTTCACTACATGAAGTTGACAAATAGGATAAAAACTTGTACCTCAAGTTAACGAAACTTAAAAGTATTTTTGGATTTTTGGTCAGCAAGTCTTGCGGCAGTAACCACCGTGAAATAACAGCATATGTTCATTGTCCCTTATCCTTAATCTTTCTCTGGTCGGCAGCGCCTTGCAGCACTTTTGTGTTGCTTGTGTTATAGGCGACTGTAGCCACCTACCATCAAGTGGACCGTCAGCCTGTCTGTCGTCCATTGATCGTCGATCCACACAAAAAAAATGAAAATTTTGCTATTGTACGAGCATAGTGTCCTTATTTTGTCCCTAATCCAGTCTCTTTGTCACCCATTGCAGGGTGCAACGAATTGTCAGTCCGACTGCTGATAATTACATTAAAAAAGAGACTTTGAAAGCATAAAAGCCGCGGAGTAAAACAAATTTATTAGTCGCTATAAGTATAGCTTTTCGCGAACTAATTGTGTTAGCAAATGCAATGTCCCTAATGTTTACTATTAAGCTAGGTGTGTCCCGCCGCACCCAGCACGCGAACGGGAGTCACACCTGTGAATTTTTTTGCTTGACATTACAACTCTGTTTAATATATGGACACTTTTTAAAACTTTATTAACTGTGACGGTATTTTATATGTTAAGGTCGACAGACAGGCTGACGGTCCACTTGATGGTAGGTGGCTACCGTCGCCTATAACACGAACAAACGCCATAGGTGCTATAAGGTGGCGCTGCCGACTACAATGGTAATATGGATAAGCGAAAGGGAATAAAGAGCACATGTACTTGAACACAACAGCACATGTGCTGTTATTTCAAGGCGGTTACTGCCGCCAGACGGGCCGTCCAAATGACAATCCAAATCCAGACCAGTGCCAACTTTGAAAAGTTCATTTCCAAACAACAGACAGTCAAAAATTAAAAGAACTATTTTTTGACCTCGATAATATATGTAAGTAAAACGTGTACAAATTTTTTTTTGAAAAAATATTAAATGTACAGACAAGGGTCTGTTTACAACTTTATTATTATGCATAAATTAGCAAAATAATTTAATTAATTTTTCTGAGCGTAGTTTTCATTTTATTTTGTAGATTTTTTTGGTGATCCGTTTTGGGATCAGTCCTTTTTTTGGATTGAGGCGTCCTTTACTGCATCCGTTACAAAGTTAAAGATTTGATAGGATTATGTATGGTTGCCATCGAACCAGAGTTCAGAGTGATTTCAATAAAATGAAATAATAAAAAACCAAAAAATTATGTTCAGCAAAATATTGAACAGGTTTTTATTTTATTTATTAGAGATGAATTTGCTGAGACGTATGATGGAGCTAGCTCGCCCAGAAGATGCCCATTTACTTGAACTTTGAAAAGATGTCAAAAACACTACAAAACAGAGTTTATTGTTTTCAATTAACTTTTAAACCATGTCAAGTACATCTGTAAGTTATTGCTTTTATTTGTCGCTAAAAGTAATAATATTTTATGTACACACGGCAAATATTTTAAATCGCTAAGGTCAGTAAATGTTATTTATATATGTGTTGGACGCAGGAAACTTTCGTCAAAGAGTATAAAAAAATTAAAAACATCAGACATTCCATACTCTTGAACGTTTTATTTGTAGTTATTTACAAAAATGCCACCTATTGATAATTTATGAATAAATAGATTAGTTTTTTTTTTACCAAAAAACTTCTTCCGGCTCAAAAGGTTGCCGACCCCTGCTCTACAGTATCAACACACATAGTACCAAATAATTTTCTATCATAGCTAAGCTCTGTTTTTACCAATATTCAATACCCACAAAATAAAGTGTATAGCATGCCTAATTTTTTCAATTTTTTGGTATATTTCAATGAGCGAAATAAAGAAGTTTACACTTTAAAAAGTGTTTGTCTAGTGAAATAAAGACAAAGACAAATATGACAAATCGCGGGCGCAGATAAATATATCTGCGAGTATTCTAGTAACTCATCGTAACGTGTCGCATCTGTTTTCAATTAGTACAAACAAAACAATCTATGACAAAAAGTTGTTTCGACGTCGTCTATCCGGTACTTGTAAATGTCAAAACTTTCGCGCTTCTCGATTCACCTGCGTCTGATACGTAATTCTATGTAGATGTTATTATATCGTATATGGCAATACAAACCGCACTCTGCGGTCAACTGTTTGTTCAATATGAGGACTGTTTGCTCCCGTTTGTTACTAATACCTTATTTGTAAAACTAGACAGATGTGACGGACGAATCTCTGATTATATTGTTTATGGAAAAATTGTTTATGGAATTGAATGCCGTTAGTAGGAAAACCTGCATGAAATATTCGGGCTGGGTGTCCCAGAATGAATTAAGTTTTTATTCGTATCAAAATGAAACATCAAGATCCCCCCATATACTTGTACATCTAGACATAAAATCGATTATCTAATCTGTATGAATGTTCGCAATCCATAAAACAAACATAACAAATCTGTTTATTGGTGAATCGATTTTCATATAAATGAAATATATGTATTCATATATGTATGTAGGCAAATTTTATGAGAAGTAATAATTTTAATAAAAAGCGTTATGTTCTTCTGCGCAACGTAACTTGCGCACCTTTCACTTTGATAAAATTCAAATTCAAAATTCAAAATTTAAATTCAAAATTCAAATTCAAAATTCAAATTAAAAATTTAAATTCAAAATTTAAATTCAAAATTCAAATTCAAAATTCAAATTCAAAATTCAAATTCAGACACAATTTTTTTTTATATTTACAATAGATCAGATTATTAATTACACGTACAAGTCAAGGTACTGAACATTTTAATGAATGCTTATTGTGACCGTGCAAATGTGCAGGAAGTCCTGCGACCGAAACAGGTATCTCCCAGTGCTAGTGCTGAGACTTAGTTGCCATCCATATATCACGATATTAATTTATTGTTAGTTAGCACGCAATAACCGCGCGCGTAAGCATTTAATTAAGGAACTTCGCATTCAAGTTTGCCGCTAAGTTTATTTCATGTCTGCGAGCCTATCTCTTTATTTTTACATCTGCGGTGAGATTGGAAATTTAAATTAGAATTACATTTGTAACGTACCACAATGGAGAGTATTTTTATCTGTGTTTAATTGAGTTTTTTTTTCTGTGATAAAATTGCAGGGAAGATTTTATTACGAGCCCTTAAGTCGTGTGGCTGAGTGCTCTGTCTCAGGGATCACAAAACTTGTATATAGTATATAAAACACTAGCTGTTAAACGCGACTTCGCCTGCTTAACTTTATGTTACTAATGTAGCTTTCTGTGGGTGTAGGAATTTTCCAAATCGGCCCAGCAATTTTTGAGTTTATTCATTATAAACATAAAATTTTTCTCTCTTTATAATATCAGTATAGAAGTATAGATATGGCCGCTAACTAATCTTAAACCACGGTATTTGATGCGGAAAACCATTAGTTAGATAATTTTTCACGGATAAGTTATTCCTGGGCGAAGCCGATAGCAGGTGGCTTATAGTAATATATTTTTTAAATTAGCAATAAATCTGTAAGGGTCGGCCATGGGGTAAGTTACTTTGTTTTCAGAGATATCGTGTTTATAGGCTCTATACATGATACTGAAACTAAATTGACGATTTTTAGAATTTTTTTTCTGTATGTATGTATGTTCCTCCATAACTGAAACGAATTAACTGATTTTCATGAAACTTGGTACATAAACATTTGGACGTACGGGACACAGGATAGGCTACTTAATATTTTTCAACGCGGACGAAGTCGTGGACACCAGCTAGTGATTTGATATAATTCAGCGTCCAACTCCAAAAGAAAAACGTTTTTTGAAACAGGCAACGCTCAAAAGAAAGCTTAAACAATGCTGTTTCCTTGTCTAATTAAAACAAATCGATAAAGGGCAAGAGAACATCGTACGAGGCAATAGTTTTGCAATTTGTCTGTCGGCCTCGAGTCGTGATATGTCAGCAGATATATGAAGTAAACACTAATAGAATCCCTACTAACAAATGTGTAAATGTCTATCTGTTGCAGATAAACGCAGAGGACTAATGAATGTACTGTGTTTCGAATGTCCCTTTTAACTGCGGACATTTTTTAGAACGATAGAAAACCTAATGTCTAGATATCTGCATGTATTTGTCAACTGACTGCTTTTAAAGGACAGATAATGTAGGATCACTACCTTGTGATTTGTCGTACGTTTTAATAGTATATATGATGAAATAAATTAAGTGTTTTTTTAATCAAAAAGTATTTGAATTAATAATAAAAATAATAAAAAATAAAACAAATAATATATTACAAATTATGGTAAGAATTTCTGCTATGCAGATGCTGGCGAATTTTTTGAAACATTCGAATTTTCACTATTGTATAGTTTTGTGAATGTTTTATGAAAGTTTAGCTTTTGCCCTTTTTCTTAAATGTTAAAATATCTATTCAATCCTGATTGCTCCTCTATTTTTGTCAGGCGTTAAAATTTTTAATTTTAGATAATAACTCGGAGACATTATTTTTTCCGGATGAAAGGTACCGTCTGACGACTTAACCATAAAAAAATAAGCTATATGTAAATAATTAAAATGATAACTAAAATAACATGTTAAAGTATAATGATATAGATGTCTAGGGTTTGCACTGAATAACTTGGTGTTTAAAGATTATGATCACAAAATGTACTCACCTAAATTTTACAGATATAGTGTAGGTACCCTCTTCTGAGCTCCCAAGGACAATTTGTTACCAACTTTTTTGTAGTTCTCATTTTTCCTAGGTTTTGGTTTCTCGTGCGATTCCGTCGGACAACCCTTCAGTTCCCACACCAGATTCGTCAAGGATTTGGGCCGGCTCAACTTCCTCGACCTCTTTTCGGGAAGTTTCGGCCCATTTCCAGAGTCACCTGACGTTCTGCCTCCGGAATGACTCGAATCCAAAGTACCGTCCAGCTCCATTGCTTGTTGAATATTCGATAGACTCTTATACCTTATGTTGAAGATCGGTGAATCGCCTTTTAATGGCCGTATCGGACTAGTAATAGGACTAGGAGACTCCTTGGTCGGAGAGTGACTTTTCTGTCTAAAAACCATACGGCTTTTGCTGTTGTTGACACTGTTTTTAACGAAAAGTTTTGGTAAATTAGGTGCTGGAGCTACAGAACACTTTTCCTTGTAAACAGTCACGGGAGTTTCTTTAGCCGTCACGGCAGTTTTGCGTGTTCTCTTCTCAGCTTTCTGGTTTAATGGTTTCTTTGTCGGTATGGTTTCTATGGGAGGTGGTTCCGGCTTAATTTCTGTTATCAAAGGCATGTGTATTGGAGTTGCTGCAGGAGATGAAGGCGCTGATTCGTGTTTGGGACTCGGATCGTTTGTATATGAAGCTTTTATGTTCTTAGGGAGAGGAGCAAAACCTCTAACGTAGTCGTAGATTTGATCGATTTCATCATACTCATCGGGGATGCTGCTCTCGTCCCTGTGACTGCTGTAAATGTGACTGTGCCGTGAAATATGCTTGTGCTGGTTTGCGGTGTCCGATGATGCGCTCCTTCTTAGAAAATAACCAGTTTTAACTATTGCTGGAACATTGAGCGGAGCCTTTAGAAGTCTTTTAGGATCGCCTAATTTTCCATCTAGCACATGTATCCTGTCTACAACATCGACCAGTAAACGACTGCATTTTTCCACTAGCCTTGAGAATTCCATAAAGTTTTTGATCTGTTCTTCGTTCTTACACTTTAGCATTTTTAGGGGCGCCGCCAATGGCAGAGCGATTAAGGCGTTTCCTTCTTTTTGCAACGGTAGAGCAAACACGTGGTCTTCTTCGAACATCGATAACAATCTTATTTCTGATACAAAATGACTGGCACTCTTTAAGCCTCTCGGTGGTGTTCCGTGTACTAGTCTAACAGTTATTGGCAGTCGTTTAGTTAGTAAAGTTTTTGCTGTATGCACGCCACTTATATTGTCCTCTTTGGCTACAGCCGAGAACTTCCCTCTCTGGTCTAGACTTAGCAGTATTGTGTCTCCTTTAGAGTCTGTGCATTTCAAGTATTTATTCTTACCTAAAAACGTTTCGCCCCGTGGCATTATTACTTCTCCAGCAGGTAAATTCCTTGCGCCATCGGCAGTTATGTTACCTTCTAGGTCAGTTTTAGCGCAAATTACTCTGACTGGATCTCTTACCAAGCATCCATCTTCAAGCCTCCTCCTCGCTAACTCAGCAACAGTTTCAATACATCTAACAGCTCTGCCTTCTTCACTCAACAATTCAAAATATCCTTTATACGAATCTGGAATGGCAATTCTAGGGCCTACGCTGACCATTCTTCGACCCTCTTTTAATTTTATGGCCTGAGCAATGATTTTTTTCCTTTTTCCCGCTGACACTACAAGTGCAGTACTTTGGAGTCCTGGACTCGGCAGCGTGGGTACTCCGAGCCCTCCATACTGGCCTTTGATGATCTTAGCGACGGTAGGAAGGCGGTTTTTAGTGACGAATTCCCTGAGATAGTGGCCTTCATCGGACCACCGGGAGGCTGCTACCACGACTTGGCCGTCTGTGGCTGCCATTGTGCTGTAGTTACATCTGTAAAGAGAGAAAATAATGTTGTTATACATATATTGGCCTCAAAATCAACATTTCGTACTGATCGTAATGCTAAAATGTATACATAAATATACCTAACATTATGTAAAGATATAAATATAGATACGTAATAGCTAAATGTAAAACATTTGTCCGATCACCATGAAAATTGTCGCATATATTTATATTTTTTTCATTAAGAAAATGTTTCAAGCTATCAAATTTCAAAAGGGGCGTAGCTAACCGGTACAGATAGCATTTTTTTAAATGAAATTTGATGACCCTTACAAAGGCCAGGTTAACTGGCCATTGAAAAATGTTTACTGGGCCAATATCAGAGGCTACTGTTGTGAAAAGATAAAACAACCGTTATGTCATAAACGTGCAGTAATTTCGTGCTAAAAACTAAAGAGTCGACGCGAATAAGGACAGAAGCACACCGAGCCATTACAATATTTCATTAGTAGGTAGTTGTTTTTATGGCGCAATTTTATGATAATCTAACTATAGTTATTGGAGCTCGTTTATTGTTGTGTATAACTAATAATCGTAAAAATTTAATTGCTTAAATATAAAAAACTGTTCTTGTTGTTTTAGGTTTGTTAAATTAATATTTTAATTAATTTTAAATTAACATTTTCACGTTTTTGTTGTTAATATGTTCACTATTGGATATTATATATATGTGGTAGTATGATTGCAATGTGAATTTTATGTCTCTTACCTGTTAGTTTTTATGTTTCTCACGTAAGTGAATTTGTATAATAATTCTTTGTGAGAATAAACATCTTTCTAAACCTAAACCTAATTTGACGACCTAAACCTAAGTTGATTGAGTGGTTAGGGTGCTTGCCTTAACGCTCTGTTCCAGGGTTCCCGGGTTCGATTCCCGGCTGGGTCAACTTTGGAAATGAACTTTTCAAAGTTGGCTCTGATCTGGAGCTGAAAGTAGTGGCACAGTGTACACTGTGTTTCGCAGTCATTAGGGCAGCCGTCTGGCGGCAGTAACCACCCCCTTACAGAAGGCCACCGTGAAGTAACAGCACGAGTGCCGTTGTGTTTCGGTGGTCAAATCAAATAGCGTGTGTTCTCTAAATCCCGGTTTCCTGTAACAGGTTTCCGTTGCATTGCACGTTTTTACTCCAACGAAACTGAGCGATGAGATGTTACACATTAAAATGGTCCACCCACGTGAACAAAGTAGGTGGACCACAGGCAATACCCGAAAAAAAAATAGCCTGGTTTTGATTGACGTCCTTTGAATATACCAGAGATCTGCTCTGGTTCTTAGTATGGCCGCGGGACTATGCGCTCGCGCAGCCGCCAGCGCGTAACGTACGAGTAGTGTTATTTGGTGTTACATCAATGAAATGCTATTGTTCATGTACATTGACCTTCGCATCGTCTTCTCCGCGTTTTGTTTCCATCAGAAAACAGTCTTATTACATAACAAATATTATTTGATTAAAATGGCTGCAGTAATTAAGGCATGAATTCGACTTCGAATGAATTCGAAAAAACTAATTCTTTCCAATTTTCATTCACCGAAACACAACAGCAAATATGCTGTTATTTCAAGGTGGTCTTCTGTAATGGGGTGGTTACTGCCATCAGACGGGTTGCCCAATTTATGACGGCGGCGTAATAGAAATAAGCTGATACTGTTCTAAGTCTCAAAGAAGTGTAGGATTCTTTTAGCAATTGCTATTATTTATTAGCATAGCAATACAAGCAATACAAATAATATTGCTCAAATAAGGAAAAATTATATAAGAATTCTATTTCCGCAACATTATCTTTTTCGGAATAGCTGTATTTGTGTTGAATCAGATTTGCAGTATATTTTTTTGTACAGTTATATGAAATTTCAAAGTTTATCTGATGAAAGAATTAAACAATATACAAAGAAAAGCAAACATTCCGCTTAATCATGACGATACTTAAAAAATACATGGTTTTGAATGGTCGCAGACAATGTAGTTCTGGTATACGTCACGACTTCATCGCACGATTAAACCTATTGTGCTGTGAGATAATATTGCGGCTAACTGTACTCGATCGGTTGAAGACAAATAAGGAGCGTCTTGTGGGGCCACGAAATATGCGGGTATTTTCGTTTGCGAATTCGCGAAAGCGACTAAAAAGCGTTTAGTTATCATCAATAGAGAAATCGTCACAAAATTTAAGAAATGTAAAAATTAGTGTATTTTTTTTATTTTGTGAAAAAAAAAACGGTTTATAGAAAGTATCTACTTATTTTTTTAAATATGAAAAAAAAAACATAATGTAAACCTCTTTTTAATTATTAATGTACTGGAATATAATTATCAATGTTTAATTATTAATTATAAGTGTATTTTATTATTCACCAAGAAATAATAAAAAAACTTGAACAATTACGTGTTTATTTTTTGAATATCTTTTTTGAAAGTATGAAACATACTTATATACAAAGGTGTCGGTAACAGTGTCGCGAGTTCAATGGTTTTTTCCCATCTCAAAAATGCCCAACGCGCCTAAAGAAGTTTTTACTTCAAAAACAAAAAAAAAATAGAGCAAGTAACCAAGAGTAACAAGAAAGAAGAAATTAAAGAAGAGACTAATATTACATCAACTACTGTGTAATTTGAATAAGTAAGCGTTCGCACAATTTTATTTACAATCTAGTTTAGTAAAATAATAAATCAAGTTAGTTAAATACATGTAAATATTTCAGTAATTATAGTAATATAAATAAAAAAATGCTAACCGCAAGTTCGACTTCAATTTCGACAAATTATCTTTACAGTTCTGAATTTTTTAGTGTTCAGTAAATAAAACCAGCTAATTTTATTGTTTTCTGGTTGCTTTCTTTCATAGATACCCGATATTTTCTGGATAATTATGTTTTCATGATTTCCTTAATCTAAAAATATGATCTTTATTATTAAAAAACGTTAATTACTATTTTAATAAATGTGTCGTTTTGTCAATCAGAAACGTGTTTTATAAATATGTCATCATTGTGATGCAAAAAAGCCCGTTTAATGGCCACACAGTCCAAGCGACGTCCGTCTGGTCTCTAGAGTGTTTCCCATGAAACTATGTGATTTATGGCAACTTGATTCGTTTGAGGGTCCCTAATTTTGTCTAACTGAAGTTTGAACAAAATTCAATTTACAACGTCATAAATAGTAGGGCCAAAACAAAATTGTTTTTTTCTACAAATTATATACACAAATCTCAGTCGTTTATCGCTATTTCTATTAGTGAAAACAGTATCAAATCCGTTGAAAAGTTTAAAAGAAGTAAGCGGAGAAACAGACGGAGGCATACAGCGACTTTTTAAATTATATATATAGGTACTAGCGCTATCGGCTTCGCAAGTATCTTAGAACTGCATAATTATTCTTATCTGCAAATTATATAACAAACTTATATGTATATTAACATTATATGGTTATATTTAGCGCTCTATCCTTAATATTAGTGTCTAATAAAGTGATAATTGAGGAATGTTAGAGTTCGTTGGATATAAGATAGATATTGACATATATATATATATATATATTATTTAGGTCATTTACGAAGTCACAATCAGAATACGCCACCAAGAGTAAATGTTAGTCAGAAGAAAGGACTGGTCGACACCGTTATTTCAGCTTGACGCAAACTTGATGCTTTCGGGGATTTATAACCAGCCAGGCACGTACACTGGCGGCCAAAAATATTATGATATTTATCATTATATTATTGTTGGATATGATTTATTAGACTTCGATTCGATTACTTAGACTAAAATCGACAAGTTACATGTAATTTAACCTATCATAGAAAGAGGAAGAGTCAATTGAAATCAATGCTGAAAAGAAAATTCGTTAGATAAATCCAACGCGTTTTCTTTTCCAGGTGTCGTATTGCATTTTGATATTTTCAAGAGCTATTTCTATGTAAAGGTCTTCAGACAGGCTGAATATTTACTTGATGGTAGATGGCCACCGTCGTCTATAGGTGCTGTAAGTGAACTGAGAAACATTAGTATGATTAAGGTTAGTGGATAAAGGGGATAGGGCACTGACATCCTTTGCTGTACTAGTAAGTTATAAATTTTGGCAAATAGTGCCCTGCCACTACTTTTTGAATTTATTCATTACGAACAAAAGTACAAAAATATAAAAATACAAACATACAAAAATACAAATCTCTCTATATATTAGTGTAGATTGTAGTAAGTACCTAACGAAATATATGGCGTTGGGCCATATATTGCTCATTTTCAGTGAAACGGTTATAGCGTGGTAGTTCATGTATGTATTTTTTTTAATGCAGACTGCTTAATGTGGTTGAGGTTTTCTTTTAAGAAATATCTCAAATCTCGACACTCGAAGTAAACTCGACAAAATTCGTATTAGAACGATACTAAAGCAGCTTGTTAAAATTTTATTTGTGTTAGAGTCTGATTGATTAAGGCGGAAGGTATAGTAAAAAGTGCTCTGTGATGTGTAAATTGTAAAATTGTATGATGTGTAAAATTGTAGTTCTGATGTATCGGTCGGACGAAAAAAGTATTTGGACTAAAAGTAAAGTGGTTTAATTAATGTACCTGAAGTAGAGGGTGCTAACATTTGTTATGTCATTATTTGGCAAAGTACACTGCACTCGGCGATTTATGTGAATTATGTAAAAGGAGAAAGTGCAATGTGCATTCGATGCAATCTTGAAATCTAGTGATTTGAATAATTCCGTCGTAATACGAGCCAGAAATTACACGCAAAGAAATTATATAGCCAGCAATAATATTACGTAATACTATAAACGCTTTTCTTATTCTAAACTAACGTTATCAACCTTCCTCATTTTAACGCTTTTTCAGTTGGTTTAGAAGAAGTTAGCGAAGAAACAGAGAGAGGCGAACAGCAACTTTACATATAATAAAATCGTAAACGAGCCGTGCCTGTACATTAAATATTAAAAAAAAATTGTAATTTTTTTTCTGTTTGTGCGTTTGTGCAACTTTCATATTTTTTTGGTCCGCAGTGTATTCAGCAATTTGCTGTTTGCAACTCGTGCGGGTGAATGTCCTGCGATGAGGAACTTTTTTTATATATGTACACAAAACGAAATTACCTTCATTAAAAATGTACTCACTCGTAAACTAACATCATAATAACTTTAAAATCTGATTTCATGCTATTTAAATTTAAATAATAAATAAATAAAGATCTTCATTTGCGCGAACACATGTTAACAAGAATTTTTTATGTACATACTAGCGTCCCGCTCCCGGCTTCGCATGGGTGCAGTTTTTTTCTGAAAATATATATAAAAACTTTCCTCGCTTGACGCTCTTTCCATAAGTGAAAACCGCATTAAAATCCGTTGCGCAGTTTAAAAGATCTAAGCGTACATACAGAGGGACATGTCAAATATAGTTTCTTTTTTAAACAAAAAAAAAAATACCCACCCTAATTATGCAACAGAATAAATTTTTAACAACCACCTCCATGAAAAATAAATGTACGTGTACCGTAAATATTTATAGAGGACTATGTAAATCCAAACATTAGATAAACCAGTGTAAGAAACACCTACATAAATTCAATGCAAATGCCTTCCAGACAGAGGAAACGAACGGGAATCGAACAAAATAATAAAATTAACGTAGCAACACGCTCCCGACACGCAATACCGATCTATTGCGAAACCAGAAGAGCTCACTGCGGCGTTAATTTCTTCCTGGACGGGACTAGAGGGATTGGTCCAAGTTATAAGAAAGTAACACATTATTGCTTTACGAAAAACAACACGCTACAAACTTTATAGAACATTTAAAAGTGACATATGCTTAGAGCATGAACTCTGTCATCTGTCATTTAAAACCAACCAAACATCTGTCATTTAAAGAAAATGTGACTTCAACACATTGGAGTTTAAAATCAATAGTAGAACTTGGTAGTTACTACCTTTTATAATCGACATGTGAAGGCAAGATTCCGCCATGATTCCGTTTTAGGCGTATTTATTATGTGCCGCTTTGGCATATGTGACGCAAAATCCACAGTTGTAGCACATTGATGCCTATTACATTTAATCGGTTGTTCACTCATTTTTGAGTGGTTTCGTGTCGCGAGTAAAGACAAATCATCGACTGGCAGAAGGTTAAATACATACCATTGGTGAAGTTTACTCATACAAAACACGAGCCCAAAGTAAGTGAACAAATACTTTAAAACAATCCCACTAAATTCTGGGGGAAGCCCCGAACCAGATGTTTTTTATAGTCGGCGCCATCACAATACTATCTCTTGTTACTTGTACCACTCATAAAACTCTGCTCAGAATTGATTGAGATGAGGGACTAATTTAACATTAATTGAGCCAGTTAAACGAGTTTACCCTTAATAGTCAGGTAGCGGTTTTAGATACAATATTAAATATTAAGTGGGCTAATTTCTTTCTTTTCTAGATGGTATGTGGTTTTTAAATAATTTATTAATGTAATTATTTAATTAATTATTCAATATATGTATATGTAAGTAAGTAGTGCAATGAGTCTCAGTTTTAGAAGAATCTCACCTGCAAGGATTTAATGGAATATTGGTTATCACTTTGTAACGAAGCGTTACATATAAATAATAATAAATAAATAAATAATAAATTATATTTTAAAATTTATACACCCGGAGTGCATCTGCACCGGTAAGTGGCGGTATATTGAAAATTTCGCGCTGGTATTGTTTTTATTTTCTACGACAGGTAGTCGAAGCAAAAGATCAGTCCACGTTCCTCAGCGCATTAGTTGAGTCGTGGGAATTAATTGAAACTAAAAGGCTATATTCGACGTTTTTTTAAATTTAATTGTGAGGCTTAAAATTTGAATCTCCCGCGATAGGGTAAGTTTTATATGGCACACAATTTCTATATTTATTCTAACATATTTTAAAATAGCTTATTTTTATTTCTTTGTAATATGCTTAAATTATTTTTTATATATAAATTTCTGATTGCTTTGTTTCGTATTGCTTAATTAATTTTCATATTTATTATTTTGTAAACTCCATTCTGGTTATGCAACACTGCGGCAATGCTACTGCTGTTAAGCAGGCAATTTCTTCCTGTTGCCGTCGTGGAGTATCCAGATCGGAGGGTAGATGTACCAGTGCGTAATCCCGTGGTACTATCGATTTCAGGAGTTTTTCACGGGCCGAGTTTCCTTCGGGCCAAGTTTCCCTCTGGTCGAGTTTCCCTCGGGCCGGGTATATCCTGGGTCAAGTATCCCCCGGGTTAAATTACACATCCATCATAGACGGCCAGCTTCGGATTGCACTAGATCCAGCTGCCGGCTGCCATCCAGTCACCGCCACCTATCGTCATCGTGCCTACGCGCATCGGCAGGACACACACCACCACGACATCACGCCACATCTACCACCTTCGTCGGCTGGAACATACAGGGGAGTGCCTGCACTGCGTTGAGGAGACAGATAGGCCGACCACCCACGACCTACACAAATTTGTGTTGCCTACCACCGAGCGTATAATATATTTGTTTATATCAGATCACGCCGTTTTATTTTCTGTGGTAGGCTACACTGGCGCCCAACTATCTTAACGCGCGACACTGGCGCCCAACCACCCTAACGCGCGACAACTTATATTAAAATCTTTGGCGAATGTGGTAAAGTTTAATACTGATTTTTTTGAAGTGAAAACTTCTTTAGGCGCGTTGGGCATTTTTGAGATGGGATAAAATCATTGAACTCGCGACACGAAAATAATTGTCAGATAAATCCGACTCTGGCGGCTGAAGGGTTAATTAAACAAACTTTATGTTCAGTCCCAATACTTTTATCGTCCGACCGATATATCAGAACTACAATTCCAACTCTAAGGTCGATGACGACCTCTCATCGCGGACGCGCTCTTTCAACTGTCTGACCTTTTTAATAAGTATCATGTCACCGAATGAATCTGAATGAATGAGCACATCTTTTTGAAACGTCACAGAGCACTTTTTACTATACTTTCCGCCTTAATCAATCAACTTTAGTCGACATAAATAGCAGACGGTAACAGTATGTTATAAAATTTTCCCATGACAAAGTGTTAATGTATGTTACAATTGACAATGTCGGAAGTACTCCGGACTCTTTTCGTACTGCATGTCATTATTTAATTAATATATCACTTTTGACGTTTTAAAATGACATTACCTTTTGTTTATGTATTTGCTAAGGTTATCTGTGCATTTTATCGACAAATTATCGCTGCGCGTGAGTTAAATTGATTCAAAATATTTATGAATATATTAGATGTTAATAATAATAATAACATGCATTCCACATGCAGTTTTTAACTTATACTTATCGGTTAAGCCGTTTCTGAGATTAGCGTGCACAGACAAACATATAAAATTCTAAGAATATTTTTTTACGTAGGTAAGTAACATAGGTAAGTACGTGTACAATTTTTTTTGAAAAAAATATATATTACAGACCCAAGACCCAGACCCAGACCGGGGCGGGCGGCTGGTATTTTGTATTCTGACAACACTTAGGTAATATTGATCATATAAAACGCATGCGTTGACCTTCTGCAAAGACTCGCCTCAAATGCATGGTTACGTAATAATTATTTAGATATTATTGAAAAATATATTCAACTTTACGCCTTTAACTTGTACTTGAATTTATTTGAAATGTCATTAAGTAACATTTAAAAGTAACAGTATATTGTTGTACAAGGATTTTTAAACATAAAGTTATTATGAATGAAAGGGATTCAAAAACATATAATTAATGTTATATGTCTACACTATTATCGACAAAATAGCTAGTGGTGGCGTTTCGTAGTTAATTGGGCAGTTCGTCTGGCGGCAGTCACCTAACACAATTTACGAAAACAAATAGCAATCTTTTGCTGCATAAATAGCCTTCGTTTTTTTTTTTTTTTTTTATAATAAAAAAAAAGAGCGGTCAAGACTTCAATTTTTAGGCCCCGACACTCGACGCAAAAACGGGATGTTATAAATTGGACGTGTGTGTCTGTATATCTGTCCATGTGTGTATCTGTCTATGGCGTGGTCAACCCATTTTTAAATGTAGAATGATTAGATAAAAAAAAACATGTCAGTCGTTGGACTGCACGTCAGAAGTGAAAACTAAGCTCACAAAATTATTGATCGCAAGAAATACAAGAGAAAATATATACATATGTATATGATACTGACACACAATGACAATAATAAATTCATAATGACAGACCGTTAAAAAGGTTTGATGTTGATATGAAACTATTTTATTGGTCAGAGGTGTATACCATATTGATCCTTGTTATCGTATCTATCTAGTAACTTTACTTTCTTATGCAGTTGTCTCCTTGGTACTTATATACAGATTTGGTTTGATTTGATTTGGTTCAATTTTGGTAACGGTAACGTAACAAGACGAGTTTAATGATTTTACCCCCTCTCAAAAATGCCCAACGCGCCTAAAGAAGTTTTCACTTCAAAAAAATCTGGTTTTTAATTTTATTCAATAATTACATGAATTCAACCCGCGAAAATGTCACAAATTCTGCAGAAATGTCATGTTTTTTTATGTATTGCTATGACCAATAACAAATGAGTCATCTTGGCATTACGTAGTATTGAATTGGTAAGTTGCTCGAGTTGGAAAGTGAGTTCTTAACTGATTTTGATGTAATTTTACAGGAATATAGTTTGTACATCAAAATAACATATCCATATATACATAGATGTTATTTTGGTTTGTGCATGCTTCAAAAACTCTAAATTTAGATTACGGATTGACTTGAAATTTTTACACAACATTGCATTTAAACAGAGGAATAATCTTATAAACTTTTTTCCCAAAATACCAACGGAAACATAAAAAAAACATAATTTTCCTACGTTGACCGTTGTTATGGCAACCGTGGAACGTTGCTGGCTGAGCCACAGCGAAGCGTGGCCGGTTCAGCTATAAATTATAAAGAATAATAATATATACTAGCTTATAAATTATAAAGATAGTAAAACTAGTAAGTGTCTTGATATTGATGTCTTAAAAGTTGTTAATGTCTTGAGAACTTGTCCAACAAACATGTCAACGACGCCGACCACGAGTGCCCGCATATTAATATTTAAAATTTATTCCTCCGTTAAGCTTGGTTATACAGGGTGGAAAAATAAGTCGGGCCCTGGAGGAAAACTACCTTAAATCCTTAAGTTGGCTCATTTTACATAAAGGAGACATTCCTTTATTTTTAAAAAGAAACAAAACTCTGCTTTCAAAGATTTTCTAAAACTCGCTTGGCTCGCCCGAGACTCGAACTAACTAAAATTTAAAAAAAACAAACAGTCGCTATTTTATTATACTAATCGATAGGATTATTATTCAGGATAAAATTTCTCTAACAAACATTTGGTCTTAAAAATAAAAATGATCGTAAAATCTAACACTAACTTTATTTTTTTATCAATTTGTTACACTTAAATAATTTAACTGATAAATTGTTCGAAATGAGCCCCCTCGTTCCGGGTACATATATTTAGTCTACGTTGAAATTGATTTCTGGTAGCCTTCAGCAAAGTGTTGTGGTGTATGTATAATAACATTTTCTACCGCAACCCTTAGCTCTTGCACGGTTTCGAACAATTTATCAGTTAAATAATTTAAGTATAACAAATTGATAATAAAATAAAGTTAATGTTAGATTTTACGTTCATTTTGATTTTTAAGACCAAATGTTTGTTAGAGAAATTTTATCCTGAATAATAATCCTAGCGATTAGTATAATAAAATAGCGAGTGTTTGTTTTTTTTTTTTAATTTTAGTTGGTTCGAGTCCCGGGCGAGCCAAGCGAGTTTTAGAAAATCTTTGAATGCAGTTTTGTTTATTTTTAAAAATAAAGGAATGTCTCCTTTATGTAAAATGAGCCAACTTAAGGATTTAAGGTAGTTTCCCTCCAGGGCCCGACTTATTTTTCCACCCTGTATATGTTTATAACGCGTAAATATTTATAATGAAAAAATTGGTAAATACCAATATTAATTACCTTATACACAGACGTTCATGAAAGTTTCCGTACGTATGTGATCAATCTGGAACAAAATTAAAAAAAAGTTTAAAAAAAATTACATATAGGTAATTCCCAATTGAGTTTTGATTTCTAATTTCTAATATTTATTAAATAAGAATACAAAGGACATAATTGAAAACCAGGCCATTGTCTTTTAGTAACTTGGGACACTTTGGAGAATTGGGTAAAAGTCTTTCTTAATTTCAGTAATTTCCCTGTGAATATTTTAGATTTATAAAATTCAGATTATAAACTTTACAAAAATCATAAATAAATATGAAATTTTGTGTTTTTCTAAGAAATGTAAGAGAGTATTGTTAAGTATTCATTCTAAGACTTTCGATAGTACAGGTAATACCGAAATAATACTGAAATAACGAAAAATAATAATAATATGTATGTTCCTCTTCTTCCAAAAGCATGAAAGATAAAAAAAAACTATTCTTTTATAGACGTAAAAAGAATCTCTAACAGAGGGCAACATTCAAAGCGACCTAACGCATGATTAATAGTTATGTCAAATAAAATACATAACTCGGTACAACAACGTATTCTACGAATTCGGTAGCCACAGTTTTCAATAACATTTGCTTGCAAGTTGTTTTGTAACAAAATATTTCAATTATGTCTATCCGTGCGTAAGCGTCCGCCCTAATTCTATGCAATTCACACGAGATGTTTGCCGTGACTCGATACTTGTAAACATGTAGGTACAGTCGGTCACAAAATGTGTACGTTGTATTTGTGTAAACACCCAGCAGTCACTGGTTTCTAAAAAGGTTATATATTAATATTGATAATCAACTATCGACAAAAAACAGATTCTAAGTTTCCCAATGCTAATAAAATTACAAATGGGAAAGTGTATATTTTTGTTGTTGTTTGGATGTTTGTTTATTTAACTACTCAAAAACGACCAAACAGATTTCGATGAAATTTGGCACATATATAGTTTATAACCTGGATTAAATACAGGATTTTATGTTGAAAAAATGTTACGTTCCTATGGGATTAAAAAAAACAACTCGAAGTCGCGGGCAAAGCTAGTGTGATGTAAATAATAAATTAAAAAAAAAAACTATAAATTATAAATATAAAAGAGCAGAGTAAAATGTATAAAATGTATAGCGTTTTTTTTCTAAAGTTATATAAAATTTAAATATTACTATCCCAAGGACTACTTTTGCTCATAAGAGTTACTTAAAAGCACTTGTATTACAAACATTTGTGTAAGCGATTGTACTTTATAGTGACCCCGCGCACGCGTACGCATGCGTGATTTTGTTGAGAAAATTGTTTGGCGGAGCAACCAAAATACGGGTTATGCATATATATGTATAACTAACTTGTAACAGACATTTTTAACTACACCACTGGCTGAATCAGATTATAGGAAAAGGGGCTGTGTTTTTAATGTACCTACTCGTAATTTTGAAATATTTAACATGATCTTTTACCATCTCGGTAAAATATGGCTCCCGATATTGTACAGGTGCTATTTTTTTCTGCAAATTATATATAAAAACCTTGTTCGTTTAACGCTCCTTTCATTAGTGAAAAACGCATAAAAATCAGTTCAATATTTTTTGAGATAATCGCGTACATACATACATTACATATGGCGGGGGACTAAGACATACATAAGACTGTGTTAAATTCTTACATTAAAATGTAAGAATTTAACACAGTCTTCCGTCACAAAACTTATAACATTATAAGTAGACAGACCGCTTAGTAATAAAAAAACCTCTTTTTACCAACTCATCTAAGATCATGAACTGTAAAAATATATAAATCTCGTAGCCCATCAGTTTCTATTTACCCATTAAGTGGAACCCTAAAATGAAGAGTACGGACCTTTATCCGCGGCAAGATCTGCCCACACTTATCCGCGACACGTTTACGGCGACATAAATCCCCACTTTAATAACAACTGGACGTTTTATAAAATGACCAACGCTCGTAAAATCTCGTAATATATACTCATTCTTATAAAATAACATTACACTCGGTATTAAAGGGGTATGTATACGCGTGATGTATAAACGGGAGACTCTCCCGTTGGTGGTCGAGTACGAAAATGTCAGTTACCATGTTCCCTTTTACAATAAAAGGTTTATTTACTGCGTTTAGCTGTGCTATTCTCTGCTCGACGCGTAGGAATATTTTCTCGAGGGCTAAGCGAGTAATTGAGTTATGTTGGTAAATAAACAAAAATAAGTTAATGCAATCTTTATAGTTTTGCAGATAGGAGTTTTATTATTATAAGTTAGGTACATCAATTTGCCATGTGATTTACTAACTATTACTAAATGTTATATTAGAGTACCTCATTTTCATGGTAATTATTTTATAGACCAATTAATTGTTAGCTTTTTCGTAAAGTACACTCAAGGAAAACATTGCATAAATAATTGACGACACGTTTGGTCTAGTGGCTAGTAACCCTAGCTGTTAACCAAACGGTCGCGGGTTCGAATCCCGCTAGAGGCAAATGTTTATGTGTTAACATTTAGCTTTGTACCTGAGTCATGGATGTTTGTATTTATAATATGTATGTATTTACAACAAAAAAAAAAGTAATCTATGTATTATATCAACTGTCTGGTATCCATAATACAAGCATTAAGTGGCTTAGTGTGGAACTAGATGGTGTGAAGATATTATTTATTAATGAACTTTACCAACAAGCTATAATGTTAGCCAAGAGCAAACCTTAATAAAAAATTTCAATAAAAATTATAAATTAACCCACTTGATATTAAGCCCAAACACGCTATATCTGCTGAAAGTTGCTTAGAATTTGGGTATCCCGCAGACTACTTGATGCAGCATCAGGTCAATGTTACCATATCATGGAAATATCACCGAAGTAACAAATTTCAAATCAATCGAACCTGTGGAAGATAGTGAAATCCCTTCGTCAACTAGGAAATGGGCTGATGATCTTCAAACGCCTTAACAGATCTTTATAAATTATAATTAAGAACCATATCGATCACGTCAGCTGTCAAACAAAAAAAAAAAAGATTCAAAATCGGTCAACTTGTTTAGAAGTTACTATGCCACAGACAGACACACAGATACAGATACACAGTCATACAGGACAAACTTATAACATTCCTCTATTATAATTTATAACATGACAAATTTATAACATGACAGCGCCACTGCAGTATCTGAGTATGCTTAAGCCGGTTTAACATGAATTTTTGAGCAGGAGCTGGCATATTTTTCCTTTCAAAGTTTCATAAGCGTAGTAAAAAAGTGCGTATTAACCCAATGCAAAGTTCGTTTTTTCAAGAGAAAAAATAGTTATGTGAAATATTTAACCATTGCTTGCAATGGAACAAAATAAAGTAAAATTTACACACATATTTTTGTGTTTTACGATAGTCCGCGAGTAAATAGAAGGAAGCATTGACAAGGCCTTTGACCTGATCTCAGGTCGTGGCCCAAGTGAAACGAATATGCGACTTATAATAAATATTATTTTTACTGTATTTCGGAATTTCAAGAAAAATATGATAGTAATTTTTTGTTTGATTGTTACTCTATAAAAGGCTATTAATATAAACTATTCCTAAATTATGTATAATTTAATACATGATTTAGGAGTAGTTTAAATATTGACTCAAGGAAATTTAAAAATTACTTAACATGTGATATACCATCTTTCTTTTGTGCGTTATTACCAATAACCTTAACTTCACACCAAACATCATGAAATTTCGCATCTGGAATATAGAAAACGTTGTGAGGCTTATAGAAAACGACATAAGGTATTCTTTCATACAGAAAAAGTACCTACTGTTCTCGAGGGATCATCTAAAAATGTAAAAAAACGACCTGAGAAAAATATATAAGAGTAACAAAAATCTGTGGGGACGAAATCACAGGCAAAACCTAGTTGAAAAATTAAATAGACAGCATAATGGAGAGAGCAGTCTAATTGTATTATATGAAAAATTGAAAAAAAAAAAAAAAAAAATTAGCACAATACATTATAACACAAATTATTTAACAGCAGTTAAAGAACAGAGAAAAGGCAGAGTTTTAGACACGAAAAAAGCATCGTCAGACAAGATTTTGTTAACGCTATCGCTTGTGAATCAGACCGACCTCCGCTATTTGACCGCTCCGTTAATGAGATACTAACCGATATGCGGGTTAGAGGTCAACAATTGACTTTGCTTGTCATAGAAACTATACACGTATTGTTGGAAGATTGTGTTAACGGTTATTATTATCTAGCACTAAACCAATTATTACAGCGAACCTTAATTTTACAACTGGTGGATCATTTTTTTATCATAACTTTTAAGAACTTCTTTTTGATTTATTATTTTAATTTTTACTGTGTAAATAAAGAACATAATTTATTTCAATATTAAAGAATTGAAATTCATTTAAAGAAGATTTAACGATATTATTTTCTCTGTAGTTAATTGGTAATTAAAAAAAATAATTAAGTTTCCATATATGTATATTGTTATTTACATAAGATATAATTCGTTTGTTTAACTATGTGACGTACGAGACATTCGTCACAGATTTATTAGCCGTTCATCCAATACGCAGTTCGTCCAAATAGCATTTGGCCATTTGTCTACTACGCAGTTTCACATTCGCTTTTTACCACATTAGACATTCGTTATATTCGTTATAAGATCGATTGATGTGAAATTTGGTATAATACTGTTACGTCCGATCAATCGGACGAAGCAGTCGGACCACACAGTTTCAGGTAACGATTTACGAAGGGAAACTGTTATTCTTTTGAAGTGAAAACTTCTTTAGACGTGTTGGGCATTTTTGAGATGGAATAAAACCATTGAACTCGCGACCTCGCGACGCTGTCATGTACTCACGAAACCTCTGTATATTTTCAGATACTAATTTAAAATATTTTTTATAAAAGAACAATTATTGAGATGGGGAAAAAACCATTGAACTCGCGACACTGTCATGTAATGTGATGTAACGTAATGTAATTTTGTGAAGCTTAAATTTCTTCACTTCTGACGTGCAGGTCCATTGACTGACATGCTTTTTTCGTGTCAGCCCATTTTGTGATTTAATTCGACTGGGCTAGAGCAAAAGTAGCTAATACAGGCCATATGCACTATGGATAATGTACCTACAAAAAGTTATATAGTTAAACAGTCACCGTATGTTGTGAAGTTGCAAAACCGTCAACAATTTGCG
Organism: Synanthedon andrenaeformis; assembly: GCA_936446665.2. NCBI lineage: Eukaryota > Metazoa > Arthropoda > Insecta > Lepidoptera > Sesiidae > Synanthedon > Synanthedon andrenaeformis. The sequence continues at coordinate 1,476,660 of OW387799.2, read as the reverse complement.
TTTTAAAATTATGAAAGTGACAATTGACAGCTCTTTGGCAATACAATAAAGATGAGGTATAACGTGACAATCTCAACTCGCGCGCTTTGTTATTTCATTGCCAACTAAACGCGGTTTCTATACGCTTAGTTCTTCCAAATAAATTATGTGGTACAATAAATTTCAAAATATCTTCTACGAGAATGCCGGCGTCTGTGTTTCCGAGCTCATATAAACCAAATCTTTTCAAAGTTCGAGAGTTCGAACTCTTCTGGGTGAGTTCGCTCCATCATAGGCCTCGTCGCTACACGGCTGAATGCGAGCAAACCCATCTCTAATAAAATAAAAAAGAAATTTATGATCGTATAACTAAGTAGCATAATTAAAAATAAATAAAAATAGCATAGTTTTTTGGCGAATATTAAAGAAAACCTTTTTTTTTTGCGCGAAAGAGTAACAAACATCCATACATGTACACATTCTTTCTAACGTACTTTCCCTATTATAGTATTGTCATTTTGTTAAATAAGTTTATATAACGCTAAATTGTTACCTTAACAAAATGTGAAATTCTGATCTTGCGGCAACTAACTTGTGTGCGGAAAACGAAGTAGTCGAGTTATAAAATTTTGTTTACGTTAATAATTTTCAGTCGCTTAGCTAAGGTCACATATTCAATGGATTTATGAAATGGGGAAGAACAAACGAACAATAGTGCGCTTTGTATTCTTTGAGCTTTTTACTATTTTGACGCAATAATAAGTATATAGAGAAAAAAAAAATTCAAAACACTTAACTATTGCATAGAATTCGCTCAAATTGAATTTGGAACAAAGCATAATAGTCGCTACTGATGGGGATAAGTGGAAAAAAATTACACTTATCCCTGCCAGGGGTGGATACTTATTAGGGATAGGTGGAATGGGCGATTATTTTAGTTAAATTAAATGCGTGATTTAATTTGACTTAGTTACAGAAACTTTAGTAGTGGCAGGGCACGAACGCTTCGCAGTCATTGGGGCAGCCTGTCTGGCGGCAGTAACCACCCCTTATAGAAGACCACAGTGAAATAACAACATGTTATGTGCTTTTGTGTTTCGGTGTGTAACGGATGCCAGAGCCGCATTATTGTTGGTAGCAACACCTGTGGCGTTGCTTATGTTACAGGCGACGGTAGCCACCTACCATCATGTGGACTGTCAGCTTGTCTGGTCGACTTTAACATAGAAAAAAAGTTTTTGTATTAAAAATAAATAAAATTATTTTTAGTTCTTTTTTTTGTATATACCGACGCAGAAATGTTTACTTGACCTATCACGGTTAACGTTAACTCTTTGCCATAAACAAATAAGTTCTACTAGAGGTGTAAAACCTCTCGTTTCTATGTATGTTGGTGTGAAAGTCTTCTATTTCCGGCAATTCGGATTTATCTATATTGATAAAGCCCCAGATTTATAGGCACCGGCTGTCGTGTCGTTATATTGTAAATCAGTGGGCCGCGGGTACGAATCCAAACGCCCACGTGTGTATTTGTGAACTTTCGTTTCAACCACAGATCATACAAACAAGGGAGATATGGCGTAGGGGCGTGGCGCATGCGAACGCATCTGGCGTAAAACGGGCTTGATGCAAGCTAATGCCATCAGTCGTTTATCAGTCGAACGCCACACTTTCGAACTGTAGTGCGTCTTGAATTTCGTTAAAATGCCGTGTTGTTCCGTGCTTGTTTGTAAAAATACAAGCTCCAATGTGAATTATGTGAAAGATGGCATCTCATTTCACATGTAAGTATTAAAATATTAATGTATTTTATATATAAAACATGAAAACATTTTTTGTGGTCCTAAAATTTTTCGTACCTGCTGACGATCGTGAGTTAGTGATGTACCACAGCTAACTCTCCACGTGTCGATAGTTTTATTTGTATACTGCATTTATTTTATTTTAAGTATAAATACAATTTATGTAATTATTATTTTGCTTTGTTTGTATTTCTTATTACTTGAAATACTTATTGGTTAAGTAAGTATGTGTACTAAATTTTATGTGCTGATGAATTAATATATTGCTTTTGTTCAAAAATTTTAGCTTTCCAAAGAATCCAGAAACAAAAGAGAAATGGATAAATGCTACAGGAAGAGGTCCGAATTGGTTTCCGACCAAAACTAGTACAATATGCTCGTCTCACTTTGATCCAAAATGCTTTCAACCTTATAAGAAAGTTCGTCGCCTTTTTCAAGATTCGATCCCAACATTGAAATTACGTATGGTGTTGACGGTAAGTTGATGCCTATTGATACGATCATGTAATTTGACACTGAGGGCCATAAAAAAGAATAAAACTATATACAAACTACAAACTGGTCTATCATGCAATCTACTATTCAATTAAGTTTTCTTTCAATGAAAATATAATCTAGAAACTGAATTTCGATACAGTTCACAGCGGCTTTTAAAATACGTGTGTATTGTGTATGATAATGTACCTACTAACTTTGTTGACAGAATTATATGGAACCTTCAACATCCAAAGTGAGCGCTTATTATGAGATAAAAACAGATGATGAAATGAAGCAACATTTGACTGATGTCTCAAGCGTCCCAACAGAAACAGACTTATTTTGTGACAGAAACGATGTTTTGGTAAGTCACAGCTAGTTATTTCAGGTACTTACTCAAATAAGAAGGTTACTCAATTAATTTAAATCAGAAATTACGCCTTTCTGTTCTTGACTTATCTACTGAACCAGTTGAGGCGTATAGAGATTTAGATAGTTGGAGTCATGGTTTTATCGTACTTTAATTTTTTTTCATCAATTCTTTAAGTATCTTTTTATGTTCAAACTTAAAATTAAAAATTTTGATATAATAAACATACAATAACTTTCTTAATTTGGGTACACACAGTCATCTCCATTATTCGTTTAGAAAATTTTGCTTTCGTTTCATTATTAAAATTATTTTTGTTACAGGAGCAAAATGAAATACACGAAACGCCTCGAAAGCGTAAATTACGAGAAGTGATTTCTATAAAAGAAAAAATTATAAAAAGACAAAAAACACAAATTAAAACCCTTCAAAAAAAGGCCAGCCGCTATAGTAAAAAAATCAACAATTTAAAAGATATTCTAGAAAAGCTCAAAGAAAACAAGTACATTGGTGCTGATCAAGTAACACATTTAGAAAACCTTGGAGTAACGGACCTTGTGCAGCGTTACGATGAAAATGTTTCATCAGGTCAAATCACAAAAAAGAAATATTCTCCTGCCTTAAGAGTTTTTGCGTGTACTCTTCATTTTTACTCACCAAAGGCGTACATGTATGTAAGAAACAAATTTAAAACAGCATTGCCTCACATCCGAACTATAAAAAAGTGGTACCAATCCATCCAAGCTCAGCCTGGGTTCACGCAAGAATCTCTTAAAGCAATAAAACTTAAATCTGCTGGCATTAAACACAAATTGTTGTGCAATTTGGTTCTTGACGAAATGGCCATAAGACAGCGTGTGGAGTGGGACGGGAAAAAAATGCACGGGTATGTTGATATGTCAAATTCAGCAAAGCACGGAGATAGTTTACCCGAAGCCAAAGAAGTTCTCGTATTTTTAGTCAGCGCCATAAATGGGGCTTGGAAAATACCGGTTGGATACTTTTTTGTCGACGGTGTCACAGGGGAACAGCGGGCCAGCCTTGTCCAACAATGTTTGGAATTACTTGAAGATACAGGTATCCAAGTAACCTCATTGACTTTCGACGGCTGTCCATCCAACATCACTATGGCTAAACAACTTGGTTGTTCTTTTGATGTCGACAACATAAAAAGTAATTTTAAACACTCCGTTACTGGTCAACCTGTGCATATCTTTCTCGACCCATGCCATATGCTAAAGTTACTCAGGAATGCTTTCGAAGCATATGGATGTTTTATGGATTCTTCAAATAGGTACATAAAATGGAGTTATTTAGAAAATTTAAATAATATTCAGGAAAATGAAAAACTACACCTAGCGAATAAACTACGAAAAGGTCACATTTATTTCAAGAACCAAAAAATGAAAGTTCGCTTGGCATCACAATTATTTAGCAATAGTGTCGCGGATGCCCTGAGTTTTTGTTGTGATCTACAAATGGATGGCTTTCATGATGTGGATGGTACCGTCGAATACTTAAAAACTGTCAATAATTTGTTTGACGTGTTGAACTCAAGGCATATGGCTCAACTGCATTATAAAAAACCAATTTGCCCAGGAAACAAAGACAAAGTATTTGAACTTTTAGAAAAAACGAAACAATATCTAACATCTATAAAGCTTCCAAATGGCACTAAGCTTATTAATTCTGCAAGAAAAACTGGGTTCGTTGGTTTTATAATTTGTATACAGAGCCTGCAAGCACTTTATGTACAACTCGTTGAAAGAGAGCTGAAACTGAAGTACATTCCAGTTTACAAGATCAGCCAAGACCACTTGGAGCTTATGTTTGGACATATAAGGGCCCATGGTGGATGCAGCACCAACCCAACAGCCCGACAATTTCAAGCTATTTACAAAAAGCTGTTGGTGAAGTCGGAGCTTAGAGATTTAGACCAGGGAAATTGTAAATCTCTTGAGGAGGTTTCTATTTTAGCCTGCTCCTCAGCTGTCAAGAATATTAATCTGACAATTGAACCATCAAAATTAGACGAAAGCGATGATGAGGACGTTATGGCTTTATTATATGAGCAAGCCACATTTGATGAAGAAATTAGTATACTTGTACAAGATGTCACTGAATTCAGTAGTCAAGTAGTATCATATATCGCAGGATTCGTAGTTCATCGCTTGCTGAAATTATTGAAATGTGACACATGCTGCAGTGCTTTGATGGCAAATACAACTGACGACAGGCATCTCAGATTCATAAAATTGAAGAATAAAGGTGGACTTATATATCCGTCAAATGACGTCATTACTATATGTAAGCGGATGGAAGTTGTAATAAAGTCACACATTCTGTCTGACAATAAATTAAAAATTTCATCAAAAAATATTGGCCAGGAGTTAATGTCAAAGTCCTTACCGCATTTTATTGGAATTAATCTTTTTGAATCAATTAATTTTCATCAATACAGCCAATCTCCAATGAACAATCATTTAATAATGCTAATAAAAGCGGTGATGGAAAAATATATTAATGTGCGATTACATTATTTGACAAAAAACGCAACGCCTAAATTGTCAAAGCGGCAAGTATTAAATAAATATTTGCATTTTACTGGCCAATAAAGGCTAATAAGTTGTGGCATTTCTAATCAAATTAGCTAACATAACATTAAACAATATGTTTTTCAAAGTGAATTGTTTTATTTCACACTTAATCTCCTTTGCATTTTCACATGATTTTACGCATTTTTTATTTAAGTACAAATTTAACTAAAGTATCGATAACAAATTATCGACAATTTCCTTAACTACCATAAGCACCCATTGTATCAATGTAGTAGTGCGTATTTACGCGAAAAGGGACAATGAGTGCGCACCATTAGTAGAGGTCTTTTCGATGTGTGCCGGTTTATGATTGGTTTTACAAATTCTTTAGATGTGTGTGAAACAAGCATTATTACTTGTTTGCTTATGTAGTTGTATTTTTTCCGGCGACACTAGGATTCAAAGAAAAGACGAGGAGGTGACAAATCTCCCTTGTTTGTATGATCTGAGGTTTCAACATATACATTCATATGTTGCGCTTGATTACAGATTTGTATTTCTGCATGTTTGTAATGAATAAACTCAAAAACTACTTGAGCGATTTTAAAAATGCTTTCACCCATAGTAAACTTCATTATTAGCGAGTAACATAGGCTATCAATCAATACTAATAATAAATCTGTAAGAGTCGGTCATGGAGTAAGTTACTTTGTTTTTAGAGATATCGTGTTTATAGGCTCTATACATGATAGTGAAACTAATTTGACGAGTTTTAGAATTTTTTTCTGTATGTATGTATGTTCCTCCATAACTCTGAAACGAATTAACTGATTATCATGAAACTTGGTAGATAAACATTTGGACGTACGGGACACAGGATAGGCTACTTTTATTTTTTCAATGCGAACAAATTTGTTTTTATTATCTGCAGTTCCACAAAAATCAAACAGATGGCGGTGTATGGCGCACGGGTACAGTAATTACTCATATATTTTCTTTTTCATCGCGGACGAAGTGGCGGGCACCAGCTAGTATTTTATAAAATTACATGCAACAGCCAGTAATTTATATATTTGTTAGAAATATACGAAACAATTCAATACTCTTGCTTGTAGTTATATGAAATTTTTACCTAATATATTTTATTTGGGGTCTAACTTGAATATTTTTTAAGTGAAATTTCTTGAGAGCAAAATTTCAAGGTCGAATATTGTGTGACGCTTCTTGTAACGTTTCTTAATCGTTTAAAATAAATATTTTATTATAAAAATAGTATTTATTATAGTTCTCTCTCTATTTCTCTAGCATCCTATCGCTTACTATAATAATATAATGTACACATGTATGTTTCATAGGCGATTTATTCCTTAGAAGCCTCAGAAGAACTCTTATAGACCCTTAGAAGCCGATCAACAAGAAAGTCACTTAAGAACGTTAAGCTAAAAAAAGCAGAGCAGTGTTAAAATGCCTGACTAAAATTTAGATATTTTAGTCTTAGATAATTTTAGATTTCACTCGGGTCTTAGATATTTTTAGGAGAATTTTGTTCTGTAATAACTTCTTATTTTAGCATGGAACTTTGTTTTCTATGAATACACGGGGTTCATTTCCTGACCTCTTGACTTGATGATATTATTACCTTTGAAGTTAAGTAATTTGTTGTAAAGTATGTGTAAGTTAGAAGGGACGCCTCAGGGGGGCATCGTGAACACTGGGAAAATGACGTTTCACGCGCATAGACACAAATATTACACGCAAAATAATAAAGCCAGCCAGAGGATATTCCTCAATTTTTTTTTGTTTGATGTTTATAGACAACTAGCGAACTAGGATGCAATTTTTTTATATACACAAACCTTCCTCGTTTATCCCTTTTTCCATAGGTGAAAACCGTATTAAAATCTGTTGGCTGGTTTAGACGTAGTTAGCGGAGAAACGGACTTGACATTATACAATAATACTAGCTGACCCGGCAAACGTTTTGCCATACAAAAAAATATCACTTAGGGGTATGGAAAATAGATGTTGGCCGATTCTCAGACCTACTCCATATGCACACAAAATTTCATCAAAATCGGTCCAGCCGTTTAGGAGGAGTTTGGCAACAAACACCGCGACACGAGAATTTTATATATTAGAAGATTAGTAAGTATAGCTTTTTCAACGCGGACGAAGTCGCAGGCTTCTGATAGTCTATCTATATATTGTAAAAGCAACAATGTTAAACTGTTAAACGAATCTAGGTTCTAAACAATCTATTCGTCGACGGATCATCTAGCCTGGGACTGTGAGGTCGGGTCGCGCCGGGTCCTTCGCAGAAACTATTAACCCCCGGGCGGCAGTTAACGGGTTATAATGGAGTAGACAGATACTGTCCCTCGCGCTAAAGTATTTAGACATTTATATATACATATATACCTACCTACACTTCATAAATACATTACAGCTCGTAAACTATAGGAACTAAGATGGAATGAAATACTCATCAAGCCGTTCAAACGTTTCGTTGTTTCAATTCTAGAACTAGGACTCGCTCTCGGCTTCGCCTGGGGGGATTCCATTAAAATATCCATTAAAAACAAAAATACCAAAAAAATCAACTCTTTTCTCTTTATGTTTTATTTGGTGTAGATTATATTATTTTAATTAAAATTTAATTCAGATGACAAGGCACTCAATATGCGGGCTTAATATTATGTATTTTCAAGTTTAGGTTCAACGTCTTTTGTATGAAAACCATAAAGATCTCAAAGATCTTGTCTTGTATACGAGTATATAAATCAATTGCTGTTCGTTTGTCTCGCTAAAACTCGAGAACGGCTGGACCGATTTTGATTCTGTCTTCAATTATGGGTAGAGGGATAATCGGGGAAGGTTTGTACGTAAAAAAAATGGTCGCCGAGCGAAGCCGGGAGCGGTCACTAGTCTCAATATAAATTTGAAAAAGCCGACGCTTAATTTAAATGGAACATTCGCAAATCGATTCTGCGAACGGAAATAACGTCTCTCTTAAACGACTCAAACCGTTAGCCACTTATGTCATTTTGGCTATAGATTTTGTCAGTTTAGCCTAATTGGAAGAGTTCACAACACTATAATGTCTTTCTTGATTTGGTAGAATTACGGACCACTGTACCTCAGACGTCCGTCATGCTGATAAGTTTTTTTTATTTATTTTTAGGAAAACCATGAAATAAATCTTTTAATTTTTTTTATACCATTTTATCTTTCCGACCCTCCGACGCCCAACGCAAAAACGGAGTGTTATATGTTATGTTTAGTGTGTGTGTGTGCGTGCGTGCGTGCGTGCGTGCGTGCGTGCGTGCGTGCGTGCGTGCGTGCGTGCGCGCGCGTGTGTGTGTGTCTTTTGTGTCGTAGCTCACAAACGGCTGGACCGATTTTGATCCACTTTTTTCTTTGAAAACTGACGTAATCGGGATTGTTCTTAGCTATTATTTATGAATATATGTCCAGGCGTTTGAAGAAAATCAGTCCTTTCCTAGTTGACGAAAGGATTTCACTAAGTTCCACATGTTCGATTGATGTGAAATTTGGTATTGTGTTATTTCGGCGGTGTTGCCATGACATGATAACCTTGACCGTATATGTTTGTTTTATAGCCTAATGAAAATTTGAGATTCCCCAATACTAATAAAATAACTTGGTAAAAGGTGGATAAGCATTTTTTTTTATTAAGCAAACAGGAAATCGCTTTCACTGTTTTCACCTCAATGACTAAAAATAAAACTGACCCTATAAAAACATATTTAGCGAGAGATGATCGTGTGAATTATGCAAATCGTCCCAACGATGTTTACATTAAGATTAGCAGAGAAATCTCTGTTATATACTAACTAGCGACCCGCTCCGGCTTCGCAGATACATTTTTATATACACAAACTTTCTTCATCTATCACTTTTTCCACCAGTGAAAATTCTATCAAAATCTATATGGGCAATCTCTTAAAGTAAAGAACCTATTGTAAAGTTTTGTTCATTTACTCAATTCCTGTCACTGTCACTGTCACTGTCATTGAGTAAGGCTGTTTCGTCGCAAGATTTAAAAAAGATCCAGATACTTAACCTGACTGCTTTGGACATGACGGACCTGTTTTGGAAAACTAAGAAAAATTATAGACTTAAATTTTTTTTTTTATTGACAGTATATATTTATTTTAATAATAATAAGACGTACGTTTAACGTTACTGTCAATAGAGAAATCAAAACATGTGTACCCCACACCACTAACTAGTGCTGCGTCTGGTGGATCTTTTTTAAAACTTTCGAGGAAACAGGCTAATAATTACGCGAGTTCAAAATCTTTCATTTATTATTTTTATCTGTTATTAAATAAAAACAATATAGCACAGTCTGATTCTTTAATAGAACCAACAGGAAAAAGCAGTCTGCGTCGTCCGATTATTAAGTTCCGGGACATGGCTGTTCAGTGTTCACATGACTGAACTTCCAATTGTTCGATAACCTATGTGCTAAATAATACAAGTGTCAAAGTGCATAATATGATACAATGAACCAGTCACAAACCGTAAAATCTCATCAAATCACATAAAAAAAGTTTTTAAAACAGGAAAAAATTTATTTTAATACTAGCTGGTGCCCACGACTTCGTCCGCGTTGAAAAATATTAAGTAGCCTATCCTGTGTCCCGTACGTCCAAATGTTTATCTACCAAGTTTCATGAAAATCAGTTAATTCGTTTCAGAGTTATGGAGGAACATACATACATACATACAGAAAAAAATTCTAAAAATCGTCAATTTAGTTTCAGTATCATGTATAGAGCCTATAAACACGCTATCTCTGAAAACAAAGTAACTTACTCCATGACCGACCCTTACAGATTCATTATTAGTATTGATTATGCACTTATTTATTTGCTTTCTTAATATTAATTTTTTTACAATATAAACATTACCATATTATTATTTTATACGATAAAAGCTTAGACATGTACAGACATACGTACAGAAGAGGCTACGAGTTCGCGTGCCAATGACGCTCTTAGGTCGATAAAATATTGTCGATAAATTCCCGACAAATTTATTACTTTCGCATAATAAAATATTGCATAACGAAGAGGCGATTTACATGCAATGCATTTTGTTTTTTTTTTAGTTTTCTCTTTAGTTGGGTTTACGTTTTATTAATTTTTTTATTGTAAGAGAATTGTTAATATGCAATTATAAATAGTTTTATATTTATTTATAACGAGCGCCACGCCCCGGTTTCGCACGGAAGCAATAGATGAGTGCCCAATAAAAATAAGGTATAGCGTACTGGCTTCGGACCCTTTTTTACCCACTAGTTTTGACCAGCTGAATAAAAGGGTTTAGGTGCCCGCCTGATCCACTGAGGGTCAGAAAAATATTTTATTAGGTTACTTTATTGATTTTTAGGCTTACTACTTGTAGTACTATTACTTATTCTGTGGTTTAGCCACCACAAGTCGTTTGAACTCTACATGTTTAGACATTTTAGAAGAAGATGTTCGAATGATATATTCACGAAGTTTCAAGGATAGTTTTTATTCAGTTTTGAAATTGAGTTTTTTTTAACATTTTAAAACTAAAAATAATACTATCTATACTAATATTATAAAGAGAGAAGATTTGTAGGTCAGTAATGAAAAAACTCAAAAACCACTGGACCGATAAATTTATATTTTATATTTTATAAAGTTACATGGACGAAGTCGCGTGCAAGAGCTCGTATTAAATATTTTTATTACGTTGCACTAGCACTTTTATGAAGTATTATCAAGTATTATCGATTATATATATTCCCAGATATTATCGATACTTTTACGAGACAGCGGCCATCACTATCGGACATTAAACGAGACATGTCACTAACGACACTATTGCACCTACGCGGATTCCTATCGCCCTGTCATAGCCTAAATAACCTTGACGCTACGACCTGAATACACTAGACATTTTAGAATAATACGACAATTAACAAGTTCGAAGACACAAATATCTTTGCATTGTACCACATGAGTGGTAAGTGTGTTTGCCTAACGTCTCAGTGGCTCCGGGTTCGATTCCCAGCGTGGTCAACTTTGGAATTGAATTTTTCAAAATTGACTGGTCTGGATTTTGAAAGTACTAGCTCTCTGGCGGCAGTAATGTCGACGAAGTCGCGCGCAAAAGCTAGTAAGAAATACAGGGAAGAAACTCTAGTAATTTTCCCAGTAATTAACAAGGCGAACGAAACGGGAATTTTGACGTTAAACTAATGTCAAAGGCAACGTGCCACGCCATACATACCTCGGTTCCTGCTAACAATAATTCATAACTTTAATTGCCAATTACAAAAGCTATATGGTCAATATTTAAAGCGCTTCGCTTTTCCAAGCGCTCGTTAAGTGTTGTCTATGGGAACATTAGAGAAATATTTATATACAACACACATTATATAAATGTTTATTGTTATAGTATTTCGCTACAATTAAAGACAGCGCTATCTAGCGACCCTCGACAAGAAACTTTAAAATATTTGACATAATTTTTACATATTTCTAAAATAGAAAATATGAAAAAATAAATGCAAAAGTGAGTTTATTATTGTTAATAAGTAACTCATATATCATTATGAAATTTTGCATACACGTTGTGAGACATACAGAGAAGATACAAAAATACCGACTGTTTCATCTAAAATTAAAAATAAAAGTCTGAAAAAAAAACCATATAATATAATGAATAAAAAAAATGTAATTTTAACACCTAAAAAAAGGGGTAACTTATAGCTACAAAACAAATATACTACTGGAATGATTTCTATTACAAGATCATCTTAAAAACAGTCTACAAGATTTTCAAGATTTTACAAGGTTTTCACAAATGAAGAGTGGTTATACTCAAATAAAGACGATCAAAATTTTTTTCAAAATGTTCAACATATTTTTATCATACGTTGATCTTTTCGTTTTAATTTTTATATAATCCTTCGGGAACAATACTTCTTTCTTTACCTCATGTCCTTTTCTGTTTCCTTGACAACGTGTATGCAAGATTTCATCATAATCGGTTCAGCAGTTAAGGCGTGAAAGTGTCACATACAAACAAATTCACTTAAAAGTTACCTGAGATAAAAGTTTACTACTATTAAACTTTTAGTACTCATTTAAAAGAACGATTTTTCCGAAACGATCTAGATTAGTTCTCGTCTCTTAAAGGATATCAGCGTAATAGCTAATAACAGTTCTGCCATAAAAATTAAAGTTCCCATTAAATATGAGTCTACTTATCACGCTATAAATAGATATGCGATATAAAAATACACTTTGTTATCGTAAAATCGTCTTTAAGAAGATAATATATATCGCTTTCTTTGTTGCTAGACGATACTCCATTATAATTAAAACTATTTTTTTGTTTATTTCTGCAATAACCATCATAATTGAAGGGGAGTATGACAAGCTTTATATAAAGGCTTGTGCACACTGCGTGAAAGGTTAAGTAATGTGTTTTTTCAAACTATTGTTAATACCAGTTATATAATTATGATAGGTGCAATTTTTCCTGACATATTTGAAAGTTAATTGGCTAATTAGTTCATTTAAGTGTTTTTTTTTTACGAAGGAATAATGAAGGACATATATTTTTGCTAGTTTATTAGCATTAATAGTAGAAGGGGCATATTGTGTTTGGTTCGCAGTCATAAATTTTGCAGTTCGTCTGGCTTCAGTAACCATATCCTCCCAGAATTGTTCAGTGTGTAATGGATGAAAGAGCCCATTCCCTCTAATCACTTATCCTTATCCTTTAAAAAAATTGCAATTCCTATGAAATTTCTAGTGTTAAAAGGCGTTGTTTGTCGGTTTGTCTGTGCGTTTGTGCACGCTAATCTCAGAAATGGATTAATCGATTTGAACGCAGTTTTCACCGATGTATTGATGATTACCTGAATTTAATTATAGGATACTATTTATCCCGGAAAAATGTTAGGTTCCTGTAGGATTTTTAAAAAACAAACTACTACGAATTTCATGATGAAGAGACAGACTGACAGACTAAGTTACTTTTACATTTATAATATTAGTATCTAAGTATAATAATAATAATAATTAATAAGTCTAGGTTGATGTAATAAGTTGAATAGTATAGTTAGAACCCAAATTACCCTTCAGAGCTACTAAAGTAAAACTAAAGTAACCCGATTTTACCGGTTTTAATATATAACATTTATTCAAACAATAATTCTGTATCATTGATAATGATGGGAAACTAACAACTCATGTTAAAGTTTATTGACCCATATTATTACTATACGATTTAAACGTTACATTTTTACAAGACATGACAGTGTATCATACGATCCGCTCTGTTGGCGACCCCATACAGAATTACAATGCACAAACAAAAATGGGTTTTAAAACTTCAGCAAGAGAGTAAAAATTTCATTGACTTTGGCTTAGCTTTGAACGATCTCTTTGCTAAGTTAATTTGGATTCTAAGCTGTTGAGTTACGGTTGAAACTTGTAACAAACGTTTAGGGGAAACGAAGCAAAACCAATTTTGTTGTTACGTTCGTTCATAGGTGACATTTAGCGGACAGTAGTGCGTGAAAGTCGCGAATTGTTTAGTTCACAATTTAAATAGTTATCTATATAAAAAAAAAGAATAGATTTTCTTGCGTCTTCGCCTTAGGGTTACGGTTCCCTATAGGTGTATAATAGGGCATCTATATTAACCCTACAAATATTCTATAGTGCATTCACACAACTTATAGGGGAGACCGCACATTAGCTAATATCGTGTAAGCAACTGAGTTGCTTTACCAAAATCTTACTGTTAGCTTACTGTTAATAACTACTAGCTGTAGCACTCGACTTTGTCCGCGTAACTTTATAAAATACTAGCTGACCCGGCAAACGTTGTTTTGCAAAAAAAAAAAAATTTGGGATAGACCACCCTTAACATTTAGGGGTATGGAAAATAGATGTTCTCAGGCCGATTCTCAGACCTACACGGTAAGCACACAAAATTTCATCAAAAACGGTCCAGCCGTTTCGGAGGAGTTTGGCAACAAACACCGCGACACGAGAATTTTATATATTAGAAGATAGTATATGTTACTCGCTGATAATGTAGCTTTGTATAGGTGAAAGAATTTTTTAAATCGGCCAAAGTAAATAAATAAGTGTATAATAATAATTTTGTTTAAATCAAAATTTTCATTGTTATAGTTATAGTGATAGAAAAGTTTATAGTGATGGGCACATCTAAGCCTGATCTAATCTTAATATAATTTAATCTTGAAAGAAGCGTTCACAACAGCTTCATAAGCCTTCTATATTAAAACGTTGAGTGGCGAGATCTATTTCAATTCTAAAAGCCTGATTGACACTTGCTTAAGCCTCTTAAGTCTGATATAGAAATATCTGTAACGTCAATTAAGTATTATCCTATGGACTCACTATTCGTATTTGTATCAATGAGCCTATAATACGATCCCATTGGTCGAGTTGTTAAGGTGCCGGGTTCGATTCCCGGAAGTGACAACTTTGTTATTAATGAACCTTTCAAAGTTGACTGGTCTGGATGTGCAGGATTTCGCTCCTGTCCTTTGTATAGAGCTTACTTTGGAGGGCACTAACCGGTGGTTGTAAAGCTCTATCTGTTCCTATGCTGCCAATCATCTTTCTTTTTAACGCCCGACGCAAAAACGGGGTATATCTGTCCATCTGTGTATCGGGTTACATACTACCTATTTATAAAGGTAGGTTAGGTTCGCGGACAATAGCTATCTATTGTTTTTATCAGTAGCATTAAACGCTAACCTATGGTACAATAAATTTAATATTAAAACTCGAATGCTTACGACACACAAGCAAACGATGACAATATTATAAATTCCAAAGAAAATTAAAAAGTGACGCCGCCATCTTTAATTCAAAATGGCGTCTCATAGATGGCGTTCGTCTATCGTGGCCCCGCATACTAATTGCGTTGAGTATTGTTTGAAAAGCGTGCGTGAATTTTAATAAGGAGATAGCATTTCTTTTTAAAATCAATATCTACCGTGAATATCAAAGGGAGTTATGCATGGGAAAATAAATACACTAGAGTATGTGGTTACAATACACGTCACATCCTTACATATTATGAAACAAAGTCCCCGCCGCGTCTGTCTTTCTGTCTGTATGTACATATGTATGTATGTATGTATGTATGTATGTATGTATGTATGTATGTATGTATGTATGTATGTATGTATGTATGTATGTATGTATGTATGTATGTATGTATGTATATATGTATGTATGTATGTTCGCGATGATCTCAAAAACAACTTGACGGTTTTTCATGCGGTTATTTATTTATCAACAGATTGATTTTTGAAGAAGGTAGGTGTATAATTCATTAAGGTTTTGTGTAAATTAATTGAAATATTAAGACGATAGTTGAAGATGACGGAAAAAATCAAGCCGTCTAGTAGTTTTTATCGAAACGCTGCCTAATCCGTTTTCTTTTATGGATCTACAAAAAAGTCCGCGATGGCATATGTATACCTTTATCTTTCTTAGGTGACGGTACTCAGTAGTATAAACAAGCTTACCATACTTACCCATTCTAACTTCTATTCTAAAAAAATGATCACATATAATGTAGTATTTGGAAAACCTATTTAGACGGATACAGTATTAATCATTATCAAATTAAATACGTAAGTTACCTTAAGCATTTCATACGCATTATAATATCCCCTTACACCATACAATTTAAATGAATATATTAGGGGTTATCGTAAATTAAAAACTACGCGCGAGGAAATAAATTCAATCGGTCGCGCACCAACGCGACGCAACGATCAACTAAGGTTGGAGACCCACTTACATCCGCTCCTATATTTCTTGTGTTTTCAGACGACGGTAGACAACTACCATAACATATACCGTCAGCCTGTCCGCCACTCTTTACCAGAGAAATAGTGTGAATGATTCCTAATGTTTGTGTACTAATGATGAAGGTATTTATATGTGCACTGCGTCCTTATGTGACAGGATGTCCGCGGTGTGCACTGCCCTTAAACGGATAAACGCACTGCGGCATATTAATTCACTTAACATTAAGCGCGTTAGAAAGCTTAGACGGCTACTAACAATTTTTGCCTACAAACATTACAGTGGTTGAATGACCTAAGTCTTGTACAAGCGATCCGCTCCCGGCTTCGCATGGGTGCATTTTTTTTTCTGGAAATATAAAAAAAATATTATAAAGAAAGAAGATTTGTAATTTTGTATTGTTGTTTGTAATGAATAAACACAAAAACTACTAGACCAATATTAATAATTCTTTCGCACATCAATACTAATAATAAATCTGTAAGGGTCGGTTATGGAGTCAGTTACTTTGTTTTCAGAGATATCGTGTTTATAGGCTCTATACATGATACTGAAACTAAATTGACGATTTTTAGAATTTTTTTCTGTATGTATGTATGTTCCTTCATAACTCTGAAACGAATTAACTGATTTTCATGAAACTTGATATAGACATTTGGACGTACGGGACACAGGATAGGCTAGTTATATTTTTCAACGCGGACGAAGTCGTGGGCACCAGCTAGTTTTATATAAAAACCTTCATCGTTTAACGCTCTTTCATTAGTGAAAAGCGCATTAAAATCGGTTGCATACTTTAAAAGATAGCGAATAATTTAAAGATCTTTCAAGTAGCTAGCTAAGGCATGAAAAGGTAACAGACAGTCAGACATTTTCACATTTACAATACTAGTTTGGATTATTACTTACTATAGATAGAGGCCCTTAAACGTCTTTTTACATAGCGAGTGCAGATTAGAGTCGCCTCGTTTGTTGCAAAGCAAAGATATTAGTCAACTGTCAATTTTTTTTTACTTATATTTCGCTCGTTCCGTGGCACGGAATGCTTTTTTAAATGAAGTTATTTCAAAAAAAGTTGATGTCTTGATGATGACGGATTAGTGCCATTACGGGAACGGCTTATCCCTTTATTGCATTTCTCAAAATGAAGTACAAAATTGTGTATCTGCCACTTTTATTTTAACAAGTTCAGTGAAAAATAGTTTTTAAAAATTAAAATTGATATATTTTTATCCAAACCGTTAAATAGATTGACAAATTTTATACCATTTAGTTCTTCCATACATGGTATCTATAATTTGTAAAGTAATTTTGAAATCAATATAGTTTTTCTAAATTTTATTCAATTAAGACTAATTCGTGTAAATAAAGAATCGCCACTGTGTCAATAAAAAGTTTAAAATAAAACCTTTTTTGAAATTTATTTATTTATTTTTTGAAATGATAACCAAGTAAGGGTTGAGTTGTGATGTTCGAAATGTTACAGTTTTAAAGAAAAAAAAAAAACACCTTTTTACGAGCTTTAAACTACGAGCGATTTGAATAAAAAAAACCGCTTTTGAAAAAATAACAAAAACAATATATGTAAACAATATATTGAATAAACTAAAAACTAGCGCACCGATTTTGAAAATTCTTTCACCTATAGAAAGCTACATTATCACCGAGTAACATAGGCTATCAATACTAATAATAAATCTGTAAGGGTCGGTCATGGAGTAAGTTACTTTGTTTTCAGAGATATCGTGTTTATAGGCTCTATACATGATACTGAAACTAAATTGACGATTTTTAGAATTTTTTTTCTGTATGTATGTATGTTCCTCCATAACTCTGAAACGAATTAACTGATTTTCATGAAACTTGATAGATAGACATTTGGACGTACGGGACAAAGGATAGGCTACTTAATATTTTTCAACGCGGACGAAGTCGTGGGCACCAGCTAGTATATATAAAATTCTCGTGTCGCGGTGTTTGTTGCCAAACTCCTCCGAACGGCTGGACCGATTTTGATGAAATTTTGTGTATTGGGTAGGTCTGAGAATCGGCCAACATTTATTTTCCATACCCCTAAATGTTAAGGGTGGTCCACCCCAAAAATTTTTTTTTGACAAAACTACGTTTGCCGGGTCAGCTATTATTGTATAAAAAGTGACACGGACGAAATCGCGTGCGCAACAGCTTATAAAACTGTCTACTTCATATACCTATGTAACTAAGTGCACACAAAACCACAACAAAGTACGCGTTTTAACGGTTGTATGACGAATCTAAAATGTCATTGCGGTTTTCAAGCGAAATTCAACTCAATTGCGTCACAATAAACATCAAAACGTAACGATTACACGCGAAAAATCTTGACAATGTCCGGTTTTGACCCCGTTGTTTTCAAATTGTGTGTTACAAAAGTGACAGTGTAAATTCAACTTTATTGCTATTTGCAGCAAGGCTCCATTCAATATTTTCGCGTTGACATACGCGATGATAATATTATTATGACATGTCTTCAAAGAATTCGAAATTTGCGCGGATTCGTGTAGGGAATAAAAGTAAAATCAATGATATTGTTTAAGTTTTAATATTACATTACAGGCCTGACATCTTATCGCTGTGATGACGGTGGCGCCACCACGGAAACAGTGGCGATATTTTAGACAATCCCTCGGGAACTTTATGACTAAGATTCATAAACTTCACAGTAAGAAGATAATACAGATAGGTAAGTAACTGAATCATGCCAGCATTTTCCTGTTGGAGGGACGGTTTGGAGACCCAAGCGAAAAAGTACCGACTGGAGCCGTTCTGTACGGTATTTCAAGCTGAATTATATGCTCTTCATGAGGCGAAAAATACAAGGATAGGGAGGTCAGCATCTTGAGTGACTTATCCTCGCTTGAGCTGCTGCAACACATACCACCCTTTGGCTTACGGGCCTTTGGCTTTAAAAATGGGTTTGCTAGCCATACAGCAAAGCAAAGACGAGGCCGACGATGGAGCGAGTTCACCGAGTATTGTTGTATGTATTGATTTTCATATACGGTCGATGTTGGTAACTTTGCCTGGTCAACAAACACTGAACACCGAATTAACGAAATTATCAGTTATACAAACCAGAAATTCATATTATTAAGCCGCATTGGTAAAACCAAATTGCGAAACATTTCTAAGCCGATTTCACTAACATTGCTTCTAATATTTCTGACCTATCTGGACTTAATCTGAAATAATTATACAGAAGCTTTGTAGGGTTGCCAGTTGCATTAGACTTCTTAACGATAATAAACTTGTAATAAGCATCAATCCGACCTCATATAACCCAAATCTTTTCAAAGTTCGAGTAAATAGGCATCGTCTGGGTGAGCTCGCTCCACCATAGGCCTCATCTTCGCTATACGGCTGGATGCTGGCCAAGAGCAAACCCAATAAAAAAAAAACATGTCCAACAACTGACTGCAAGTCAGAAGTGAAAACTAAGCTTCACAAAAAACATTACATTACATGACAGTGTCGCGAGTGCAATGGTTTTTTAAAATTAATATCAGCGCTATATCTGAAAATAAACAGAGATGTCATTTACGGTTACATTACATGACAGTGTCGCGAGTTCAATGATTTTTTCCCATTTTAAAAATGCCCAACGCGCCTAAAGATGTTTTCAATCTCGTTATGTCTGGTGGTGTTTGTAGTTAACACTGACAAAGTATCTAAAAAAATATTCATATAAAAAATATTAAATATTTGGTATATTCGAATATAGATATGGGAATTTATTGACTATAGCGTTAATGAATACTTTTGAATACTAAATATCCACCCCCGATGATAGCTAGTATTTTGCGCAATTAGATCTATATGCCGTAAGGTTAGAAGGAACATGACGTGTTTTGTCGGTATTTTGGGTGCGAGTCAAAGAACCGGGAATGTGAGATACTAGCTGTTGAAAGCGACTTCGCCCGCCTAACTTTATAAAACATAGCCTATGTTACTCTCTGATAATGTAGCTTTCTATGGGTGAAAGAATTTTCAAAATCGGTCCAGTAGTTTTTGAGTTTATTCATTAAAAACAAAAATAAAAATCTTCTATATAATATTGTTTTAGTATAGATATAGATTATCCCTACAAGAACTATTTAGCGCGAGATAACTGTCAGTCCAATTTCCTGTACTCCCAAAGGTTCAACTCCTTTACTCTGTAACATTAATAAGAGATTGCTATCGCCTTAATCACAATAAGAGTACTTATTTTCAATGCCCTAGGAATTCAGTTTAGTCACAGATTGAGCAACATTTGTCTGTGGTACAAGTTACCAGCTAAAGGCGAGAAACTTATCATTTGCTCATTATTTGTTTTAATTATATTATAACAAATAAAAGTCATAAAATAGAATAACTAAATTAAGTAATTAAAGCAAATAAATATAATTTTTATAATACATTAATTAGACTGACACTTTTTTGTTTTATGGATTTTATTGGACGGTTTATGTTTTTTGTGGAAGGCAGTTTTTGTAGCGGTCCACTTAATTAGGTGGCTACAGTCGCTTATATACACAAGGAGGAAAGGTGTTTGGGGTGCAAACGTGCTACTTAATATATAATAAGTAGCACGTTTAAGGATAATATTTAAGGATAGAAATTGGGGATAGGAGAGGGGCTTTGATATCCCGCCCTCGCTCACCAAAACACAAACACAGTTATTTTATGGTGATCTTCTATATTAAGTTTTTTTACTGTTGTCAGCCAAGCCGATTTACGTTTTCATTACACATTGTCGCCTGCAATATTAAACTTGCAAAAATATTTCCACAATTTTTTTTTATTAAGAAATATTAACTAAATATTTTGTTTAGCTTCATCTACCGGAGGTTATCATTAAAACCATTAGGAAGATCTATATCAAAATTAACAAGCGGTGTAAAACATCAAGAGCGGTGTATAGAATAGAGCTACCTCTTAATACAATACAACGCTCTTAATACAACGCTACCTCTTTTAATTTATACCACAACCTATACTAATGTCGTTGCGATACAAACGCGTCACCTTGACCTGATGCTGTGGACGGATGTGTTCTCTCTTCCTTGGTTTATAGAAACTAAATTTAATTACGCATTTAATTTTATTTAATTTTATTCAAATAGGGCTCTTCTACTTACTCACCGAAACACATAAGCAAACATGCTGTGGACTTCTGTAAGGCGGTGGTTACTGCCGCCAAACGGGCAGCCAAAAAAGCCAAATCAGCAGTGTGGCCTTCCGCTAATTCCTCTAATTATTTACCCGGATATTTCTAATTAAGTATCTATTTACCCGGGTGAAGCTGACGCGCAGGACGCAAAAGAGGGCGAAAGTGGATTTTATGTTTGTTTATATGTGGAGGGTAATCTCCGGAACCTCTGCATCTATTTGAAAAAATCTTTCACTATTTAAAAGCTACATTATGTATTATATACTAACTGAAACTGCACCCGGGCAAAGCCAGGGGTTATCAACGTAGTGTACTTAAATATATTAAAAAATACTATGTCATAGAAGTATTTCTTATGCCTTGTAACATTAATAATTCAGTTATTCTCTAAGGAGAATATCGTCCGTCCGGTCGTCGGCATCGCCCGCCATGACTCCCGATGTTAATCGTACACTTTTTATTCAAGAACACAAACTGTAGGCGATACTTGAGGTTCAAGCGCATTATAGCGATCGCTTAATATATTTTAATATTGTTTTTATTGATTATTTATATTGGGTTAGTCAACAAGGTTGTGCCGATTAAAAAAAAATTGAAAAACAATAAAAAATTAATTAAAATTAAAATACAATTAAAATTAGCATTCATTTGGACAGCCCGACTGGCAGCAGTAACCACCCCTTAGCAACTGTGGCGTTCCTTGTGTTTTAGACGAACGGTAGCTACATACCATCAAGCGGACAGTTAGCATGTTTGACGACCTCTAAACTGTTTTTTTAATAGTTTTCTTTATCGACTTGGTTCCCTATGTTGCGGAGTTTTGCACGAGTTGCAGGAGGGAAAATCCAAAGAATTAAAGTCATATACATAGCTTGATGGATAGCTTGACAGGTGCTAAATAAATAAACATAATAAGTATTAAACGTTAGGTCTTAAGTTAAAAGTACTACAGTTAAACCTTATTAAAATATCATGTAAAACAATGCTAAGCAACGTCACTTCATCGTGTAAATGAGACCGCCACAGTGCGCGTACACCTTTACAAAGTGGTGTGATCGAATGACTAATCGTCGTATTATATTTTACAAAAACAGAGTCGGCACCTGTCAAAAATACCAGTTGAGATTGCGCATACCAGAGTATTAGATCATTTATATCATTTTTTGCGTTTTTTTATCACTATTACGCTTTATTGTAATTAAAACTAGAACAACTTATATTCAACTAGCTGGTGCTCGCGTCTTCGTCCGCCTTGAAAAATAAAAGAATTAACACCTGACAAAATATTATGATTAATATAACGTCTGGCATCTTCTTTGCTGTTATAGCTTTGCCAGGCGCTGTATTTTTATTTTTAGACTAGCTGTTGCGCGCGACTTCGTCCGCGGAACTTTATAAAATATAGCCTATGTTACGCGCTAATAATGTAGCTTTCTACAAGTGAAAGAATTTTTAAAATCGGTCCAGTAGTTTTTGAGTTTATTCATTACAAACAAAAATACAAATATTCTCTTTTTTAAGTGAAAACTTCTGTAGTTGGGCATTTTTGAGATGGGAAAAAACCATTGAACTCGCGACACTGTCATGTCATGTAACGTAATGTGACCAATGTGACCGAAATTTAAAAAAAGGTCAATTTTTGAGATGGGAAAAAATCGGTGAACTCGCGACAATGTAACGTAATGTACTAAGCAGACAACTGCATATGAAAGTAAACTTACTAAATATGATAACAAGGATCAATATGGTATACACCTCTGACCAATAAAACAGTTTCATATCAACAACAAACCTTTTTAATGGTCTGCATTATGAATTTCATGTTAAATAATAATTATGTAAAAAAATATATAACACTGACACACAATGACAATTAGTCATTGTGTGTCAGTGTTATATATTTTATTTTGTATTTCTTGCGATAAATAATAATCGTATTATTTTATCTAATTCTATAATACTAAAGAATTTAAATATCATACTTTTTTTGTGAAGCTACGTTTTCACTACGACTGACATGTATTTTTTTTATAATGTTAGTATTGATGATCTCTCGGTAACAGTACTTTTTTTTCGGGATGAAAAATAGCCTATGCCTTTTTCTGTATCCCCGACAATGTGTATGAATAATTTCACGATAATCGGTTGAGCAATTAAGGCGCGAAAATCCTATCGCTTTGGTGGAGTGCGGGCCTAAGATTTAAAAAAATATCAACGATTATAATATTACAAACGAAGCACGAAGAATGTTCCATTATTAACATAATTGTGGTCTATGTGGTGCGTTTCCAGCAAAGAAATGATTTTAAAGCGAAGTTTCTTAACAATGTGTCAGGGTAGCTAAAATGTTACTTAGAAACTTTAAACGTTTGTAGCACGACCACGACCACGACCACGGCCACGGTAACCACCTACCATCGAGCACATAAAAGAATGTATAGGTACTCTATTTCAACAAAAGTCGAGGAATAATCATAAAATAGGATTAAATTATTTATTAAGCGAAGATATTTCTTTATATTGTGTGTCACCTTTAGGGCTATTTAGTCCTTAAAGGTGATTTTGAAATGAAAAAGCTGGTTGTAAGTGCACAACATATTGTACCAGCTGTTGCACGCGACTTCGCCCGCGTATTTTTTTTATAAAATGTAGCCTATGTTACTCGCTGATACTAGCATTCTATAGGTGAGAGAATTTTTTAAAATCGGTCCAACAGTTTTTGAGTTTATTCAGTTACAAACATACAAAAATACAAATGTTCTCTCTTTATAATATTAGACTAGGCAGAGTCCAACACAACATGCGTCACCTACGTTTACATAAAATCAAAATCAAAATATTTATTTATCAATTAGGTTTCTTCAAGAAACTCTTACGATCGTCATTATAAATTTAAATTTACCAGGGTTTCGGAAAAAAATGCCAAGAATTGACGATCCTGAGGGACAATGTAATAAGTGCTGTGTTGCTACAATGTAATAAGTCAATAGTTACTCACATTTTATCTTTAAAAATGTGATATTCCTAAATGTCCTCTTACCTGTAAATAAAAGAAAAAATATTAAAATTAGTTTTATATGATTTCGACTTTTAATATGTAATTATCAGAACACAATACCGATATATTCCTTTATTGAAATGTATGATCCTATAGAACTGTGACCTTACAGAAAGGTTACAGAAGACCACTGTGAACTAATATAATTTGTCCTGTTGTGTTTCGGTGATTAGAATAAGGGATGTCAGAGCCAATTTATCCTTTATCTAACCAAGTTAGACTTTATCCTTTTTCCTATTGAGGTCGGTAGTGTACTTGCAATACCTATGGAGTTGTTTGAAGTGATCTGCTGACTATTATGATCAGGGATTAAGAAGTCATGGAGCAATTGCCTGTGTAGACTTTAATGAAGAAATTTACATAAAAATGTGAGTTGTACATAAAAAAACTGTATACTTTTACATGAAAAAAATAATAATAATTTACAAATAAGTAAAAGCGATATTTTATTGAAAAACTGTAAACTTTTACATAAAAGTTTAACAGTGGCACCCCGGGAGTGCCGACAGAAGTGAAAACTTGAACAATGACGTGTGTATTTTTTGAATCGTCAGGAAAGTACATACTTATATACAGAGGTTTCGGTTACATTACCTAGCAGGTCGCGAGTTCAATGGTTTTTTCCCATCTCAAAAATTGATCTTTTTTTAAAAATTATTTTAAATTAATATCTGATAATATACAGAGGTTTCGGTTACATTACGTTACATTACATGACAGTGTCGCGAGTGTAATGGTTTTTTACCCATCTCAAAAATGCCCAACGCCTAAAGAAGCCTAAAACACTTCAAAAAAAAAAAATACAAAAAAGTAAAAGCAACATTTTATTGGCCCGAAGGCCAATCGCGTGACGTGTCATACATAAGTATCGTGTACGCGACGGCTGTGTATTATGTTATTGAAAGGATTTCGCTCATTTTCTCTATTTCTCTTTATAAAACAACCCACCTATTTCGAAGCCGGCTTGCATGAGATTTAACTAGTGCTGTAATAAGGGTTTTTAATGCAAATGGCGTTGTTCAAGAAACTACATAGTAATCATGTGCTAAATATAATTGGAATTTCTAATCAATTGCTTCATACTTTATGAGACGAGGGTATCCATAATTCCATACTAGTCCATACTATCCATACTAATATTATAAATGTGAAAGTAACTCTCTTGTGTCTGTCTGTCTGTTGCCTTTTCACAAAAGGAAAAGTGTAATGGCAATAAAGACTTCAGACGTTATATTCCTTATGTTTTTTTTCACGAGCTAGTATATTTATACTTATCTATACATATAAATAAAATTGGAGTGTCTGTTTGTAATATTGAAATAACAGTTTTTTACTACATGCATATGAATATATATATACGGTACATACACCAAAATAACATTTTTTACAATTTTTGTCTGTCTGTCTGTTTGTTCCGGCTAATCTCTGAAATGGCTGGACCGATTTTGACGGGACTTTTATTGGCATGTAGCTGATGTTATAAGGAGTAACTTAGGCTACGTTTATTTTAGAAAAAATACACCCCGGGCGAAGCCGAGAGCGGGCCGCTAGTGCTTAATAAAATCCTAAGCGAGCCTTTTCTGTACATTAATGTAAAAAAAAAATGTAGATACACATACTATGTTTACCGAGATAAAAAATTATTATTAGAATTCTCGTCTGTTTCAAGTGTTTGTACACGCTAATCTCAAAAACGGCTTAACCCATTTGAATGCGGTTTTCACTGATGTTTTGACGATTATCTGGATTAAACTATATGATTATGATGGTGAACCATTAAATTCAAATTCATATTAATTTATTTCAGGCAGCTGGGCCCATATGTTACATTATTATATATTAATTATTATGTCTAGACCAGGGTTCCCCAAACTATTTTGGACAAGTGACCCCTTTTCAACAATGAACTGTTACCTCAGACCCCCATGGTCAAATTACCTACTTTTAAGACCAACCCCCTTATTCATAATGGTCCGCTAACTTAAAGCAGCTATCTATCTTAGTCTATCTTTAGTTTTTTCCTATTGGTACAAAATACCTAGGTACTAAGGTGCCAATTAGAAAACTTTGCACTTGGTTAAGTAAGTGAAGTTGATTTCATTTTCTCGTCAAAATTTAACAAAATAAAAAGACAATCCAATTCAGTAAATATCAAGTTTAATTTATAATTATTACAAATTAATACATAAAGCATCTTAAGTTGGTAGGAAATTATATTTTAAAAACTATTAATTCGCAAAGAGAAAATAAAACATTCAGTGCGATGGATGAACCTGGTGACTATCTACCAATCTAGCTACATCCGGTTCAATATTAGTGAGTTGCAGCCTTAAATCTCCACGTTCGTTGATTTTCAAACGGTTTCTTTGTTTTGTCAAAATGTTTGTTACCACACTGAAGCTTTTTTCAACTAGATATGATGATGGAAAAGCGATAAGGTATTTTTCAGCAATGTTCCACAATGTAGGATACTGTGTTTCAATTTTGCGTTGCAACCAGAACTTCTGATAGCCTTGGTTGAACTTTTGCTTAAGCTCTTCGTCTGTGCTGATGGTAATCAACTCTTCTTGCATTATCACATTGGCTTCTTCTATGGCTGTGGTGTTATACGGATTTATTATCCATTGAGGAATTTGTAAATTTAAAAGATCATCAAACCTCTCCGTAAAATCCTTGTGTAATGCGTCCAAGTGAGTAACATATAATAAAATGTCATCATCTTGAAGCATTTTTGGTAATTTTGACAAATGCGGAAACTGCGAATATTCTTTTCTGCCTAAATTTTGTTTATAAAGAACTAGTTTACCCACGAAGGCCGATATTATTGATTTTGTTTTAATCAAGTTAAGATCATCACCCTGTAGTTGCAAATTAACTTTGTTGAACATTCCAAAGATATCAGTCAAGTAATAAATATCTGTTTTACAATTGTTCAGATTTTCTTTCAAATTCGGATCTTTTTCTTGTAAAAACTCCAACACAGATTCAAAAAGGGCTGAAAATCTTTCTAAGCAAGAGCCTCTTGATAGCCAGCGAACTTCAGTGTGCAGAAGTAACCGAGTAAAGACTTCGTCGTTTTCGTCACATAGTTGAGCAAATAACCGAGAGTTCAAAGAATTGCTTCGAATCTTGTTGATAGCATTTATTACATATTGTAAAGACTTATGCAATCTAGGACTCAGCTTTTTTGCTGCTAAATGCTGCCTGTGAATCACACAGTGAATAACCAGTACATCAGGCAGTTGTCGCTTTAAGTGAGCTATAAAGCCACGATGACGACCAACCATAGACGGTGCACCATCAGTCGCAACAGAAACAATATTCTTCCATGGAATAGCTTTATCAGTAAAAAAATGTTCCACGGCCTGAAAAATCGATTCTCCTCTAGTATCAGTCTCTAAATATGCAGCAAAAATCAGTTCTTGGCACATATTTTCATCTTTGATAAATCGAACATATCCTAACAATAGAGCTTCATTGCCGGGTAATGTAGACTCGTCCAACTGGAGAGAGAATCTGCGGGTCTGTAAGAACTTGCATAAAATGTTTTCCACATCGCGTCCCATCTCATCTATGCGTCTCTGAACGGTGTTGTTGCTCAAAGGTATTCTCTTTAAAATATCATGTGCGGGTTTGTGCAATACATTGTTAAGGACCTCCGCAATGGCTGGTAAGATAAGCTGCTCTCCAATTGTATGGGGTTTCCCCGACTTCGCTATTAGTAAAGATATATTATAGGACGCTCGTAAACCATCATTGTCTCGAATAGATGATGACGCAAACATCGATCCTATGGATGGCCTTTTGTCTAGTTTTTCTTTCAGTGCTTGAAAATATGACAAGGGCTTACTTTTTTTGTTAGCATGTACTCTTGATAAGTGGTCATCCATTTTTGAAGGCTTCATGGCATCGTTACTAAATACTTTTTCACATATGAGACACATCGGGAAGTGTTGATTTGATGGAGATGCAATAAATCCGAACTTCAAGTAGTCCAAACTGTATTGTCTGCATTTTTTTTTCGTGTCCGCCATCATAAAACTTTCAGTAATTCTGCAAACAAAAAAATAAGGAACCTAAATAAAAAACAATAATAAACTGTTAAATTTGCACACTATCTTATTTTTATCACACTCAGTTAATGGATTCTTGTTAAGTATTACTGACTTACTCTTTGATAAACTTTGATACCTATATTGGGAAGTAACTACAGTAGGTAATTAGGTATAGAAACTTCGTATTAGGTAATTAGGTAGAATAAGAACGAAAACCAAAGACTTAAGTGTTAGTAATTTTTACAAATACAATTATACATACCTATTTAAAATATGTTGTATGTTGTGTTTAACACTTTTTCAGTCACTTTACTTCACTTAATTTAGCTTTGTAATAAGTTTGTAATCTCTTGAAATAAATGAGTACTTAGCTATATGAGTTTTTATCGTTCAAGCTCCAACGAATTTCAAAACGCAAATGAACTTTCAACCTAAATGCAAGCTCGTTAAATAGTAAAATATCAGGAACATGTTTGGACTTGATCATGAATTCGTTCGTCTTAATTCGCGTAAAGCCGCTATCACACTATTCAATTTGAACGATTCCAATTTAGGAAATCGGAAGGTGTGATCGCAGTTAGAACAGATTGGATTCAATTAAGAGTTTATCCATTTTCAACTCTATATCTTCGATTTAGAAATCAATTTAGCGTAGTGTGATCACGAGCTCACTACTTAGATTCCTAAATAGGAATCGTTCAAATTGAATAGTGTGATAAGCACTTTATCGTCAAATAGAGAGCAAGTCAAAACGCCGCTGAAAGACGTACGCTCCAACTCAATCTTGCACAAACTTGTCCACATAGACTTGCCGAGTTTTTCATCTTGTACGAACTTGAAACTTTACATTCCTGGAACATTATTTCCTACAAAAATATTAATTATTCTTAGTACACGTAACACAACATAAACAATACAGTAACTACCTACTTACCTATCTTGAAAGTTTTAAATAAGAACTTGTGGTAATATAATAGGGGTCGATTTTTAGACCTCGTCGACCCCCAAAATCACTTTTCGTTTATGTCGACCCCTAGGAAACCGATATCGACCCCAAGGGGTCGATATCGACCACTTTGGGAATCCCTGGTCTAGACAGTTCTATATTAAGAAGTATAAGTAAAATAAATACTAATAGTAATAAGACACAAGATGAAAGATAAGAGAAAAAAAGTAGGTAAATGCCATAAAACTATCACCAACGTGTATATTATAACAATGTTGGATATATAAACAATATTAAAGCAATTGATACATTCTAATAGCCTCATAAAATTAAAATTTCTCAGAGGTGTAATTCTGACCAGGATTTGAACCCACGTCCAACGCATTGCATCGCAGCCAAACTTGCATTTCCCATTAAAGGCGCAAAGCTTGTAATAACTTTGTAATTAAATACCAATTTAATTGTAATCTAAAATTAATGACATACCTAATCTAATAAAGTCCTTGTTTTTCGTTATTATTTCTGTTTATTGTAATACGAACCGTTTGCAGAATGAATTAAGGTACAAATTGGCGTACAACTTAATGTAATGGCATTATAATCAGCTTGCCCAAGTCAAATTGGTTCCGTATATTCTCCATCTGAAGTGTACGGTCAGGAAAAGTAGCACAAATTGCAATATTTCTCCGGAAATACCCGATTTACAAGTGAAATGAAGATAGGCAGAGTACTATTTTTTTTAATAAATAAATAAATAATTGAGAGGAGGAAAATCTTCTAAAAGACATCGATCAAGTGTGAAGTTTTACTCACTAAAAACCTCCCCTCTCTAGTACCTAGTAGGTACTACGGGACCGCGTGAGCATAGTACTATAGTAGATAGCTATGGAAATATAAATTTTGTTAATAAAAAAAAAATGTGTCAGCTCTAACACACGATTGGAGTTTACTCATTACGAACGATTATAAAATTTAAATTTTCATTGGAACACGCCGAAAGAACAACATTGTTCTTTTTTTAAATAATATTGTGTAGATGGCGCAATATTTTTCAGATATAAAATATTCAAAAAAAATAGTACTATAACGCATAACATAACGAACGTATTCGTGTAACAATTTTGATTTTAAGGAATCGATTCTTAAGGAGTAAACTCCAAAAAGGTCTGCCCTGGTATTATCGTACAATTTAGCAAAGAGGAAATTTAATATATTCTATATTAAATGCCCTAAGTAATTAAAAAATTAAACCATATAAATGTCTGAAAATTTCATTTAAATAAATAGAAAAATGTTCCTTCAATGGCCAAGGGCTGTCATCATCTAATTAATAGGCTTGGCATGATCGAATTAGATAAATACGATTATTATTGATCGCAAGAAATACAAGAGAAAATATATGACACTGAACACAATGACAATTAAATAGAACTACTTATTTAACATGAACTTCATAATGACAGACCATTAAAAAGGTTTGATGTTGATATGAAACTAGTTATTGGTCAGAGGTGTATACCATATTGATCCTAGTTATCATATCTAGTAAGTTTACTTTCATATGCAGTTGTCTGCTTAGTAGGTACCATTACGTTACATCCCAAAAATTGTTCTTTTTAAAAATTTCGTTTACATTACGTTACATGACATGACAGTGTCGCGAGTTCAATGGTTTTTTCCCATCTCAAAAATGCCCAACGCGCCTCTAGAAGTTTCCACTTCAAAAATATATAAGCAATTAACGCTAAGTTAAGGCGTGGAAAGGTAACAGACAGACACACAGTTACTTTCACATTTATAGCATTAGTATGGAAGTATGGATGGATTCTTTCACACTAAAGATCACTAGTATACAAGCTGGTGCCCGCGACTTCGTCTGCGTTGAAAAATGAGGAAAATATCAGCTGACATCTTTATCGCTGACTACGGTAGTGCTGCCACGGTAACAGTGGCGTCCAATTTTTGTATCTTTAGACAATTCCTGGGGAACTTTTCCAGGATAAAAAGTATCCTATATGCTAATCCAGATAGTAAACTATATATGTTCCAAATTTTATTCAAATGCGTTAAGCCGTTATTGCGTGAGAGAGTAACAAACATCCATCCATATATGTTTTTTGCTTTTATATATTACTAGGATGAACGCCTTCACGTTTAAAGATCTCACCTAGATATTTATTGACGTTATTTTTCAAATACTTGCCAATTACTAAGTATTAGTTATACTATCAGGTTTTTGTTGTAGTATTTAAATAATCATGAGAATATGTTTTAAGAGGCAGTCTTCAAAAAACGACACGAGAAAATGAACACGGCAAGAATTCCTCAAACCCGTTATGCCCAATTAAGGGTCCATCAACTTATTGGTAAGTATTTGTAGCAAAAACCCAAAGTACAGACAGCAAAAAACACTTGACACGGTTCAAGAATATTTCGATGCAATTTCATATTGGCGCATTTAACTTTTTGCGTTGACCGTACCGGATGATAACATGTTCGTAGATATTATAAGTATGTGATTAAACTGTAATAGCTTGGACCGGCCCTTATGCAAGATTCCGCGATAATAATTATGCCTAGACGTTTTTTTTTCTGCCGTTACTTCAACTAGTCCTCTCGGCAATGCATGTAAACTTTTCAGGGTTCCAATCATATTTATTTCTCCAAGATACTCTTATGATTGTCATTATTAAATTTAAATTTTATTAGAGTTTCGGTAAACCATGGTTTCAAAATTAGATATTATACTACTTTTCACATAGCATCAGTTACTGGAGACGTATCGATCCCTATGAAATCTAAATCCTATGAAGTCGAATTAAAAAATAACTAAAAATGATATAATTTTTATTGGAGTATTATTATTTTTTGAAAAATATAATGCGTGAAATGGATGAAATCAAGATTAAACTTAGTAGGGTTCAACCCTCTGAATATTTTCGACCCCATTGAGTAGTAATAACTCGATCCATCTAGTTAACTGATAGGAAAACATTTTAAGGAAATTTAACATCATAATTTATTTAAAAAAAAAAATTAAAAAGAAAACAATCAGTTGAGTAGGTATACAAAAATAATAATATACATAAACATACGCAGATAAAAATTATTCAGAGAATTAATTAACTTTTTCATTAAGGAATTAATTAAGTAGCAGTCTCACTCAATTAATAATACAATAAAATAAATATTATGTCGTTTGATTGTTATTAAAATATAATAAAACAAATTAACAAATAACTAATGGTATATAATTAAACATTGTACATTATGTTGTACCTACATTATGTATATAGGTACCTATTATAGATGACAGAAACAATATTAAGTTAAAGGTTTGTGTTAAGTTTATCTTATCTTTAGCAATTTAATTTAAAATTATCGGGTCTTCTCGATAATTCTCGGTAATAAGGTTGGATTTGATAGCCCAATTCTTAATAAGTCTCTAATTATTTCTAAATAATAAATTTTAAAATGAATTTACTCAAAAAAACACAGCTCTCAACATACAATTTAGTGACAAAAACAGAACATATCTGACAGCTAATTAAAGATTTTACATTTGTATATTTAATGGGAATTATAAAAAAAATAAAAAGAAAAAAGTTTTTAAATGAATGCAAAATCGAAGCAAAACAGAATACTGTACTACAATGACCGCACTCGCTAGCGAGAGCGTAAAATATTTATATGGAAAATTGTCAATTTGACATTGACAGTTGGTAAACGGGTTCTGTACCTCATGGTAAAGGTACAGAACCCGTTTACGCGAAGGAAACGATGACGCTTAGCCCCGAGTTTAAAGTGTATGATACACCATGTGGTGGAACATTAAAAATAGCTGTTATTATGCATGCAAAAGGCAGGCTTCATGTCGTTTTCTACTATTTTCTACTATATGCTGTGATGAATATTAAATTCATTAAGCAGGTACTGTGTACATGGTTTCAAGATATACATATAATATACCTGCTTGCTTGCTTGCTGAGAAGAAATTATAAAAAAAAACCAGTGGCACTCCGGGAGTGCCGACAGAAGTGAAAGTACATACTTATATATACAGAGGTTTCGGTTACATTACGTTACATTACATTAGCTAACAAGGTCGCGAGTTCAATGGTTTTTTCCCATCCCAAATATGCCAAACGCGCCTAAAGAAGTTTTCACTTCAAAAACGAATAGAGGTGATGACACGAAAATGGCGATTTATGTTATGGGGCGGACGCAATGGTCCTTTAGTGAAACTATAGGAATATTATAAAGAGAAAAGATTTGTATGTTTGTAATGAATAAACTCATTAACTACCTGGATCGATTTTGAAAATTCTTTGACATATAGAGCTTCATTATCATCGAGAAACATAGTAACAGCGAGTGCAACAGCTATAGTTAATAATAACTTAATAACCAACATACAATTGAAGTTAAAAAATTGAATAATTTGAATAGAATAATGTCAAATGTCCTTATATAAACAATGTCAAATGTCAAGAAAAAAAAATACCAGTTAAAGACAAACCAGAAAACAATTATGTGTGTGCCGAAATAGCAGCTAGAATCGCCTCTTTATGACTCTTAAACGACTGATATCAATCTACAGTTTTGCGATACAAAACATGCGATTATATAAAACATACTTACTTAAGTTGTAGTAGTTTTGAAATTATCAAAAGCTCACTGAGACTTTGTTTAATTGAAATGAGACGTCGTCGTCGTATAGGCGCCAATGTATTGAAAACCAGTTAAGCCATACACCAACTGGCCACCCGATACACACTTTACCGGTCTTTACGTGACACCACCTGTTATTTTGTAGACTTCCTGTCGTTTTTCCCTCTGTGGCCACTTTGGCTGCAGTAGCCGGTTATTAGTCTTTTATTTTGCCTTTTATATATAAACTAGTGGCCCGCTCCCGGCTTCGCACGGGTGCAATTTTTTACTCAATCCAGCTGATAAAATTACCTTACATCGCCATCTGTTAGAATTTTTGGAACTCACAGATAAATAATTGCTGGATTGAATAGGTATCAACAGATAGTAATTTGCAAAAAAATAATAAACAAAATGAGATATAAACTATCCTATCTTTTAAGTTGGACCAAATTACATATAGTTATGAAATTTTATCAAAATCGGTTCAGTAGTTTGGGAGTTCATCGCGGACAAACATGTGACACGTAATTTTTATATAATATAAGGATATAGCCGTTGCTATATGTTAAATAATGATTTAATGAATATCATGTTTTAAATATAAAAAACCATTGTCAATATGCATTTTTAACTGACTTGAAAATATGCTACTAGATTACAAATAGTTCGACTGACCCCGGATTAGAATGGATGCAAAATTTGTTTTGGAAAATATCTACAAAACCTTCTTCGATATAGATATAGACATAGATATAGATAAACCGACACTACATAAATATTTAAAAAATATTTTGAGCACTTAAAAGTGGTGCTAAATTCATCAAACGTTATCAAAATAAAACAACAAATCCTGCTGAAATAAAGGTCTAGATCTAGAAGGTTAATTAGTTAATCGAGAATCGAGCAGAAATAGCAGTAATTTTTAAGCAATAGCAATTTTAAAATGGCGCACAAAATTGCTATTCGGAATCGCAATGCAAATAGTTCGCCGAGCGATTCCAGATCGCGTACGAAGCCAGCATTTATTACGATATCCCTTATTAGTGTAGCTACTGAACAGTATAGATCTATACTGATAGGGAAACTGTATATATTTGTAAGAAAACTAGTTTTGCTAGCAACTCCATCCACATCGATCGGACACAGTTTTTTCAAGGTAAAGTCCTTTTCTATACTGACGAAGTGTATACAAAATTTCACGATGATCGGTTTGCTAAGGAGTTGGGTATCCCGCAGAGTACTTGGAATGGAATGAACTACTAGAAAATGGGCTGATAAATTACTAGCATAAATAACGCCCACGTTTCGATGCTGCGATAATAATCTATATTTATTAATATTTAAGACTAATCAATACTAATAATGAATCTGTAATGGTCGGTCATGAAGTAAGTTACTTTGTTTTCAGAGATATCGTGTTTATAGGCTCTATACATGATACTGAAACTAAATTGACGATTTTTAGAAATTTTTTCTGTATGTATATATGTTCCTCCATAACTCTGAAACGAATTAACTGATTTTCATGAAACTTGGTAGATAAACATTTGGACGTACGGGACATAGGATAGGCTACTTAATATTTTTCAACGCGGAGGAAGTCGAAGGAGGAAAGATTTGTTTGTTTGCATTGAATAGGCTCCGAAACTACTGGACCGAATTGAAAAAATCTTTCACAGTTCAGTAGCCATACTATCAGCGAGTAACATAGGCTATATTTTTTAAAGTTACGCGGGCTAAGCCGCGTGCAACAGGTAGTTATGTATATGTCGCGGTATAATCAGAGAAAACGGATTTTTGCAATAATCCGTCGAATTTTGAATCCGAGGTACTTTCAGGATCGTTGCGGGCGATGAAAATATTACATTACTTGAAAAAAAAAAAGAATCTAATGAAATTTCTTTTGTGCGGCTTTTCATAGACATTAGTATACCTACTGTATTTCACGTATACTGTGTCAATAAGCTACTATTAGGCCTGCCTTGAATGCCTAATCGCAGAGCGGAGATGCAATCGATTCAAGGATCGATTTTGTAAGTCGTTCGCGGACTCGCAAACCAGCAATACAGGGTACTTAATCGAATAAACGACAATTGGAAAACGAATCGGCAATTAGTGGTACCTAATAAGCGAATGCTATTAATTCGCATAAAATTCTTCCTTAAATGATTTAAGATTGTGCAATTTTTCTGAACGCATCACAGTCCGATGAACCCGGCTGCGGTTCACAATATAACTATAATGATTTTTATCCTCACATATTCTGTCTGCCTGTATGGCAGCTAACTACTTCTAAACCACGCAACAGATTTTAATGCGGTTTTCACTAATGGAAAGAGCGTTAAAAGAGGAAGGTTTTTATATATAATTTGCATAAATGCGAAGCCAGGAGCGGGTCGCTAGTTTAAAAATAAAATGAAGAAATTACTTGTTGTAGTTGATAAATGTATCTTTACATAGTCCATATTAATAATATTATAAAGAGAGATTTGTATGTTTGTAATGAATAAATTCAAAAACTATAGAGAGCTATATTATCAGCGAGTAACAGACTATATTTTATAAAGTTACGCGAACGAAGTCGAGTGCAACAGCTAGTATAAAATAAAGTCGCTTTCCGCCATCTTTCACTCTGTATGTACGCTTAGATCTTTTAAAGTACGCAACGCATTTTAAATTAATTTATAGCGGTTTTCTCTAATGAAAAGAGAGTTAACTAAACGAGGAAGGTTTTTATATTGTTAGCGTCTACTATTTATGTCGACTGAAGTCGATTGAAAAGTGCTCTGTGACGTTTCAAAAAGAGGTGTTCATTCATTCAGATTCATTCGGTGGTATAATATTGAAAGGGGTATCAGTCAGTTGAACGAACGCGTTCGCGAAGAGAGGTCGTCGTCATGTTCTTATAGTTGGAATTGTAGTTCCGATATATCGATCGGACGATAAAAGTATTTGGACTAATTATTTAGGATTTATATTTAACTTTAGTTGTAATTTTATATTTATAATAAATTTATAAGAAATCTTAATTGTTAATTTATTACTCAATTCGGAATGAACACATTTTGGACTGAACATAAAGTGGTTTAATTAATGTACCCGAAGTTGAGTGTGCTGATAATATATAATTAGCAAGAAAAAAAAACCGTGCGAAGCCGGGGGCGGATAATTTAATGTATTAGTTCTTTTTTATAAATTCACATTGCCGATATTAAATTTATAATTAATTTAATTTACCCATTTCTAACGCACGACCGGTAACAGGATTTAGAAGTAGGTAATTATTTTTAAAATTTCAAAATGACATTTAAAAATGTCGCGCCCTTTTCATTTAAGTCAAATGTCAACAGTAAATGAACACAAAAGGCGATAAATAATTTTCGTGTTTTTTTTTATTTCACTAATTAAATATTCCGACCGCACCCAAACGCTGGGTCATTGCCTTGTCGTATTATCAAGTCACATAAAAAACAACAGCTGTCAAATCTGACAAGAAAAAATTGGTAACAACGTTTCAAACTAAGCCTATATGTCAAATAAAAAATATGTTTTGACAAGACATTGAGAAACGTCTTTTAAGATGGATTGCTTGGCGTAGCGTGGCCTGCCAATTTTTAAACAATGTTATATTGTTTAAAACATTATTTAAATTTTATTTAAATAAATACTGACAATGATCTTTATTATACAAATTTTACAGATCGGTACACGTTTAGGCTATAGGGCGAATATAATTACATTAAAGTGACCGAACGAAGCTTCGTTTTTGTTTTCGGCCATTTTCGGCCAAAAATCATGATTCGGCCATATTTTCGTTTTTGGCTGAAAATCCATTTTCGGTCGGACACTAATTTTATGATACAAAAAATATATGAAAGTAAGTACAGAGAGATCATAGAAATTTTCATAAAATATTTTTGAAACGGATGTATGACATAGAATCAGTATCAGCTCTTACAAATACATAATTATATTAGGTAGGTACAAATATCTTTAACCTATCAATACTATACACTTTATTGTCACGTCCACGATTCTATTATATATTATAAAACTAGTTATATATAGTTTCGTTTGGTCTAGTGGCTAGTAAACCTAGCTGTTAATCATACGGTCGCGGGTTCGAATCCCGCTAGGGGCAAATGTTTATGTGTTAACATTTTTCACCTTTGTCCTGAGTCATGGATGTTTTGTATTTATAATATGTATGTATTTACAAAAAAAGTAATCTATGTAGTATATCAACTGTCTGGTATCCATAATACAAGCATTAGTTGCTTACTTTGGAACTAGATGGTGCTATGTGGAATGTGTGAAGATATTTATTTATTTAGTGTGTCTTTGCACGTAGTTATACATAACTAGCGACCCGCTCCCGGCATCGCCCGGGGTGCATTTTTATATAAAAAATCATCCACGCTTATCCCTCTTTCCATAATTGAACACCAAACAGAATTTTACGAGTTTTTGAAGCGTACACTAACCAACTTAACATTTTTATAAATAAAGAAGAAGATATTATTATTAATTTGGGCACCCCTTATAATCAACCACCCCTTATAGAAGACCACCGTGAAATAACATGTGTTCTGTTGTGTTTTATTGAGTGGGATAGGGATGCCAGCCAATTTCCTTATTATCCCAATTACAGAATCTGTCGCGTTGCTTGTGTTATAGGCGACGGTTACCAACTTCCATCATAAGTGAAACGTCAGCCTGCCTGGGTGACGACCTTTAAAAAAAAAACATCAAAAGTTCATTAAACACTCCCGAGACATACAAGTAAGTCGTGTGTTCTTTCAAAATGGAATCCTATGTAAGACAAGCCGAGAGATATGAAAAGATTAGAAAATTTGTTAAACGCAGCCATTTCCTTCTCAAACACTTTTACTGTCGTAGTTTAACTAAACAGTAACTTTCACTTGTTGTGCCAATTTTCACGCCGCACGCCCTTTCTCTCAAAAGACAATGGTAACACGAATAATTGCCGAGTCGAAGACTAAAGTGCTATGTTGCAGTGCAAGTTTAAAATCAGACTTTTTCCGAATTGTCTATTTGTATTATGAACTAGCTGATGCCCACGACTTCGTCCGCGTTGAAAAATATTAAGTAGCCTATCCTGTGTCCCGTACGTCCAAATGTTTATCTACCAAGTTTCATGAAAATCAGTTAATTCGTTTAAGAGTTATGGAGGAACATACATACATACATACATACAATACCTACACTTACAGATTTATTATTAGTATTGATGATTGATGATGATTATATGTTTAAAAGAGGTTTGAATTAAATTAAAGTTTAATCTCAACAAAATTTTACGCTTTTATTGAGAATTAAAATATGACTATATATCAGTTACCTAAAGCATTTGAAGTCTGTAGATACAAGTGGAAGATCGTTTTACACTATAAAAGGATAGGAGTCTGTTGAAAGGCAATATTTTAAACACAATATTTAACCACATTTAATGTAGTAAGTCCACATATTAGGCAAATGAAATAAAAATATATATATTTGAGACATAGTTTATCTTTGCTAAATTATTTATTGCATTAAAATTTAAACATTATTAAATGAAACATTTTTAAACTTGTTTTTTTTTGTTTATTATGAACTGATTTTTTAGTTTCAATAATACTATGTAAACAAATAATTTGTTAATTAACTTAAAAAATAATATTTAGTATACTCCAGTCATTTAACAATTGCCTTAATTTAAACTCACACTGCGACATCGTATGTAAATCATCGCGTGAAGCGTCAAAATCATTGCATTCGTAATCGTTGACGCCTTTATTCAACATCATGTTATTATGTCGAGATCGCATGGTGTACAGTCGAGCATAACATCTGTTAAATCCATGTATATATGCGAGATTTCCATTTGTTTTTAAATGTCTTGTACATTAATTCATTAACTGTACATTGTAAATCTTTGTATAGATATTTATTTGAGGTGTTACTCATTTAATTAAGATATTTGGGCCTATACACTGTGGCCTGTCTGGCCACAATATTCCAACTTCTTGCAGAAAATTGCAAAAAAATAATAGCACATGTCCTGTGATGTTTCGTTGCATGAGCAAAAGATGCCAGAGCCTATTTTTAACACCCGAGGGTGTTATAAGTTTGACCTGTGTGTCTGTCTGTGGCATCGTAGCTCCCAAACGGATGGACCGATTTTGATCCAGTTTTTATATTTGGAAGCTGAAGCTAATCCATATAGTTATTAGCGATAGTATATGAAAATCTTTTCGGGCGTTTGTATACCATCAGCCCATTTCCTAGTTGACGTAGGGATTTTTAATTATAGCATGTTCTATTCTAATATTCTAGTCAATAGAACACGTCTTGTTCAGCATTGTATTTTTAGGCAACTGTACCTCTTTATGTCAAGTGGACCGTTTCAGTCTTTTATTATAAAAAATCTAACATTTCTAAAACAGTAACTTATTGTTACAATGAAAATTTAATTGTTAGATTAATTAAAATTTCCACGCCATTATTTAGTCTTCATATCCGTTAAACGTATCGAATCAATAAAAGATATTGTTAAAAATGTGGCCGAGTGTATCTATTACCCATTGTAAGCAAATTTTATGGCGAAAGCTATTTTTGTTGACGCGTGATTGACTCAGAATTGAAGATGTGATGCAATTATAATAGTGAATTTGTTTCAATATAATATTGTATGACGTGTATACACAATAGTGTATAGAAGTATTCTTTTATTTTATTTTATTATGAAACCCTACAGCAGTCTTTCCCAAAGTGGGCGATAACGCCCCCTTGTGGGCGCTGCAGGCCTAAAGGGGGGCGGTAAGAGACCCAGAAAAAAAATGGGGGCATTGTGTAGAGGCTTGGGGGGTGATTTGTAATTTCATTTAGCTAGGATGCCTCTTAGACACCGACTGCATGAGCTCTCGACTCTCAACTACAACTTGTGAACATCAACTAATATTAATTGATTAAGAGATTGCTCAAACTCGGTTCGATATTTCTCTCCGCGTAGTTCATATATCTGTCCTGTTTTATTGAATATATAAAATAAAAATCATGTCAATCGGTCGCTCCGTTTCGAAATGAAAGTAGACACAAACAAACAAATAAAACTATAATTTGAAGTTGTAGTAGTTTTTAAGTAGGTGAAAAAATGGGGGCGCTAAAAAATAATTTACTCTCAAGTAGACAAAATAAGTTTGGGAACCCCTGCCCTACAGCAAAACAAAATAACATACAATAGACACAATATTACTACTTAAGCGGGTATCACACTTTACAATTTGAAGGATTCCAATTTAAAAAATTTGAAAGTGTTATCGCAGTTAGAAGAGATTGGATCCAAATTAGATTTTATCAATTTTCAATTCTATGTCTTCGATTTAGAAATCAATTTAGTGTAGTGTGATCATTAGTTCCCTACTTAGGTTCCTAAATTGGATTCCTTCAAATTGTAAAGTGTGATAACCGCTTTATATTACCTGAGTTAATTACTAATTATTAATTCTAAACAGTGGGGGGGGGGGGGGGGGGGAACTGGGGTAGGTTATGAGTACGCACAATATGAACGCATTATGAAACAAATTTTATATTATAACTAAAATATATTTTGTTTCATAATGCGTGCAACAATAATATCAATTGTTAAGGCTTAAAATTATGAACTAACCTCTGAAAAGAATGAACTAACCTCTGAAAACCTGTGAATGTGGAAGTGAGTGAAATCCTTTTGTTAACTTTTGTAGGCTAAAGCTAAGAATCGGATCAAAAAGTAACTATAACTAAAAGAAGCCGGATCCAAATCGGTATATCCGTTTGGGAGCTACGATGCCATAGACAGATACACAGACACACACACGTTAAACTAGCAACACACCGTTTTTGCGTCGGGCGTCGGGGTATAAAAATAAGATGTGTTGAAAAGACCGACGCTGCGCCTGATCCATTCTAGTCCATGATAATATTATTAAATATAAAAGTAGCTCTGTCTGTCTGTTACCCTTTCACGCCTTAACTACTCAATAAATTTTGAATACACGTTATCAGAGATATAAAAAAAGGACAGGGTACTTTTCGTCCAGAAAAAAGATGCTGTCATCCAATGCCTGACAAAACTATAACAGCAATAAATATTGAATAAATTATTGCTCATACATTTTGTCTGGCGTTATATATATATATATTAAAAGCTACATAGTTCTCTCTATTTGTCACCATAATATTATGGAGTCTTCTGTCTGATTTGCCAAAATATTAGCGGTTAGAACCACTCACTATAGGTATAGTCCGGGCAAGGAAAAAAAGTTTGTATGGAAAAATTACATTAAATCCTACACAAGGTTTTATATTGTAGTTTGATTAAATATTAGCTTTTAAATGGTATTTTCGAATTTGCTACAGGGTGACGTTCCGGATTTTCTTTAAATGTCGTTTGAAATTTTCAAGAATATATGGAGACTCTTATGGTAAGGTTTGGTTAGCTAAAATGTGACAGCGAAACTGAATCCGCCATGATGTTCTTGTGTTACTTGCGTCCTTACGCAATGGTAGCCACATACCATCACTCTAGCTTGGACTGCATAAAAACCTTCTTTACTTAGTAATCGCTTAGATGTCCAAGACATATCGCTTAGACTAAGTTTTCGGTTAATACATTCCTAAGTTTTATTGGTATATAGCAACATTCCTGATTGTGGATACTATTATATAGAAATAACTGATGCATTTTATGTACAATAGAATTTCTATAATAAAATTGTGTTTGACATACCTTGCTATTATATTATTATGTATCTGAAACAAAAATTTTAACTTTAATATAAAACACGTTTAAATTAATATTTATATGACACTTTATAATTAAAATTATTCAGCAAAATAATCTATATAAATAAAATCAGAGTGTCTGTCTGTGATTTGCGAAAAACTGCCTCAAACTAAGCTTAGAGAGTCATTCGCATGCTGTTAAAACGTAAATAACTTTTTTTAGAATTTTTGTCTGTCTGTCTGTCTGTCTGTCTGTCTGTCTGTCTGTCTGTCTGTCTGTCTGTCTGTCCGGGGTAATCTCAGAAACGGCTGAAGCGATTTCGATGAAACTTTGCAGACATGAAGAGGGGATCGTCAGGAGTAACATAGGCTACTTTTTGTTTATGTAAATTGCGGTACATACACCAAAATAACATTTTTTACAATTTTTGTCTGTCTGTCTGTTTGTTCCGGCTAATCTCTGAAATAGCTGGACCGATTTTGACGGGACTTTTATTGGCAGGTAGCTGGTGTAATAAGGAGTAACTTAGGCTACGTTTATTTTAGAAAAAATACACTCCGGACGAAGCCGGGAGCGGGCCGCTAAATGTATTGCTAAGCGCAAAACTCGAGAACGGGTGGACCGATTTTAATTCTGTCTTCACTCATGGACAGAGGGATAATCAGGGAAGGTTTTTACGTTAAAAAAAATGCACCTCGGGCGAAGCCGGGAGCGGACCGCTAGTAATAAATAAAAAAAACAGTGGCACTCCGGCAAAACAGTGCCGACAGAAGTGAAAAATTGAACAATTACGTGAAAACTTCCATGAATATATATCTATGTAGTACGTACACATATATATATACACAATATATGTTTATATTATACTAGTGGCCCGCTGCCGGCTTCGCACGGGTGCATTTTTTTATTCAATCCAGCCGATAAATTACCTTACACCGGAATCTGTTAGGTTCTTATGGAACTCACAGATAAATAATTGCTGGATTGAATAGGTATCAACAGATGGCGCTATGTTAATAATATTATATAATTTGCAAAAAAATAATAAACAAAATGTAATATAAACTATCCCATCTTTTAAGTTGGACCAAATAACAGACACTTATGAAGTTTGATCAAAGTCGGTTCAGTAGTTTCAGAGTTTATCGCGAACATACATCGTGACACGAGATTTTTATATATATAGATATAGTTATATAATCAATATATTTCAACCCAAACTCGACTCTCGTGTAAACGGGACCAATATATGTAGATACTTATAATATATACAGAGTTACGG
Organism: Synanthedon andrenaeformis; assembly: GCA_936446665.2. NCBI lineage: Eukaryota > Metazoa > Arthropoda > Insecta > Lepidoptera > Sesiidae > Synanthedon > Synanthedon andrenaeformis. Next base: position 1,432,666 of record OW387799.2, on the reverse strand, counting down.
TAACATTGTCGCGAGTTCAATGGTTTTTTCCCATCTCAAAAATGCATAACGCGCCTAAAGAAGTTTTCACTTAAAAAATAAAACAAAACAAAAAACAATTCGTACATGTACATGTAAAATTTTTAAATGTGTAATTTTTGTCTGTTTGTCTGTGCGTTTGTGCACGCTAATATCAAAACAGTTTAACCTATTTGAATGCCGTTTTCACTGATGATTAACATAATATAATATACTTTTATCCCGGAAATAGGTTGGGATTTTCAAAAAACGAATTAATGCGCGTACGCAGCTGCGGGCTTAACTAGCTAGTTTAATTAAAATAATGGAAAAGTTCAACTATTTCTTGAGACGTTTAGCTTCTCACAATGACAGTTAAAAGTATCAAACATTAGTGGCACAGTTGAGTAGTAAAAGTGAGTGTTAGACGAGAAAACCAGTAATTAAACAAACAAACACTCAAGTAAAAGTTGATATCATAAGTGACGTGTGGTAAAATGAAATGCAAACACGCATAAACCGAAAGTGAACGTGGCCTCGATTATGAACACGTGGTCGTAATGACCGACTTCATGTGACAAACATAATTACTATAGATATTGTGACAAAATATCTTTATAATAACTTCTTATTAAAGTTATACTTCTTTTGCGGCTTAGAGTTTATTTCGTAACTTGTTATTGTGTTATAGGCTTATAGGCGACGGTAGCCACCTATCACCAAGTGGACTGTCAGCCTGTCTGCCGACGTTCACATATAAATATATACCTATCTATACAAAAATTATAAAGAGTAGATTTTTTTTGTATGTTTTCAAAAACGATTGGGGTGTATTTAAAAATTCATTCACCTATGAAAAGCTATTATATTATCAGCGCGAAACATAGGCTATATTTTATAAAATTACGCGGACGAAGTCGCGTGCAAGAGCTAGTATATGTATATATAAAAAAAACTAATTATGTATATATAGCTAGTATATGTATATATAAGTTTGTTACGCATCCAAGCTTTAACTGCCTACTCAACCAATCATCATTAAATTTTGCATATAACGATGTTAAAGATACAGAAAATTACATAGGGTACCTTTCATCCAGAAAGAAAGTACTGTACCTCTGCTATGAGTTTATAATGACTGCACTCGCTAGCGAGAGCGTAAAATATTTATATGGAAAATTGATAAGTTGACATTGACAATTAAAAACTGTCAATTTGACATTGACAATTGAAAACTGTCAATTTTACATTGACAATTGTCATTTTTCCATATTCGAATACCATGCATTACGAAGACGCGGGCATACAATGCGAGACGCATTTACGCTTATTTCGCTAGTCATTGCGAAACTTAACAGTCTGTTACTCGATAACCTAATTCATAATGTGCACTAACTATATGCAAATTAATTAAAAAACTAATCTTGTATAATTTAAAGACTCAAACAATGGCATAGCGATCCGAATGCAGATTTATACGCGTTATCTGTTGAGATCTAAGGGAGTTTGTACACTCAGCGGTAAATCGCTGTTAACAAAACATTTGGACTGCACGCCAGAAGTGAAAACATCTGAAAAAAGTTTATTTTTCCGACGACAGATATAGATGAGACGACAGGTTATAACGCGCTATTTTTTCGTTCCTCAATGCAATCTCCACTTTTCATCCGAGCGTGTCGCTCTGTTACATCCGTGGTATTTCTATGACATGTTAACCTTACAGCATCAAGTAGTATGCGGAACACCTAACTCCTCAGCAACTTACAGCAGATATAACGTATTTGCGCTCATTAAAAAGTCGATGGTTAGGTTAGTTTATATATTTAATTATAACTTGTAAAGCTTGTCCACAAACGCTTCGATGTGTATTGTCAAACAGCGTCGAACAGCCCAGTTTATAAGCAGCCTAAACAATGTCGCAATATTATAAATGCGCAAGTCAGATATTAATTCCAATTAAACATAAACTAAGGACATTGATTTGATAGTTAGAAGCGCACGTCACGGTTTTATATTTTCAAAACAATAGGTCAAGTTTGTGTCTGAGAAAGTTGTAATAAATTTATAATTAATTTAGAGTTAATTATGTCCACTATGACGAAAGAAACTTATTTATTTATTTATTTTAAATAATTAGAATTACAGATTTATTCCTCGTTCTTCCCGATATAGTAGTAGTGGCATGGCACACTGAATTTCGCAGACATTTGGGCAGCCCGTCTGGCGGCAGTAACCACCCCCTTTGAGAAGATCACCGTGCTTTTGTGTTTCGGTGAGTGAGTAAGTGATGCCAGAGCCCTTCCAGCATCAGAGGCGTTGCTTGTGTTATAGGCGACGGTAGCCACCTAACATCAAGTGGACCGTCAGTCTGTCTGTCGTCAGCCTTTCCTACTTATTCCTACCCATAACATTATTAGATTCCTGTTCTTAACAAGTTTAAAGTACAGTTAATTACGCAATGTACCTATTAGATATTATTTTTTTTAACAAAACAGTATTTTGAACAATAGATGTTTCTTCCATAGTTTTGTTTCGCAGTTAGTTACACAATGAGCCCTTGTTGAAACAATGATTTTCTCAAAAGATTCTTTTTGCTTGATTTTTTTTTAATTGTACAACAATTTGTCAGTGTGTAGGCATATTATTTATAATTAACATTGTTAGAACAACGAAATAATGAACAATAACTTTTCTAGCCAATTGTGACGTGCAGTTGTCTGTGGCGTTCTCAGTCTCAGATAACTTTACTATAGAAAAAAATATTTTTACAAGCTTTGTACCATAAATTATGCATTAAATTTTTAAATTTCGTTTATTACATTACTAACGACCCGCCCCCGGCTTCGCATGGACATAGATCTTTCTCGTTTATAGATCTTTTTATTACTGAAAAGCCTATCAAAATCTGTTGGGTTGTTTGGAAGAAATTAATGGAGAAACAGACAGACGCGGACAGCGATTTCAATTTATAATTAAATGTAGGTATAATTTTTTTACATAATTACTAGCTGTTGCATGCGACTTCGCCCGCGTAATTTTATAAAATATATAAAAGGTAACCTTATGTTAGTCTCTGATAATGTAGCTTTCTATAGGTGAAAGAATTTTCAAAATCGGTTCAGTAGTTTATTTTTTTCTTAAAATATATTATGTCCTTTTATCCTTTATATGTTTTTTTACAATTTTAAAAATATGTAGTATTGTATGTAGTATGCAATAGTAGTATTGCAAAGTGCAGACTCGTTGAGGATCCAAACCTGCATCTATGACCGTCACTGCTGTCTTGACCCGTGCCAATATTTCCCCTTTAAACATAGTGTCGTAATGAAACCTTGATTTATCTCCATGTCACATTGTAATATGATTCGTGATCTGTCCGTACACTTTGACAGTTTTTCTATCTGTCCGTGACGTACAGTACACCGCACATCTAAAATCACGACCTCCATTCAAATCTATAAAAGTATTTCTGGTCAAAATCTCTACAGTGTACACCGTCGTACAGTCTACCAAACTTTAACAACAACAATCATTATTGAAATCTGTACATTCGTTTTTGTAAATATTCGACAGGGTGTACAGCTGTCACAGGTCTATTCCGCGTGTATCTTATGCCCTAGTAAATAAAGATCAAATTAAAACTTATTAAAATGTATGAGGGTTATTGCATAATATGATTTTGTTGTAATATCTCGATCGTTCAATATCGATTGTGCAAATAAAAGATTTTTTCTATGACTTGACATAAATTTTGATTTAAAAAACTGGACTGGACAATGCGAACAGTACTCGCGTCTTGGGGTTTATTTATATAATTATATAGAAACTTAATTAAATGTTTCTCAAAATTGCTTCGAAGGTAGGTTGATTGCTTGGCTATGGTTACGATCGTTACGACAAGTTGCAAACCCAGCCTATAGAGTATATAGAACTATAGATGAAAAGACTAGAACTAAAACAATGTTTTTTTATGCAGAAAACACAAGAAAATTTTCTACCTATACAACTCATTGTGGTTGACTCAACTCAATGTAGCCCTCTTCATAGCTCTTATATATGACTATAGATTCATTTACAAGGAGTTAAGCTATTATCTTTAGCATAGCTACCAGCAATAATTCATGATAAGAATATATAATATTAGCTACGAATATTCCGGAAAATATTGCGCATTGAGAGCGCGTTAGAATGAACTCAATATACTCGTACATATGTAGATTCTAACGCATGTGTTGGAGTTGCTTGGAGTCTTTTTAATTATTCATGTGGGTGGACCTGTTTTAATTATTCGTAGGAGGATTTGCGTACATGGTTTGTAGGTTTTATGTTTTGCTATAGTAAATAATGAGAAAAAACCTAACAATTTTTCCAAAATTTTCCTCGGTCATGATTTTTCTAGTAATGCGGTGTTATAATTCGTTAAGGTTTTGTGTAAAACAATTGTTGAAATACTTATGACGATGATTGTTGAATATGTCGGAAAAAATCTAGCCGTCTGGGAGGTTTCATCGAAAACGCTCTCATTCTTTTTAAAATAATATAACTTATCGTAATTTAAAAACTACTCATGAGAAAATAAATTCAAGCGGTCTTGCACCACGCGACGCGATGACAGGGCTCGCTGGATGCAAGCACTCCCGCCTGCGCTCTATCACCCTCTACAAAAATTCACTCGTGCGTAGCCGGGAGTGGGAGCTAGTGTTTTAATATTATTGCAATGTGAAAGTGGTCTGATTGATATCCTATTAAATGCTCAAGGTCGAGATCATCATGCCCTGTCATTTGAGAGGTGACCAAATTGTCAAACGGTTTGTTAGTCAACAAATGAATATGCAGTTCGACCGGTCCAAACAATAGTCTTATTAACAAGTGATATATTGTCGTGATTTAAAGACAATGAGAGAGCCTTCCTATCAATGTTTATAAGGTATTTCTTAATTGTCAACATTTCATAATTATCTTTTAAATTGGCAAGCCATATCAATAATTTTCCATAGTATGAAATAAAGTAGCTTTCCGCCGCCGCGCCGCGCCGTCTGTTCTTCTGTAAGTATGTACGCTTAGATCACTAATGGAAAAAGCGTTAAACGAAGAAGGTTTCTATATATAATTCAAGCACATAGAGGATACTTTTTATCCTGAAACCTAATATAGGTTAGGGTTCACAGGGATCATCTAAAAAGATGTCGTCACAGCGATAAAGATGTCGGACGTTGTAACTCATATATGTATATATACTAGCTACCCGCTCCCGGCTTCGCCCGGGGTGCTTTTTTGCAATCCAGCCGATAAATTACTTTAAACCGCCCTGTGAGAACCTTATGGAACTCACAGATAAATAATTGCTTTATTGAATAAGTATCAACAGATGGCCCTATGTTAATAATATTATATAATTTGCAAAAAAATAAATAAACAAAATGAGATATAAACTATCCTATCTTTTAAGTTGGACCAAATTACACATAGTTACGAAGTTTTATCAAAATCGGTTCAGTAGTTTAGGAGTTTATCGCGGACAAAGATGTGACACGTAATTTTTATATATAAGGACTAGCTGACCCAGCAAACGTTGTTTTGCCAAAAAAATTTTTGGGGTGGAACACCCTTAACATTTAGGTGTATGGAAAATAGATGTTGGCCGATTCTCAGACCTACCCGATAAGCACACAAAATTTCATCAAAATCAGTCCAGCCGTTTCGGAGGAGTTTGGCAATAAACACCGCGACACGAGAATTTTATATATTAGAGATAAAGATTTTTTTTTTTCAACGCGTACGATGTCACGGGCAACAGTTAGTATGTATAAAAATAAATGCTAAAATGATTGTCAGACCAGATGTTAAAGTATCATATAACTTTTAAGCTATAACTTCCAATTGTGTCAACAAGATGTTATGAATGCTAAAATATTTCCCAATAGTTTTAGTACATTAGTAGCCATCTAACTGACACTAATATTGTACTAAATCTAGGCCACATAATAATGCTTGTAATTCGTCTTTCAATATCGAATATCAAGTGTCGATATAATAATGATCGATCTCCAATTATTCAATTGTTTAAAAATTGCACAATTTCATTATGTAATTTCGTTTCTATTGAAAGAAATGAATTCGGTTTAAAACTTTTATGCCAGCCTTTGTCTGCTATATTCTGACATTATTTATGAAGTAGAGATTACAATGTAGCTAAATGCATATTGTTAACAAGCTGTTTCACGTGACTTCGTCCACGTAGCTTATTAAGGTGTATAACGCCGATTTGGCCTTGAAATATTAGGCTAATTTCCCCGCGCCACCCTCTACAAGAGATCGACCGCACAGAGATGGCAAAGAGTAGTATGGAGACTAGACGACAAAGGCACGACATAGTCGACTGAGCCTACTTTACTGCAAATACCTACAAATTTATAATTATTTACAATGTAGAGGGATAATTCAGTAACAATGAAGCGTGTTTTGTTATTTAGGTAGTAAATTATGTTACCTAGTAAAAATTTTTACCCGTCTGCGCCACAACGAGGGTTATGTTTTTAGAGTGTATAGCGGCGCGCTCCCGGCTTGGCCCGGGGTGTATTTTTTTCTAAAATAAACGTAGCCTAAGTTACTCCTTATTACATCAGCTACCTGCCAATAAAAGTCCCGTCAAAATCGGTCCAGCCATTTCAGAGATTAGCCGGAACAAACAAACAGACAGACACACAAAAATTGTAAAAAATGTTATTTTGGATGTTATTTTGGATTTTTTCTAAAATAAACGTAGCCTAAGTTACTCCTTATTAAATCAGCTACCTGCCAATACAAGTCCCGTCAAAATCGGTTCAGCCATTTCAGAGATTAGCCGGAACAAACAGACACCCAGACAGATAAAAATTTGGTTTGGTTATGTGGTTGGTTTATTTTGGTGTATGTACTCATATATGGTGTATGTACGTATATATATTCATTTGCATGTAGTAAAAAACGGTTATTTCAATATTACAAACAGACGCTCCAATTTTATTTATATGTATAGATGTATGTATATTTCTTTATACGAATATAAAATATATGGTAAAAGAGCCAAACAAAAGTTTTTATCAAAACTAACAAATTTTTTAATTTTCAGTAAAAACAATTGAGTTTTTGCACCAACCGTGCAAACTTCGCGTGGTACGTTTTGTTTGGGTAACGCTAATGCCGGCGGTAATAATTTTTTTTTTAATTCTGATATTTTTTTTCAAATTCACCAAGTGAGTGAAGTGACAATAAATTGAGACAAAAAGTGCTTTTTTTTTCATTTTGATAAAGATTATGAACTTTTTAGAGCGAGAATCTTGCTTCTTCAATTTTTTCAAAAAATCTATCGAGTGGGACAAAAAAGCGGCTGAGTGGATTAAATGGAAACTCTGTGGGGCTTTTTAGGGTATATTGAACTGTAAAAGGCACACTTAACATTTATTATTTTCTCCATATTTTTGATTCAGCGCTTGATTTTTCTAAAAGCTATCAAAAGCCCTTTTTATAATTTTTAAAATTCATGTCAATAGAATTAAAAAAAAAACAAATGTAGAAAATTTATTCACGTTTTCATTTTGTTTTCGTTTTGTCTTGTCTTTTGCCATGTCTAATTGTTTTGGTTTGGGTTTGGGTCTTATTATTATTAATTGTGTAATTTTAAAGGAGGGGGGGAGGGAGTAAGGGGGGAGCGAAGGGGGCTGGGAGGATGGTGTTGATAGATTACCCTCATCCTTTCAAATGATACCTAACATGGGGGGTCTATTTGTAACCGTTGACCATGGTTACGTCAAATTTTTTATCTCGTCGAGACGTCCCCGATGAGCCCAAATACGATCCGGCTGTGACGCGCCGTTTCCGAGTTTCGGCCGGGGGGGTCTGGGGGGCGTCAAATTTTTTATCTCGTCGAGACGTCCCCGATGAACCCAAACACGACCCGGCTGTGACGCGCCGTTTCCGAGTTACGGTCGGGGGGGTCCGAGGGGGTGTCAAATTTTTTATCTCGTCGAGACGTCCCCGATGAGCCCAAACACGACACGGCTGTGACGCGCCGTTTCCGAGTTACGGTCGGGGAGGTCCGAGGGGGGCGCCAAATTTTTTATCTCGTCTAGACGTCCCCGATGAGCCCAAACACGGCCCGGCTGTGACGCGCCGTTTCCGAGTTATGGTCGGGGGGGTCTAAGGAGGGGGCTTTTTTTTTGGTGCCCCGGTAGACCGGATGACACTTTCCTTGGTGACTACCGATCACCCTCTATGACCTTCTGCAAACGCCACCCTTCTATCCCTCATAGTTTCCGAGAACCGCTCACCAACTTTTTATCAGAACGGTGTACCGAGGATATCGGATTTTTCTGGAGGTCACGGGGGCGCCCCCTACGCGACCACCTACAATAGGGAAACCCCCTACCGCTCCTTCTAGGAGAACAATTCGATGAGTCACTAGATACGTGAGTGGGAATCCGGCTTTATAGTTGCTTTATTTATTATTTATTTATTTATTAGGCTTATTAATTTATATTGTATTAATTAATATTAATAATAATTAATTATTAATTAATAATTAATTAATATTAATAATAATTAATTATTAACTAATTATTAATATTAATTAATAATTATTATTAATATTAATTAATTTAATTAAATAATTAAAATTCATGAAAACTTTCCTTCCTCGTTTGGTTTATTTTTGATATATTACGCTTTTGCCTCCTTTGCTTACTTCCTATCTTTATTAAATTTAGATAACAAGTATATATACAGATGAATTATTAATTAAATATTCAAATTGAATATTTCAGATTATTAATAAATTGAATATTATATTACAACATAATTTATATTTAGTTTTTTAAAGATTTAATTAAAAAGACAAAAAAGAAAACCTATTAAAGTATTATATACACTATCATGCACTGTCTGTTCTGCCACTAAAATGTTTATTCTTTGTTTATTACGTAAAAATTAATAATTTGATGAAGCGCAACGCGGCACAGGTCCGTCTAGCATCAGGACTCGCCCCGCACTGATTTTATGGACGAGAACGGGCTAGCGCTGAGTAAGTGGGGAAATATTTTTGATAAAAACATTATATAAAATTCAATTTTACGAATTTTCAAAAAGCGCTTTCAACAAATCATGCTACATTGTTATCTTCATAAGTGTACAAAATTTCATAATCTTTTGATAAATATTGTAGAAGTGAGATTGTTATAACTGAAAATAAAAGGGGTGAGTTTAGAATTTTTTTCCTGAATCAATTTCAATAAAATCAAATTTTTAATCCCAACAAATCATTCCTCATATCTTGTAGATAAACATATATTTTTTTCGCTGAAGAAAAGGCGTATATATAATGAATAATACTGTTACAAAATGTTGCAAAAATTCAATTTTTTGGAAGGATAAGCCTTAAATATAGCATATGTTACTCGCTGATAGTGTATCTTTTCTATAAGTGAAAGAATTTTTAAAATCGGTCCAGTAGTTTTTATCTTTTGTTAAGGGCGACGAAGTCGCGTGCAACAGTCAGTTTCTTATGACTAACAATAAGATAAATAAGCATTTTTATTTCATTACATTTAATCGGAATTAATAATTCTTAATTGATACGGCGGCCATCTTGCTTTTTTCTTTCACACAGGGAAAAGGAAGGCGGGCTTAAATTAGAATATTTTAATGAAGTCTGGTCATATAGAAGAACCTTTTCATGACTGCAATGGCGTTTTTATTATTGGGTTTTTACAAGAATACTATAGAGGTTTTGCTAAATATCCAATCAAACTCTGACAGCACATATCTCTACCTTTACAATGAGTTTACAATGACCGCACTCGATAGCGAGAGCGTATAATATTTATATGGAAAATTGTCAACTTGACATTGACAGTTGACAGTTTTTCATATAAATATTTTACGCTCTCGCTAGCGAGTGTGATCATTATAACTCATGGTAGAGGCACTGTTTTCATTTCGAGTTTCTATGAAATATAGTTTTGTATAATTATAACGTGGCTAAAAGATTATTGACTATAGTTACACTATCTCCTATTTTTACTTTTTTTAATCTACATATTATTTATACTAATATTATAAAGGGGGAAGATTTGTATGTATGTGATGAATAAACTGAAAAACTACTGAACCGATTTTGAAAGTTCTTTCATCTATAGAAAGCTACATTATCAGTGAGTAACTTAGACTATATTTTATAAAGTTACGCGGGCGAAGTCGCGTGCAACAGCTAGTATAAAATGAAGCTGTTCAACGGGCCAGGCCCGAAAATGGCGAGTCTCCTTTACAACTTAAACATCACTTGAATCTCTCACAATGAACTTGTAATATTTATGTAAATAATAATGAAATAACACAGCGGCTGTGTGCAAAAATAACCGCAAGTTGGCGTTAAAAACAGCAAAAAAAGCGCTTGAGGTCAAAAAACGCGTTGTATTGAAGTATGTATGTCGTTAATGTAACGATTGAATTAACCGTTACTAATTTTTAAGCGATGTACTGACGCGGACACGGTTGAAAATTGTGTTATTATGGAAAAAATATGTAATATTTTTATTGTAACAAAATTCAGTTCATAAAGTCAAATTTATGAATAACTAGCTGTTGCACGCGACTTCGCCCGTGGAACTTTATAAAGTACTAGCTGTTGCACGCGGCGAACTATATATAAAATATATATAGCCTATGTTACTCAAAAAGAATTTTCAAAAACGGTCCAGTAGTCTTTGAGTTTATTCATTACAAACATACAAATCTTGTCTCTTTATATGATTAGTTTAAGAATAAAATAATATAAATTGATATCTACAAAAATGTCCCATTGGATGTTTGGTCACTCTGACTCAGGGGGGTCAATTTTGGAAATGAAACTTTGTAAAGTAGGCCGTCCGACTACTATTATTACTAGCTGCTGCACGCGACTTAGCCTGCGTAATTTTTTTATACAATATAGCCTAGTTACTCGCTGATAATGTAGCTTTCTATAGGTGAAAAAATTTTCAAAATCGGTCCAGTAGTTTTGAGTTTATTCGTTAAAGAATAATTTAAAAAAAATGTGTTTAAAGGTAAGGGAGAGACACGAACCAGTGACGAGTTCCGAGCATACTTATTATAGGCAGTGTGTATACTTGTCTTAACAGATAAAGAATGAGTCATAATTAAAAAATATATATAAATATGTTGACCCACAAAAACAAAAACAAAAAATAGGCCAACAAATTTTTTTAGCCAAACAAAAGAAATTTTGGGCTGCCCTTATCACTTAGGGGTATAAAAATAGTTTACGACCTATTCTCAGACCTACCGAATATACCAAAATATACACAAAAAATTTCATAAAGATCGGCCAAGCGAGTTTTTTCACAAACACTGACACGAAAATATATATATATATATATGGAGCTTTATTAATCCTTGAATTTAAACATATCTTTTAAAAAATAAAAAATATTTGTTTACGGAATACCTTTCATCCTGTTTTATTTTTTGCAATGACGCCACGAGATGTTCTAATTTTATTTAAAAAAAAACTAAATTGGTAATTTTAAACGTAACCTATTTAGAACGAAACATAAATTTAAATAACAAACTAATTACTCATTCGATAATCAACTTTATTGCGAACACATTAAAGTTCTAGAACATCTGTTTACTATAAATTGAGTTTTGTATCTCGGCAAAGTGTTTATGCCGTGCAAAATTGCAATGTTATTTGAAAATGGACTTTATTACAAAGGAATAAGAGTATAGGTTGAAATGTTCGATTGTGAATAAATGTTGGCGTATGCATATTATGTTAAATTGTCCGTGAAAAGACAAACGCATATATTTCTTATAAAACCTATTAAAGGGTTGGGTTAATTTGGATTTTTAACGAACATGAATTTAAAACAGCCATTTAATTGAAGTATTGTTTCAAAGAGATTACAAAAAAATATATATCTATACGCGAATTAATTGACATCTACTTTAACCTTAAAATAGAAGCGAATATTGATTGAAGATACAAAAATATTAACAAACAAGCTATAGTTAAAAATTAATAAACTAACCCCGACTTTCTAACGAGCCCAAACACATTATATCTGCTGCAAGTTGCTGAGGAGTTGGGTGTCCCGCAGAGTACTTGATGCAGCATCAGGTCAAGGTGACTATATCATGGAATAACCACCGAAGTAACAGTATACCAAATTTCACATCAATTGAACATGTGAGTTAGTGAAATCCCTTCGTCAACTAGGAAATGGGCTGATGGTCTTCAAACGCCTGAAGAGATCTTCATAAATTATAGCTAAGAACAATCTCAATCACATAAGCTTTCAAACAAGATAAACCAGATCAATATCGGTCCATCCGTTTAGGAGCTACGTTTCCACAGACACACACGTCAAACTTAGAACATCCCGTTTTTGCGTCGGGCGTCGGGTTTTAAATGTATACTTTATGCATATAGCAGATTTTGGTTTGACAACCGACGATATACAAAATAATGCACGTTTACGTAACAAGGAAATGTTTTTTCTTCTTTTTTTTCATTAAATAACAATTCTTAAATGTTATAACGCATTTAGCGCAACATTTATCATAGTTTTTGTACTTAAATTTTCATCGCTCATTCATTCACAACTTCAAAACAAAATGTTCACGTAATTTGGACAAAAACTAAAACATCTACTACCGTATTAAATTATATATGTACAATAAAGTAAATAAAAAACACCACATTGGCTTTGTAAAATATTTCCTACCAAATGATTATGAAATCGTGAGTAATTATCGACATGAGTGATGTTCCTACATAGTTTCATCTGATTGAAGTATGTACACATAGACTAGGGAGTTTATAAAATACAGTACTAGTTAATGTTAAAAATGTCTTAGCTTGTCCTATGTCCTAGCTTAAAGAAAGAATATAATATATTTACTTACAAATTATAAAAAACTAGCTGGTGCCCGCGACGTCGTCCGCGTTGAAAAAGAAACTATATGAGTGAGTAATAACGCCTGAATTGGCGCGACAGTGGCGCCCAATTCTTTATATTTTTAGACGATCACTCGGAAACAGTACTTTTTTTCTGGATGAAAGTTACCGTATGTCCTTTCTTGTATCTTTGACAACGTATATGCAAAATTTCATGATGATCGGTTAAGTAGTTAAGGCGTGAAAAGGTAGCAAAAGGAAAAGGAAACATTTCCAATAAATTTTGTATTAATTTAATAATGATATTTCATTTTAAATAATACTGGCTTTTTAGTAAAATTCAATTACAGCTACAAGCTTCACCAATAAATAAATAATATATTTTTACCGCTTCAGTCCCTTGATTGTACAAGTCCATAGTTTTCGTGGTTACAAATCGTACGTGACGACCCTAACCTTACCCGCGGTTGAAAAAAGCTAAACGCATGACTAACAGTTTTATAAACATTAGGAAGTGATGATCATCATTATCATTGTGACGTTATATATCATCATATACGTAAAGATATCTCAATGTCAGTGTCGAATACCTTAAATGGTTCAAAAAAGCATGTTTTAGTCCTAAAATTAGCATGTATGTAAGCCAAGTTACATCTAAAAGTACTGGGTTTACGATTTATCCTACGAAGGTCGGCATCAGGCAGCAGCGCCACTTTGATCTTCTTTATTTATTTACTTTACTTATTTATTTATTTATTTATTTATTTATTTATTTATTTATTTATTTATTTATTTATTTATTTATTTATTTATTTATTTATTTATTTATTTATTTATTTATTTTTATGATAAGGTCAGCAGACAGGCTGACGATTCACTTGATGGTATGTGGATTTCATTTAAGAGATTTTCTACATTGACATAGTATTTAACTGATATCAAAAATAATAACTTAATTTAACACAAAGTTTGTCCAAGTTTAAGTTTTTGTTTCTTGGAAACCATTATACACTTTTAAAACAATGTTTTTTGACGGTACGCTTTGATTAACATGTTAATTTAAAAAGGGACGAGCAAACAGATTCGTTATCTTTCATGTATGCGAGTGTTTTTAAAACAAATATGTCAAGCATCAACGTTCCTTGAAATTGTCAGATTTTATTGGCATTAAAAAAGCACAGTTCAAAAGGGAATGCCGAGGTCTTCCCCTTTCTTCAATCGGACATTCAGACGTACGGCTTGTTACCATTCTCATCTTGTTGAAATCTCTCTTTTTCGAACAAAATGCTTTAAAAACATTCTTTATAATGCGCACTGCCAAGGTTTGGAACTCATATAACTCTTTACCGAGCTCATATAACCCAAACCTTTTTAAAGTTCGAGTGAATAGGCATTCTTCTGGGTGAGCTCGCTCCATCATAGGCCTCATCTTCGCTACACGGCTGGATGCTGGTCAAGAGCAAACCCATATCTAATTAAAAAAAATTAAAAAAATGTGTGTGTCAGCTCCGACACACGACTGGAGTTTACTCATTACGAACGATTATAAAATTTAAAGGTGTTATTACAAAAAAGATACTAAACTATGTCTAAACACGTGTTTTGTCAAACAGCGTTTAATGATTTAAAACCTGACTGAACAAATGTTTTACCTTCGTTATTACAAAAGAGTGTTTGTCCTTTGTCTAACTAAAACATCGCTAGGCAACCAAGTGTAATTTTTAAATAGCAACATTACAAAAGTTTCGTTCAACTTCATTTAGTTCATTCTAAAACGTTCCTTTCTATGTAAATTTGTTATGTGTTAATAGAATATCCTACGCAGAAACATATGTTAAAATTATCTATGTATAAATAAAACCGTGCAGTGTGTGATTATAAATTAATTATTGCTGTAAATACACCACCATAAGTATGTTTTGGTACCAAATATTATGTATATAATATGTACGTACACATAGAATAGTGATCAGTTGAAGGAATGGAATGTGTAACGTTTATCAAACTGTCAAGTCATAACTCATCCTCATCATTGTCAAATTCTACAATTTTTTTTGTTTACTACGACTAGTTATAAAAAAATTTTCAACTAATATGGAAAATTGCATTAATAAAATAAAAACACGTGGAGAAAATTGGGTTCAAGAAGAAAAGGTAAAACATTTAAAACTATCCGATATTTCATCGTAAATTATGCTACGCCCCCGATAGCACATTTCATAATTTGTTTTTATATTTTGTTTATATATTAACATTTGGTAAACCTGTATTTTCTTTTGAAAGTAAGGTCATCGAAAACTTCATAAGGATTAATTCGTGTACGATTTTGTTGATTGTCTCGAAAGTTTTCTATATAATCTAATTCTTCTAAATCAATATCATCAACAAAATCTGCAAAGTTTAATTCCATCACTGATATTATTCAATTTTAAATACACAGCACACCCTAAATATAAAACTAGCGAAAATTAGAGACGTCAAAGTAGATTTACTTTGAGGTTAGACAAGGCTTCGACAAGATTTGACGCGTTTTTAAATATGAACAGTATTTAAACCGCGCCTAACTCTAAACCGTGCTTAAACACGATTTTGTAATAAACTTTTTTTTAGACACCTGTTCAATGTATGTTTATCTTTTTTGTAATAACACCGTAAATTTTCACAATTCAAACACGACGAAAGAACAAAATTGTTCTTTTTTTAAATAATATTGTGTAGATGGCGTAATATGTCTGAAACTTCAGATATTCTAATAATTCAAAAAAAATAAAATAAAATAGAACGTAACTATAACGCATATAAAACGCATTCGTGTAACAATTTTGATTTTACTCCCATAAATTTTCATACCACGGGTTTTTATATATATATAATATATAATAATATATATATATTATATATATATATATATGCAAATCGATTCTCAAGGAGTAAACTCCAAAAGTCGTTACCTTTATGACAACGGGTCAAACGGATACTTTTTCAAAGAGGGTCAGAACTTGTGGGTCCAGAGGGTTACGTCAAGCCATTAGAAATCGTAACAAAAATTGCCCTTCATTTATAAGTAAAAGTCGTAAACAAACCACAAATCTGTACCGGTGACATGCCACTTAACCACTCCGTTAAATTCAACTAACACAGTGAAAGTATTATTCAATTGTCCTAAACTTTTGTTTTCATTGGAAAGTTTAGCGTTACGTTACGTTACCCCATTCAAACACATTTTCCCTAAGAGCCTCTTCATAGCTTAACCCACCTGTTCCACCTATCCCTCCTAAGGTATCCTTAGTAGGGATAAATATCTTAATTTTTTTTAAATATCTTCACACATTCCACACAGCACCGTCTAGTTCCACACTAAGCAACTATAGGCTTGTATTATAGATACCAGACAGTTAATATACTACATAGATTACTTTTTTTGTAAATACATACATATTATAGATACAAACATCCATGACTCAGGTACAAAGGTAAATGTTAACACATAAATATTTTCCCCTTGCGGGATTCGAACCGGCGACCGTTTGGTTAACAGCTAGGGTTTAACCACTAGACCAAACGTTTCATAAAGAAGTAGAGTTAATAATATTATAGTTGCAACTAAGTACCTATTACCAGTGAAGTTAAAGCAAGCAAAGCACATTACAAATTTAAAATACGATCTATTTACATCTTATAAATTTTGTAATTTGCTGAAGCAATAATGAAAGCAGTTATAGAACTATTATATAACTAAATTAATATTTATAATGAATAATAATATGAATATAGAGTCCCTTAGGTAACAACATGCCATAATTATTATTTCCTTTATTTGATTCATCAGCTAATTTTATGGAGCTGATGAAAACGCTGAAATTTATAAATATATGATTACATTTTTTAGCATTTTCAACATTAGGTACCAATAAAAAAAATGCATTCTTAAAATATGTAATGTCACCAGAAATTGTTCGAATTTTTTTTTAAATAATATTTAATGAGATTTATTTATTTATTTGATATAGTACACAAACAGATTGCAATTATGTACATGAAAACTGTGAAATACGCGGGCGAATTCGCGTGCTAGTTCTAAAGTTCTAAAATAAAGTAGCTGACCGCTTCTGTCTGTTTTGTTTCTCCATGAACTTCTATATAACCCAAGAGATTTTGATAGTGTTTTCACTAATGGAAAAAGCGATAAACGAGGAAGATTTTTGCATTTATAATTTTCAGGAAAAAATCCATGTGAAACCGGAAGCGGGTCGCTAGTGTTTAAGAAATAAATTCACGAATAATCTTGGATTGACTCGATATCAACACAACACGGTTATTAGAAAAAAAAAAAAAAACTGTTAGTGTATCTGAAGCCTCAATTTTTTTCAACTTGATGATCATAATTTTTTTTTTCATCATTATTAAACAATAGTGGAGGCCAAATGAGATCATTTTATATATCATTTATCATTATTTCGATTTAATACATCAATCAATTTGTCTGAATGTTTGTGTGTGCAGCCTTGATTAGAAGTTTTGTGACGCCCACTTTGTAGTTTTTTTAATTTTTTTGTTAATACTATGTATTACTTATTTTATATGTTTAATTATACGTCTAGCAAAAAGGATTGGAGGTGTTTGTTACATGACATAATTAATTTTTTTTATATCATCTTCTATAGTCACTTACCGATATAGTATATCGCTTTTTATATTATTATAGTAACCCGGCCCGGTCGCACGGGTTCTTTACAGAAAATATAGTATAGGCAACTACTCCCGCAACTTTTAATGTTTGACCCTGCCCTTTATTAATTGTCATTCCAAACGCTATTTTTACGGGAAGCTGTAAATTCCATCGCGGACTTTTCTGTAGATTTATGTATATAAGATACACAATTCCACCATACATTGATACTTTCGGACCTCCCCCCGGCCCGGTCGAATCACGGACGAAATTAATTTCGTTGCGCATTATTTTGATATATCTCCTAAGGTATTCATTTAATTTGCATGGTGTAAATGGAAAAAATAATCTTCATGAAATGCGCAAGCCAACTAACGTATTTAAAATGAGGAATTAATACCGTATTTGTGTAAATAGCTTTCCAATTACCGCTTTATAATTGCCAATTTTTTAAAGTATTAAAATGGATATAGTATGTTATCCTTAAGATATAAACATATGCCATCGCGGACTTATCTGTAGACCTATATAAGATAAACAATTCTACCATACATCATTTTGTTATATCTCAAAGGGTTTAGGCAGCGTTTTCGTTGAAAGCTCCCAGACGACTTTTTTTTTTTCGATACCTTCTTAATGTATATAAAAACTTAAAAAAATATATACTAAAACCTTCCTCGAGAACCACTCTATCCATTGGTGAAAACAGCATGAAAATCGGTACCGCTAACTCATATAAATGGAAATGTTTGTTTGTTTGTTGTTCATAACCCCTTTAGGAACAACAAACATCTTTTATCCAGAAAAAAAGTTCTATTCTCAAGGGATTATTATAAACTAATTTTTACAAAATTATAAAGAGAAAAAGTTTGTATTTTGGTATTTAACATAGGCTATATTGATAATGGAGTTAAATTAGGGATCCCTGCGAAAACTCCAATGATGGAACCCAAGGTTTAAAAAATATATACTAACTAATACTATAAAGAGATTTGTTTTTGTATTTTTGTTTGTAATAAACTCAAAAACTGATGACCGATTTTGATAACTCTTTCACCTATAGAAAGCTACGTTATCAGCGAGTAACATAGGCTATATTTTATAAGTTACTATCCGCCTCTGTCTTGAGGTCTAATAATAAAAAAATTTAACACCTAAGAAAAAGGGACGCCGACGAATTCGCGTACAAAAGCTACCTATTAACATAGGTAGACGGTTTCAAATTGTTAAAAGTTATAGATTATCCACAACCTCAACAATAGGGACCTATGTGAGTGTATCTATGCTTGCACAACGCATTCCAAACACCTATGAATGGACACTAAGATTAAAATTCAATGTGACAAAACTATTGACATGTCTAATGTATGCACGTACGAACAAAAAAAAATACCTAAATGTCCATAGAAAGTTCTTGTAACAATAGAGATTTTTTATAACAGATAGGAAATGTCATGCGTCGAATTTGTCAAAACGGAACAGAGAGATGAATGGAGATGTCATTGTGTTTGTTATTACTTTAAATTAGAACGTGTACAGATTATAGTTAAACATTGTTAGTTTTTTTTACGAACATACGATAGAAGTCAAGTGAAAGTGTTAGTTGGTTTAACTGTTGTTTGACAGTTATTGATTTTTCCAATAAAGTAGGTATTCGCCTGTTTGGTTTCGGCTCAAAAGAGACGTGGCTTGTATAGTTAGTTTGTAATATTTTAAAACTATCAAAAACACTTGAGACTTTAATATAAATAATAAATATCTTTACACATTCTACACAGCACCATCTAGTTCCAAATTAAACAACTATAGGCTTCTATTATGGATACCATACAGTTGATATAGTACATAGATTACTTTTTTTTTGTAAATGCATACATATTATAGATACAAACATCCATGACTCAGGTACAAAGGTAAATATTAACACATAAACATTTGTCCCTAGCGGGATTAGAACCCGCGACCGTTTGGTTAACAGCTAGGGTTACTAGCCACTAGACCAAACGTGTCGTCAATGACCGAATATGTTGAATATGATGAAAGCTACGATATTTTATATGCGGACTCAAGTTGTTTAAAAGACATCATGCCATTACTTACACTTTGGTGAATTTGGCAATAAAATTTATTCTTAATTTTAATATATTTCAGATTTTGTAAACGGGGATATAACATTATAATTAACAAAATCTGAAGATTTTCAGAAAAAAAAAATGCAATCTTGCGAAGCCGGGAGCAGATCGCTAGTAATATAATAAAGCTGAAAGAAAAGGAAGCCTTATTCTAAAATAATAGGGGTTAAAGTATGAAATTGCCGTTTTATTGTAATAGGTACTTCGAATTGACATAGAACCTTCATGGTTTGAGATTTTTGAGTGAAACTTTTTTCATACGGTACCTATGTAGTTCTTCTTTTAAAAAATGTGCAACATTCGATTATCAACTTTCAGTTGTTTTTTTTATTCAGCTTAGACAATAAAGATGGATACTTCGAAAATTCGTGTGATTTTTGAATACGAGTTCCGACGCGGAACTAACGCGGCAGAAACAGCTCGCAATATTAATGTTGCGTTTGGAGAGGGGACTGCTAATGAACGCACTGTGCGATTTTGGTTTAAACGCTTTCGTGATGGAAACTTCGATTTGAAGAACGAACCACGTGGAAGACCGCCCACACAGGTGAATAACAATGATTTGAAAGAGATGGTGGAAGCCGATCCGAGCCAAACTACCCAGGAATTAGCGGCATGGTTTAACGTTACCTTACCAACAATATTGACTCATTTGCGTCAAATCAATAAAATAAAAAAATATGAAAAATGGGTGCCTCATGATTTGACTGATCTGCAGACTCTACAGGAACTGCAATTAGAAACCATTCGTCACCCTCCGTATTCGCCAGACCTTGCTCCAACGGACTACCATTTTTTTCGTGATTTGGACAATTTTCTGCGTGATAAAAAGTTTTCTTCTCAGGAGGCAGTGCAAAATGCTTTCACACAGTTTGTCGAATCTAGATCACCAGAGTTCTATCGCAAAGGCATAAATGAGCTTCCTATTAGATGGCAGCAATGTATAGGTAATAATGGTAATTATTTTGATTAAATAAATATGTTAAATTTAAAAAAAAACGAATTTTTATTTTTCAGTACAAATCGGCAATTTCATACTTTAACCCCTAATATTATTAAGACCATCACAAGCAAAACTTAAACGAGTATGACGCGACTAACTGTAAAATGATCCGATGCATTTCTTTTCGGTGACATTGACGCCCATTGTTTTTTTTTTCTATATTACATCATTCGTGTACGTTTATAACGGTTGTCGGTAATAATATTTTGTGTGTCATACATAATTAACGAATTGTGTCATCTATACATACCAACATATACCGTTTTTTTTACAAGAGAATTACAGTTAATTCGTTTCAGAGTTATACAGAAAAAAATTCTAAAAATCGTCAATTTAGTTTCAGTATCATGTATAGAGCCTATAAACACTATATCTCTGAAAACAAAGTAACTTACTCCATGACCGACCCTTACAGATTTATTATTAGTATTGATTATTATTTATTCAATCGAAACCATCGATTAAAATTATTTAAATATTTTTTTTATTTAAACATTGTTTAAATAAACAATATAATATAACATTTAAATGTTATATAAAACAAAATATTCAAATAATTTTGATCAGGGGCATTGCATACCTGCGAGGCGAAGAGTTAACTCGCGCGCTTAGTAAAGAAATCTTTCATTTCTTCGCGATATTAAACTTGTGTCAGATGTACAGACACCAATAATATTAATACCCTACCGTTATCTATGTGATGTATTACGGAAGCGTCTGGTACTAATTAAACCAGCAGACCTCTACTTTAAATGACTATTAGACATACTTAAAACCTTGATGCAAACTAATAGACGAGAAATGCAGTACTTCACTGAATTATCCACAATTATCCTGTCCCATAGAATTGATAGGTTACAAGTTCGGATCCAGGGTCCGTTAGGAAATTACGAAGATTCCCCGCGTTCACTCGTCTATCACGGCATTAGGGTGTATTTGCATTGGATTCATAAAGGTTGGAAACCATTATGGTGTTATTAGAAGTACTAAAATTATGTAATAAACATCATTACGGGAACTTTATGGGTAAGAAGCTGGGTAGCTGTCGGTAGAGAATTTTATTAATTATGCTTTGGTTGTATAAAAATTATTAAAGGATATATAAAAAAAAATAATGTCTAGAGTTTTCAAGTTGTTTGGGACTTTTGCCAAATAAAGTTGATTTCGTAAGAAAAATATCGTATCTATTTATATCTTATAGACTATCATAAATGTAGATATATAATATATAGATATAAATAGATATCTAGATAGATATAAATAGATATATTGAGGAATTTTGATCAGAAGATGTCCGAACGCTATCTATTCGAGCTAGATTTTGATACGGTTTTCACTAATCGCAAGAGCGATAAACGAGGAAGGTTTGTGTAAACAATTTGCATCAGTGCGAAGTCGAAGACGAGTCGCTAGTACTAAATAAACCAAACAAAATTTCGGTCAAGTACAACAAAATTTGCTAATTCACTTGGAGGCCAATTATGTAAACACCGATAAGAACATTGACGAAAGTCGATAAACACTTTTTGGGTTATCATCTGACACATTTTCCAAGTAATAGTCACGGACGTGTATGTAAAAGGGTTATCGGAAAACCGATAATAGGATATCTATGTATTTATTCAACACGAGGTAGATATTTATATACGACGTAATTTCTCAGAAATTAGAAATATGGTAAAAGATATCGTTATAATAACGCGATGTTATAATCAACCGACTTACTGTTAAAAAATAAAATAAAAAAAAAGTTTATTTATTGTCAGAAAAATCGTTTTTACAATGAATCCGTAATTGAAGACTCCTTTTAAGCCCAAAACGCTATATCTGCTGTAAGTTACTGAGGAGTTGGATGTCCCGCAGACTATTTGATGTTGCAGCATCAAATCAAGGATACCATGTCATGGAAATACAACTAAAGTATACAAATTTCACATCATCATTTAAACATTTGGAAGTTAATTAAATCCATCGAAGTACTAAAACTATGGAATTTGCGTCACAAATGCCAAAGGGGCACATAAAAAGTACGCCTAAAACGGAATCATGGCGGAGTCTTGCTTTCGCGCGTCGATGGTAAAAAGTAGTAACGACCAAGTTCTACTGTTGATTTTAAACTCCAATGTGTTAACGTAAACTTACATTTTCTTTAAATGCAAATGTTTGGTTGGTTTTAAATGACATATGACAGAGTTCATAGTCTACGCATATGCCACTTTAAATGTTTCATAAAGTTCATAAAGTTTGTGCATTTCGGACATAATAACTCGGAAAATATTGATGCTACAAAAAAAAGTTTTAAACAAAAAAGTTAGGAAATTTAATTTATAAGAGAAAAAGTCTATAGTTTTTTTGCGTAAAATGAACCGTTCTCGAGATATTGAATAAAACGCGTTTTTCGCGATAGTGGCGCCACTGACACTCGGGCGACCCCTCAAATCTGCCATTATGCTCTAAACTAAATACACCCCTTTATCAAATCAGACTACTGAGAAAATTACGCCATCTCATGTAGATTTATTCACCTATTGACTGGACTAAGTGTTTTGTATGGCGTGCGAAATCCATAGTTGTAGTACATTGATGGTTAAATCTCTCCGTTAACTGTCCGTATTTTAACGTATAATGTGTATGCAAGACAGTGTCATTTGAGCGACTGAATGATACTGAGTTCATTGGGCTCAGAGTATGAGGTCCATCTGCGGATAGCGAGTTACTAATCTTCTTTTTTGCTTCCATCTACGCCAAGAGCTATATTATTTTTTTATTTTCCTCAATCCGTTCTTTCCATTTCAATATATTGAAGCATAAATTCATTGGAAATAAACGGAAAATTAACAAGAGCGAATCTTGAGCACGTATCGCTTGACACAGTTTCTAGGGGTCGAGAGCAGAAAGCAGGTAACCCACTATTTAATTTTTTATTTCTTTTTAAAATACGCTTTTAGAAATATACCTACATAGAATAAAACAATGGTTTTAATATAAAGACTCGGTCTCTTGTGTTGACTATTGTTGTTTTTTCTTTATGTTAAACGGGTTGTTAACGGTCCACTTGATGGTAGGTGGCTACCGTCGCCTATAACACAAGCAACGCCACAGGTGCTGCAAAGTGCGCTGCCATGTGTGTGTGTGTGTTTTTGTTTTATTAAATTTTTTTTTAATAAACAGGTCAACGGATTTGGATGAAATTTGGCGCACAGATAGTTTATTATCTGGATTAATGTATAGAATACTTTTTATTCTGAAAAAATATTAATCTCCTGTGAGATCCTGTGAGAGAAACACAAAAAGTACTAATTCTTTTTATAATTTATTTAATTTTTATCTCTTTAAGCATATTTTATAATATTACAACTATATTTTTATATTTTATTAATAAGTATATTTTTTCGCCTATTCCACCTATCAATACTAAGTATCCCCCTGGTAGGGTTGCATTTCATCTATTTTTAAAGCTAAAGCTAGGCTACGATTTAGGTATAACTATCGATAAGTTGGTATTTTATATCAGGTTGATTGCCTAATTATACATATATGAAAGAATTAGTGTTAAAAATTAAAACCTACCATACAAAATCCTTTGAAGTTCTTTCAGAAAACAACAAATATTCAAAGAAGCTTGATTCTTGACCTTTTACTAACCGCAACCGTTTACGTAGAGTATAGAAATGACATCATATCGAAGTCATCATTATAGGAAATCCTACAGCTAATTCAATTGACCTCTTATTAGGGACAATTTGAGTTCTGTTAAAGAATTTTAGCCTTTAGACACATTAGAATTTAGACACGGAGAAAGCCGATTTAATAAGAAATTAATAAAATAATATTGAGTGGGAAAATCTAAAATCAAGCAGAAACACCAAACATGGCGAATAATTTTTCATATATTTTTTAAAATCCCTCGGGAACCTAATATTTTTTTAGCATAAAAAGTATCTTATATTGTAATTCTAGTAATAATATATATGTGTGCCAAATTTCATCCAGATCCGTTCATTTGTTTTCGTTTCGTTCATTCAAAAGTGCATCGAGAAAAGGCTGTGCTTGTTGGAGGGGTCATTGCTTAATCGTGATCGACTTGGTGGCGGCACTGCCGTGCCCCCAGCTACTAAAATACCTATTTAACTGTCCTAAGGAAGACTTGGTGTCATCAATGACGTCAACTAACTCAATCTGCATCTATCCGCGTAGATAAGTTTGAGTAAGCTGGATGAAAAAAAAGTTTATTTTGAATTTTGAGTGTGCAGTTTGTCATTGAATTGGTAAAGATGCATGTCGCTCACGCCTTGACCGATTCGTTACGTAAACACGCGACTTCCTTGTTTATATATAAAAATAATTAACTACACGTAATATCTATCTATACTTTCTACGTATATAAAGCTGAAGAGTTTGTTTGTTTGGTTGATCGCGCTAATCTCAGGAACTACTGGTTCGAATTGCAAAATTCTTTTTGTGTGTTGAATAGTCCATTTATCGAGGAAGTCTTTAGGCTATATAACATCACGCTTATATATAGCTATAATTTTGGCCAGGTGTTAGTTTTTTAATTTATTTTAGATGATCCATCGGGAACACTACTTTTTTTCTGGACGAAAGGTTGTATGTCCTTTTTTGTATTCCTGAGAACGTTTATGCAAAATTTCATGATGATAGTTAAGGTATGAAAAGGTAGCAGACAGACAGACAGAGTTGGATCAGTATGGATTAATATATTAGTAATACTAATAGTAGGTATATTACAATAGTATGGATGGTCTGGTTTTTTGACTTTGAACTTACTTAAGGCCATTGTAGAACAATAAAATTGAATTTAATTTTGAACAAACATTTTAAACAAATCAGACTCATCATAATATTTAATGCGATATGCATACTTGTTAATATGAGATCAGAATATGCTAAAAAAAACCTTGACCCTAACCAGAAACGTGTATTTTTTAGTTTTCTAAACAAAAAGTCGCATACAGTTCTTACAGCTTCTCTTTTTAAAAGGAAAATGCTTGTTATCTTCTTCTTCAGTCGTAAACTTCTGATGGAGCGGTTGTGGTCTCGACCTCCGAGAGTCTTCGCCATCTCTCCCTCTCTCTCTCTTTCTCTATTTCTCTCTCTCTCTCTCTCTCTCTCTCTCTCTCTCTCTCTCTCTCTATCACTAGCACTACGATTACACTCAGTCAAAATCGTCACAATATCTACACAATATTATAAAGAGAGAATATTTGGGCGAGTCCACGAATCCCTAACTGGATCCCCCATTTTTGTATGTTTGTAATGAATAAACTAAAAAACTACTGGACCGATTTTGAAAATTCTTTTACCTATAGAAAGCTACGTCATCTGCGAGTAACATAGGCTATATTTTATAAAGTTACGCGGACGAAGTCGTATGCAACAGCTAGTAAATTATAAAGTGTCAAGAAAATAAATCATCAATAACGTTTAGCCTTAAATGTTCCCTTCCTCAAAATCGAGAGAATCAATTATGACGGAGCTATTACTAGTTGTTAATTATCTAATACGTTTTGTAATTGCGTTATAACTAACAGTAGATGAAATTAGTTCAATATGCTAGCATACAGATCCTAATCAACGCTATAAATCATGGGGAGATCGCCCTGATACCATCTTTGCTATTAAAATCATAGTAATTGAGTTCAATGCACTCCTCCATACACTTGTTCGAGTAATGCATCATCATATATCATAAAAAAATATTTATGTAAACATTATGAAATTTTTTTTATCAATTCAATTGATATGATTATTGCAAAATTACACAATCGTTGTTATTTATTGTATTTATTTCTGCAGTAAACAATTTTATAAATATACCTAAATGTTGCGAAACGAGGCTACTTACTTACTATTTATACATATAAATAAAATTAGAGTGTCTGTTTGTAATATTGAAATAACCGTTTTTTACTACATGCATATGAATATATATACGGTACATACACCAAAATAACATTTTTTACAATTTTTGTCTGTCTGTCTGTCTGTTTGTTCCGGCTAATCTCTGAAATGGCTGGACCGATTTTGACGGGACTTTTATTGGCAGGTAGCTGATGTAATAAGGAGTAACTTAGGCTACGTTTATTTTAGAAAAAATCTTTTATTAGAAAAATACACCCCGGGCGAAGCCGGGAGCGGGCCGCTAGTCGCTTAAAGGTTGTCACCAATATAGGAACATAGGAAAATTATTATTTTGGGATCTTTCAATTAAAATTTTTTTCTCTCCCCCCCCCCCCCCCCCTCCACCCTCGATGCCCGACGCAAAAACGGAGTGTTATAAGTTTATAAACCACGCAACATAGGAAACATAGGATTTTTTTTAACGTAAATCTAGGCAGACAAGCTGACGGTCTAATTGATGGTAGGTGGTAAATTGTTACTTACAAATAAAACGGTCCTCACCTCAATATTGAACACAATATAGTTATGTTAACTTACAACTTTCAATTATTTATTTTGCAGTAATATTGTTTCAATAAAAAATGTCAGCCTGTCTGTCGACCTTCATATAAAAAAACTCCGTCAACCGATCATTGGTACTATTGATACTAATGTTATAAATGTAAAATTAACTTTGTCTGTCTGTTACCTTTTCACGCTTTAATTATACTCAACCGATCGCCATAATATTTTGCATACAGGAAAGGACATTTCATGTTTCATCTCTAAATTTTTTTTTTTTTTTTTTTTTTTTTTTTTTTTTTTTTTTTTTTTTTTTTTTTTTTAATTTAATATAAATTTTTTAAAAAAAAAAACAAGCAAACTAACGCCTGGCAGAAGTCGCAAGCACTAACTAGTCTATAATAAATTTTATTTCAACGTATCCGATTCAATGCAAAACACCCTTCTCCCTTCTCGAAGAGCTACGTCGTAAAAAAGTAGCATCGTAAAAAAAAAATAGTATTTATTTCGCGTGTTAAACACTGAGTTTTTACAAGAGGGGTAACTTAAGTTACTTCGAGGCTAGGCCAGGTGCAGTTAAGTTGTTGACCTTAGTCAAACGCATTATTAAAGTTACCCATGAATACTGCACAACTGACTAAAGAACTACATTTACTATATTGGAGTAATGTTAACATACGAATCTTGACTTATTATTAATTACACTATCCCATTTTTTAAAAGATATCTAAGAAAGAATATTGTATCTTCTTTAGAGGTTTTCAAATATTCTTAATAGTCCAGTCAATGAAGCCTGAACTTTGGTGCTCCTGCATGATCCTGCAATAACACATCGAAAATGCCCCTCCTAAATCACCGGATTGATTTGCAAAAAAATTGCAAAAAGGTGAAAAAATGACTTTTTCTCAAATATCTCGAAAACTATAAGATATATGAGAAAAAGTTTCAAATAAAAGTTGTAGAGGATTTAATTCTCTACAAAAATGATTGGGATGATTTTTTGCGTATCGGGCACTATTGGCACAGAAATAGGAATAGGTGTAATCGATTCAGTTTTCAATTCTGAATCGATTAATATATGGGTTCCCCAAAACCCATTTCTAAGCTAAATCTCGATGAATCTTTTTTTTTCTAAAAAAATAACTAAATCTTATAGAATATTTCATTCTTAATCGATTGGTGTAAAAATGAAATGAATTAAATAATTTTTTGACGGCTAAAAATGAATTTGAAAGTTTTTAATTGTTTATAAACAATATAAATGTACAACAATGAAAGGGTAATCTCTTAGGAAATGTTCGGGGGATTAAAAAAATTACTCCTATTTGGAAATTTTTTTTTTTTTATTTTGAGCCAAAAAATATTATTTTTCAAATTTTTCGTACTTTAAACGTGATTTCCGTGCCAACGGTGCCCGATACGCAAAAAATCATCCTAATCATTTTTGTAGAAAATTAAATCCTCTACAACTTTTATTTGAAACTTTTTCTCATATCTCTAATAGATTTCGAGATATTTGAGAAAAAGTCATTTTTTCACCTTTTTGCAATTTTTTTGCAAATCAATCCGGTGATTTAGGACCCTGCATTTTCGATATGTTATTGCAGGATCATTAACGCACATTTTCCCGTTGGTTCTACTCACCCAGGTCAAAATGGCAAAGTTCAGGCTTTATTGACTGGACTATAAGGATTCTTAATAATTATTTTCTTGAAGTTATATATACAGATATAATTGTTGACGAGCCCGGTGGATGAGTGGTAAGAGTGCTTGCCTAACGTCTCAGAGGCCCCGGGTTCGATTCTCGGCTGGGTCAACTTTGAAAATGAACTTTTAAACTTTTAAGTCTGGATTTGGAAAGTAGTGGCAGGGCACACTGCATTTTGCAGTTATTTGGGTAGCGTGTCTGGCAGCAGTAACCACTCCCTTACAGAAGACCACCATGAAATAACAGTATATGTGATGTTGTGTTATAGGCGACGGTAGCAACCTACTAAAATCAAGTAATCAGTCAGCTGTTGCACGCGACTTCGCCCGCAGAACTTTATAAAATATAGCCCATGTTACTCGTAGATAACATAGCTTTCTATAGTTGAAAGAATTTTTAAAGTCGGTCTATTAGTTTTTGAGTTTATTCATTACAAAGTTTACAAACATAAAAATCTTCTGTCTTTATAATATTAGTATAGGACTAGACCGACATTAACCGGCTTCGCTCGCTTAGATTTATAAAATAATATAGATACCTTTCTAATAGCGAAATATTTTTTCAAATAAGTGCAGTGGTCCCTGAGATTAAAATCCAGATATATAAAAAATATATACAAAATCCGCTCTCTCCTTCACATTTCTAATATTATGATGAATACGATATATATTATATCTATCTATATATACATATATATAAATAGTATAAGTCGAAGTCGCTGTCCGCTTCTCTCTGTTTGTGTAAACCACCCAACGGATTTTGATGCGGTTTTCACTAATGGAACGAGAGCAAACGAAAAAGATGTGTGTAAGTTAAGTATATAATTTGCAAAAAAATGTATAGTAGGTATATACGAGTAGTTTCGTTTCCTGGAAATTGAAATTTTTATGCCTTTAATTATACTTAACCATGACTATGAAAGTTGCTTAGAACCTATTTAAAATAACAAATAATATCAAAATTATTATAATTTTAATTATAAATTAATCTATATAAATAAAATCAGAGTGTCTGTCTGTGATTTGCGAAAAACTGCCTCAAACTAAGC
Organism: Synanthedon andrenaeformis; assembly: GCA_936446665.2. NCBI lineage: Eukaryota > Metazoa > Arthropoda > Insecta > Lepidoptera > Sesiidae > Synanthedon > Synanthedon andrenaeformis. The sequence goes on along the minus strand of OW387799.2, from coordinate 1,402,752 downwards.
TTAGAGAGTCATTCGCATGCTGTTAAAACGTAAATAACTTTTTTTAGAATTTTTGTCTGTCTGTCTGTCTGTCTGTCTGTCTGTCCGGGGTAATCTCAGAAACGGCTGAAGCGATTTCGATGAAACTTTGCAGACATGAAGAGGGGGTCGTCAGGAGTAACATAGGATACTTTTTGTTTATGAAAATTGTTGCACCCGGGCGAAGCCGGGAACGAGTCGCTAGTATAATTATATAATTATAAATTAAAATAAAAAAAAAATTTTTTTTTAAAAGAACCTATTGCAATAATAATAAACAGAAATTTCTATAATATAAATCACCCTGTATAATTCATTTAATATAACAAAATAAAAACGCAAGCCAATTATTAAACATATAAATTATTATTAAATTTATATTTATTTTATTTGCTTTTAACCTATTTAAAATTAAGAATATATAAATGCAGACTGATCAAATGCATTAAGTCTTGAAACTCCAAGGTTGAATCGAGTTCATAGGAAAAAAAAGTTCGGACCAGACTCTCTGTAAGCCAGATAGTTTTAAAAATAAAACTTGACGGAAACTTGTCTATGTGCAAAATAAGTCTCTTCATATTGCTTACTAGCGATCCGTTCCCGGCTTCGCACGGGTGCAATTTTTTTCTGCAAATTAAACGTAGAAACCTTCCTCGTTTAACGCTCTTCCCATTAATGAAAACAGTATAAAAATCCATTCGGTAGTTTTTGAGAATCGCAAACATACAGACAGACAGACGCGGCGGGGGGACTTTGTTTTTTATAATATTAAAAAACGTAAATTTAATAATGTTGTCTGCGTGAGCGAATTGATTTTTGTTTAATTGTGCGTAACTTTGTCTTTTTCCTGTGTATATTAGTTCAACTGAGATAAGAGAACGCAGTTCGGCGAAATATGGGTATATTCTATCTCAAAACTTCGATCAAAGAGTATATAATCACTACGTTTTAACTTCGATGATGAATACTAAAGCTGTCTATCAAGCTGAGTGATGATCGTTAGGCAGAAAAGATAAATGTTTCAACTTATTCGTGTACATAGACTTTTCGAGTTTAATGAGAATGATGCTTATGCATTAAGATAGCCTCACTCTACTTCCATCGAAATAAATATAACAAATCACCCATCAGGTTTAACAAATTTTTAAATTTCTAAAAATTTTGACGATGTTCTGAAATTTCAAAAAATCTTATTAAATTATCTGAAAAAGTGAAGAAAGTTTTCATAGAATTTTCTAGAAACTTCTGAAATTTTCGAGAAACTTCTAGAATTTTCGAGAAACTTCTAGAATTTTCGAGAAACTTCTAGAATTTTCTAAAAACTTCTAGAATTTTCTATAAACATCTAGAATTTTCTACAATGTTAGCGAAAAAAAATCCGTTCCTATTAATAATACATAATGAGCGACTCAGCCAAAGAAAAGATATGCCGCAAGGAGAACACATCGTATTGCATGAACCTTCGTTTCAGTTGTTAACAACAAATGCAATTGTTATGAACGAAAAAAATCTTTTTTTTTTATTGTCACAGGGTTAGTAACTTTTTTTCAGTAAAAGAAAAAATATCGCGTTTGAAAAACTCAAATATATTGCATAGATCCCGTTTTTTATTGTTTATGACGCTTGGAGAACCCTCTGGAAACTAAAGGAAGGGCGAAGAATAGAAGCAAACAAACAATCTGTGCGAGCAAATTCTAGAACACCTTTTTTAACACGTGTACATAGACTTTTCGAGTTTAATGAGAATGATGCTTATGCATTAAAATAGCCTCACTCTACTTCCTTCGAAATAAATATAATAAATCACCCATCAGGTTTAACAAATTTTTAAATTTCTAAAAATTTTGACGATGTTCTGAAATTTCAAAAAATCTTATTAAATTATCTGAAAAAGTGAAGAAAGTTTTCATAGAATTTTCTAGAAACTTCTGAAATTTTCGAGAAACTTCTAGAATTTTCTAAAAACTTCTAGAATTTTCTATAAACATCTAGAATTTTCTAGAATGTTAGCGAAAAAAAAATCCGTTCCTATTAATAATTCATAATGAGAGACTCAGCCAAAGAAAAGATACGCCGCAAGGAGAACTCATCGTATTGCATGAACCTTCGTTTCAGTTGTTAACAACAAATGCAATTGTTATGAACGAAAAAATTCTTTTTTTTTATTGTCACAGGGTTAGTAACTTTTTTTCAGTAAAAGAAAAAATATCGCGTTTGAAAAACTCGAATATATTGCATAGATCCCGTTTATTTATTGTTTATAGCGGCCCGCTCCCGGCTTCGTCCGGGGTGTATTTTTTCTAAAATAAACGTAGCCCAAGTTACTCCTTATTACATCAGCTACCTGCCAATAAAAGTCCCGTCAAAATCGGTCTAGCTATTTCAGAGATTAGCCGGAACAAACAGACAGACAGACAAAAATTGTAAAAAAATGTTATTTTGGTGTATGTACCGCAATTTACATAAACAAAAAGTAGCCTATGTTACTCCTGACGACCCCCTCTTCATGTCTGCAAAGTTTCATCGAAATCGCTTCAGCCGTTTCTGAGATTACCCCGGACAGACAGACAGACAGACAGACAGACAGACAGACAGACAGACAGACAGACAGACAGACAGACAGACAAAAATTCTAAAAAAAGTTATTTACGTTTTAACAGCATGCGAATGACTCTCTAAGCTTAGTTTGAGGCAGTTTTTCGCAAATCACAGACAGACACTCCGATTTTATTTATATAGAAGTAAAATTCAGTTAAAAGAAATATACTTTTGAACTTAAACTTAAAGATTGTTGGTATGTATTTTGCTCAGGTTTGCGTTGTCACGAATTCCCCTATTGACATTTTAAAATATGGCTAAGAAGATATAAAATAAGGCTAGTCATCATGATCTTATATCTTGTAGTAACCTAAAGTATACCTTAGTGTTAAAAACATCACATTTTCTATACAATTTCCTGCTGCACAGTTTCCTCGGACTAAGTTAAAACAAAAAAGTTATATCAAGTTACTCGGGTGTTGCTTGCAATTAGAATATGGATAAGAAGATATAAAATATGGCTAGTCATAATGAACTTATATCCTGGAGTACTTAAAGTATTATAATAAATTATACCTTAGTACGAAAACCATCACATTTTTTTATACAATTTCCTGCTGCACCGTTTCCTCGGACAAGACCAAAAAAAAGTTGTAAGAGATCAAGTTACTCGGGTGTTACTTGCAACTTACTGGATTTATTCCACATTAACTTACATACGGTACTTTGCGAAACAAGAATATAACGACCTTTGAAGTCGGTTCAAGTTTTATAAGGTCCGCCAGTGTATCTCGGTTTGTGTCAAAAGAAAGTGTAATCCTCAGGTACTTACGTCTGCTTAAGGTAGTATCAACTGAAGAATTTCCGCATACAACTTGCAACTAATACACAGGCACTGTGGCACAATACTAAAATTATATTATACACACCGAAACCACTGTTTGTATAGAGCTTGTCAATGCAACAGCAACTTTCTATTGGAACTTCTGTTTGTAACACGGATTTTAACTAATAACTGACGTCACACAGAATTTTGATAACACAAAATGTCTTTTTTACATAATCTTCCGTAAAAAACGATTTGTGTTGCGCGTTTTTTTTTTTGGTGACGTAAAAGTTTTTCAGCAGACGCGAATAAACGTCCGCTCGCGGCGACTGTCTGTCGGCGACTGAACTGTTTGAATGTTCGTTCGCTGACTCGCTCGGGGAACAACAGTGATGTTGTGTGCAGCCCTCAGACAGTTGACCTTCGTATAATGAAATGCGACCAAACCAAGTGAAGTTGGTCTCGGAGACCGGTTCGCTTTGGGCAAAAGTGGTTATACTGACTTTTTTTTCTTTTTCTCGCTCACTTCACTTTGAACGTTTAGATGAGCTTCGTGTTTTTTTTTTCGAAACTGCAATTTATTAAAATAACATTAGGTCTGCCTTCGCCAAGCCTTCGCCTTCAGCGCGCTGTGAAGAGTTTGTTGGTAAGAGCTTTTTTTTTTAAATAGAATCTCCTGCAAGATTGACCTCAACGTAATTGACTTCAATATACAATATATGTATTTTTACGAGCATATTCTCCCAGGACCTGTTACCGTAGAGGCACACACTCTAACTTAAAGTTGTGCAGGATTACGTCTATTTGGGACAAACGTTCCAGTTAGGCAAGAACATTTTTGACAAAGAGGTTGGCAGAAGAATCCGGCTGCTTTCGGAAAGCTACCTCATCTTTTCTCTTCACCACTGCCGCATTATCTGAAGACCCAGTTATATAATCAGTGCGTCTTGCCAATGATGACGCTTGGTGCCGAAACGTGGCCTCTCACGGCAGGACTGATCCACAAGTGTATAGGGTCGTTCAGCGTGCTATGGAGCGAGCTATGCTCGGAGGTTTTTTGGTAGATAGGATAAGAAATTCTGAAATTCGCCGAAGAACCAAGCTTATCGACATATGTAGCCAAGAGAATTAGTAAGTTGAAGGGGCAATGGGCGGGTCACATCTGGGGTAGGAGAGTTCTTGAATGGAGGCCACGAATTAGAAAGAATTCCATGGGACAGACACCTTGCGGCCAGGGTGTCTGTCTAAGACGACCTGAAAAGCTTAAAATTCTGAAATACGTATTTAATTGTTTCTAACCAAATGTCTGTATATAAAATTTTATGGTTCTAACTTTGAAAATGACGGGTTTTCAGAATTATTGTACCCCTTTTTAGGTGTTGAATTTCCAAAAACGTCCAAGTACGATTGACAAAATACGACCTTTTTGCATAGAAGCTTTCATTTTTAATTTCATTATACGGAGAGAGATTTTCAAAAACTTTTATATGTATAGGTATTTATTTATTTCTAACTAAAGCTTGTGTATGAAATTCGTAATATACTTTTTCAATAATAGCAACGACTTTATCTGTTTCAGGTCGACCAGAGCTAACTAGAACTTTGACATCAATATTTCCGGGCTGAAAACCCTTCAACAAGTTTTGTGCTTACTGATACTGCGTTAATTGCATGCATTTTTTGCTTTTTTGTAATAAAACCTCTAAATGTATCGAATTTCTTCGTTAGATTCACTCATTTCGGAAAATGTCGGAAAACCATTTTTACTTTTTATTTTTTCATTTTAAAAAATGTGATCCATTAAATGGTATCAAAATCAGCCAGATACATTCAGTGAAACCAAAGATATATTACTGCAACTTTTTACTTAATAATTACGAAAAAACTTTTTGTTCGACCTATAATAACCCGTGCGACTATAATAACTAGCTGTTTCATGCGACTTCGCCCGCTTAAGTTTATAAAATATATATAGCCTGTGTTATTCGCTGATAACGTAGCTTTCTATAGGTGAAAGAATTTTTAAAATCGGTCCAGTAGTTTTTGAGTTTATTCATTACAAACATATAAAAATTAAAAAATTTCTCTGTTTTATATTTATTTTTTTATTATTTTTTCAAAAAAATTTTTTTTCTCAATTATTGTAGACAGTTTAACAAGTGTTTACAGGGTACGTTCTTTGTTTTATCAGTAAAAATGATTTCCAAGAAAATTTTCAAATGAATCAGCACATTTGCCGAACTCGAGTTGAAATCGTTTTTAATTGGGGAATAAATCAAGTATGGGCGTCGCCGGGCACCATGTTAAAAGCGCAAAGATTTATTTCTACTGCCATATTTTAATTAAATTATGGTGGTTCAGATATCTTACTTTCAAATTTGCAGCGCTTGCCTTTTTTGCTTAATTACAATTTAGTGTTAGTTGTCTGTCATTAATTTCTCTTCACAATTTAAGGGTAGGGTCTTTTTTCAATTACGATTTTAAGTTTGTATAGCCCGCAGAGAACTAGAAAACTTGGAGAAGCTGGTGGTGGTTGGAAGAGTGGATGGCAAGAGGTCTCCTAGCCCACACTGGACAAACAAAATTGTGCCTCTTACAGCTATGAAGGTTGCGAAGGCTATGAGAAAGGCTGAGGACAGGATGGAATGGAAACAGCTGGTGGTTGATGCCACCAAGGCATTTCAGAGCGAGCACGACATTCAGCAATGAAGAAGACGACTCTATCTATCTTTAAGCTCACAATTAATCTATACATATACTAGGTGGTGCCTGCTACTTCGTCCGCTTTAAAAAAGAAAATACAATATATAATAAAGCCAAACATCTTTATTACCCCACCCAATTTATTTTTTATGCGATCCCTCGGGAAACTAAGATGTTTTCAGTTTTCAGGATAAAAAGTATAATATATGTTAATCAAGGTAATAAACTATCTGTGTGCCAAATTTCATCCAAAACCTTTCAGTAGTTTTTACGTGAAAGAGGACAAATATCGATATATCCATCTTCATATAGTTTCACATTTATAATATCTATATATAATCTCGTGTCACGATGTATGTTAGCGATAAACTGAAACTACTGAACCGACTTTGATCAAACTTCATAAGTATCTGTTATTTGGTCCAACTTAAAAGATAGGATAGTTTATATCTCATTTTGATTATTATTTTTTTGCAAATTATATAATATTATTAACATAGCGCCATCTGTTGATACTTATTCAATACAGAAATTATTTATCTGTGAGTTCCATAAGGTTCTCACAGATGGCGATCGGCTGGATTGCAAAAAAGCACCCCGGGCGAAGCCGGGAGCGGGCCACTAGTTAGTATCTATGTTAGGATTAGGAATATTAGGTTTAGGACTGTTTTATAACGGGTGATTCATTTAGAGGTACTTTTTTGTCTATGGATTTTTTGACAGATGAAGCGTGAGTCGTGATAACCTTTTATGGTATTTTTGTTCTGTATAGTTTGACATTTCATCATGGAAAGACTTAGCCCCGCACAGCGTCTACAAATAATACAGCTGTATTACGAAAATCAGCGTTCAGCGAGGAATGTGTTTCGTGCACTTAGAGAAACTTATGGTCCACATAATCGGCCTACCGAACGCACGATTCGCCATACCATCCAAAAATTTGAGAGCCAATTTACTTTAATAGATAATACACGACCAAAAAGACCACATCCAGCACGTAGCGAAGAAAATATTGCGGCGGTAGCTGAGAGTGTACGCGATGAGCGCAAAGAATCGATCCGGCGCCGTTCGCAACAACTTGGCTTGTCATATGCAACGACTTGGCGTATTTTACGTAAGGATCTTGGTTTCAAAGCTTACAAAATTCAACTAGTGCAAGAATTGAAGCCGACTGACCTACCAAATCGTCACCAATTCAGTCTTTGGGCTCTTGAAAAGCTTAAAGAAAATCCACTGTTTTCGTCAAAAATTTTGTTTAGTGATGAGGCACATTTCTGGCTTAACGGATATGTCAACAAACAAAATTGCCGTATTTGGTCCGAAGAGCAACCTGAAGAGATTCAAGCGCTGCCATTACATCCAGACAAAACAACGGTTTGGTGTGGTTTATGGGCCGGTGGAATCATCGGTCCATATTTCTTCAAAAACGAGGCCGGCCAGAACGTAACTGTCAATGGTGACCGTTATCGTGCCATGATAACAGACTATTTGTTTCCTGAAATTGAAGCCCGTGATCTTCAGGACATTTGGTACCAACAAGACGGCGCCACTTGCCACACAGCACGTGAAACCATGGCTTTATTGCGTGAACAATTTGGTGAACAGTTAATTTCGCGCTTCGGACCGGTGAGTTGGCCGCCTAGATCCTGTGATATCACACCCCTAGACTTTTTCCTTTGGGGCTATGTAAAGTCCAAAGTCTATATTGATAAGCCAGGTACGATTGAGCAACTGGAAGGCAACATTACTCGCGTTATTCGCCAAATACCAATCGAAATGCTTAGACGCGTCATCGAAAATTGGAACTGCAGAATGGACTATGTTAACCGGAGTAACGGCCAACATTTGAAAGAAATAATCTTTAAATAATAAATGTAAAGAATAGTTCTTTTGTATAATAATAAAAATTACCCGATAAATTTGTTTTTATTAATATATTTTTTTGTTTTGAAAAAGTACCTCCAAATGAATCACCCGTTATATATATAACCACCAGTAGCCTGGGTTTGCCCCGCTACTTGCGAAGTTCTAGTTTTAGGCTTTTTACGATATTTACTGCTTTTTTTTTTAAATATATATCTTAAACAAATTAGAATAATGATGAAAATAAATAAATAATTTTAAAAAATTTTAAAAAATTATAAACTAAAATATTATCTAAAAATATACACACTTACATATTCCACAAAAAACAAATAAAAAAAAAACTTTTTTTTTACATTGGATATGGTTGCTAAATTTAATGTCATGTATTTCAGATGAAGCATCGGGCATTAAAATCTCCGGGGTTAATTCACCGTGTCAAGACTCAAGACATGGGTCTCATACGATTCTATGCAGATATCTAATCACATGGTTTAAGATGTTGCTGGGTTCTCGCATTATCAAAATGATCGGAGAAAAAATACATCAAGAATTCCAAAGAATATGAACAATCATATTCTCCGAAGTAAAATTCGAGTAATTCGAATTTTGAGTTAGTTATACATTCGAAATTAAAAAAAAAATGAAAAATTCTTTTCATTTCTTGTTTTTAATTGGATGTTCATATGATTCTTATGTCACTGTGTGTCCTGTCACACAGTGTATTAGCCTCGCATTCTTTTTTAACCTCCGACGCCTGACGTAAAAACGGGGTGTTATAATTTTGACATGTATATCTGTTTATCTTTGTAAGAGACATACAATATATATATTAACATAATTCCTTTGACCCTGACTAGTCTTCACTACAGACCAGTATTTTTGTTTTTTTGGCAGAGACGCACAAATAAATATTATATAATCTCCTTGACACTGACTAATTTATACTTTAGAGCAGCCTTTTTTTAGTTAACACAATACAGCTTAGGAATTAATCTCACAATTTTTTATAGAAACAGATAAGGAATATAAGATACAATAGATATAAGATATAATAAAGGAATATAAGATATATAGTAAGCAGTGCCGGATAAAGATGCGCGGAGCCCGTTGCAAATTCCATCTGTATTAGGATCTTCAGTTTAAGGGATTATGTGGATTTTAAATGTTAAAATAATTTAACTAAAATTTAGCTTTTGAGTTCTGGTTTCCGGAGAACCCGGAAAGCAATACTTTCCGGGCTCTCCAGAACGCCCAATGCGCGGGCCCGTAGCAAATCTTTTGCTACGTAGCTAATCCTGCACTGCAAGTAAGATATAATAGATAACTAGCCTAGACATTGACTAGTGTTTACTGCAGAGCAGGACATTTTTTATTAAAAATTCTCTCTCCTAAACCGGCAATTCCATCCCACTCTCGGATGTTTCTCAAGCATGACTTCCTCATTCGCCCATACCCAAAATGATTAACCGAAGCAGACCTCTGTCGAGTCTAAGCACGTGGCCAATATACTGAAAATTATTAATTTGCTCTATATTACTTTTCCCCTAGAAGTTGACTAAAGTAATCTAGTCTTTCGAAGACTAAATGGAGTAATAGACTTCGGTATTCTTGATGTTAAATTTGTGGTCTGTAGTAGACGCAGCGTCCCACGCTGCGTCTACTACAGACGCAGCGTGGGACGCCCTGCAAAGAGGCTGGATTCGAAGGGCAGAGGACCATTTGTGGTGGCGACCTTTGGGAGAAACCTATATCCAACATTGGAGAGACACAGGCTGAAGATGATGATTAATATTTTTGCTGTCTTCATTTGAAAGGTTCCAGTTAAGAGCCTGTGTACATATTTCTTTTTTATATAAACGACGGTAGACAGACTGATCCACTTGATGGTGGTTACCGTCGCCTATAACAAAGCCACAAGTTAACGATACCAATAGCACCGAAACACAATAGCACATGTGCTGTTATTTCTGTAAAATTACGAAAAAAATATTACAGTTGCATAAGTTCATCACATCACTAAGTTATCCATTGTTAAAAGGGTTAAAGAGAAAAGTATTTCTGTCTCTTTCGCACACACTTGAGTTTCAAATGCGGCTATCCCATTCGCACACCGTGAAAAAGGATATGAGCCTATGGTTCTTTTAAAATTTGAATAAATTTACACTTTTAAAGAAAGGTTTCCAGCTCAAAGGTGGTTGAACTCAGATGTACTGCTATTTACGATAGATACTTGTGTCAATCCATTTTGAACTCTAACTTTTATTGAATACGAATAAGAATTGCAGAAAAATTAATTTAGTCTTCGCAAAGTCATTAGGGTTTATTATATTTCTCTTTATTTATTTATATTTTAATTCAAATAAGTTGTAAGTCGTTCAGCCTTATTGCTTACAACAAAGTTTAAGAGAACATTTTTCGTGTCACTTTTTTAATAACTAAATAATTTTTACTTATACTAGGCACGCGACTTCGTCTGCGTTACTTTATAAAATATGTTCCTCGTTGATAATGTAGTTTTCTGTAGGTAAAAGAAGTTTTGATATCGTTCCAGTAGTTTTTGAGTTTATTCATTAAGAACAAAAATACAAAATTTCTTTAAAAAATTTAAATTAATTACAACGCCCTACAAAAGTATATATTATGTGCAATAATTTCTTCATTCTTTATTGCTGATATATTTTATATTAGCTGTGCTATAGTTCGTTTTTTGAAAATTCCACAGGAACCTAACATTTTATTAGGATAAAAAGTTGATCCAGGTAATAAACTATCTGTGTACCAAAATTCATCCAAATCCGTTCAGCCATTTTTGGGTAACAAGCAAACATCCAAACATATAAAATTTCGCATTTATGATATAACTTTTATTAGTATAGGAATAGTATTTTTTTTCTAGGCCAAAGTATGTCCTTTTCCGTATCGATTGAGTAGTTAAGGCGTGAAAAGGCAATGGACAGACAGAGTTACTTTCACATTTATAATTGCGTGGAAGCGTATAATAAACCATCTTACTTTCGCATATATAAAATTAATTGGGATTCGCTGCTTAAATTCAAAAGTAGCAAAAAAAAACCAAAAATGTTTTATTGCAAAAATACAATCGCAATACATCATATTGTATCTTGCAAAAACTTAATATGGTTGTTTTATTCCATACTAGCGATCCGTTCCCGGCTTCGCACGGGTGCAATTTTTTTCTGCAAATTAAACGTAGAAACCTTCCTCGTTTAACGCTCTTCCCATTAATGAAAACAGTATAAAAATCCGTTCGGTAGTTTTTGAGAATCGCAAACATACAGACAGACAGACACGGCGGGGGGACTTTGTTTTATAATATTAAAAAACGTAAATTTAATAATGTCTGCGTGAGCGAATTGATTTTTGTTTAATTGTGCGTAACTTTGTCTTTTTCCTGTGTATATTAGTTCAACTGAGATAAGAGAACGCAGTTCGGCGAAATATGGGTATATTCTATCTCAAAACTTCGATGATGAATACTAAAGCTGTCTATCAAGCTGAGTGATGATCGTTAGACAGAAAAGATAAATGTTTCAACTTATTCGTGTACATAGACTTTTCGAGTTTAATGAGAATGATGCTTATGCATTAAGATAGCCTGAATTAAATTAATTAAATTAAATTAAACTTCTGAAATTTTCGAGAAACTTCTAGAATTTTCGAGAAACTTCTAGAATTTTCTAAAAACTTCTAGAATTTTCTATAAACATCTAGAATTTTCTACAATGTTAGCGAAAAAAAATCCGTTCCTATTAATAATACATAATGAGCGACTCAGCCAAAGAAAAGATATGCCGCAAGGAGAACTCATCGTATTGCATGAACCTTCGTTTCAGTTGTTAACAACAAATGCAATTGTTATGAACGAAAAAATTCTTTTTTTTTATTGTCACAGGGTTAGTAACTTTTTTTCAGTAAAAGAAAAAATATCGCGTTTGAAAAACTCGAATATATTGCATAGATCCCGTTTTTTATTGTTTATAGCGGCCCGCTCCCGGCTTCGTCCGGGGTGTATTTTTTCTAAAATAAACGTAGTCTAAGTTACTCCTTATTACATCAGCTACCTGCCAATAAAAGTCCCGTCAAAATCGTTCTAGCTATTTCAGAGATTAGCCGGAACAAACAGACAGACAGACAAAAATTGTAAAAAATGTTATTTTGGTGTATGTACCGCAATTTACATAAACAAAAAGTAGCCTATGTTACTCCTGACGACCCCCTCTTCATGTCTGCAAAGTTTCATCGAAATCGCTTCAGCCGTTTCTGAGATTACCCCGGACAGACAGACAGACAGACAGACAGACAGACAGACAGACAGACAGACAGACAGACAGACAAAAATTCTAAAAAAAGTTATTTACGTTTTAACAGCATGCGAATGACTCTCTAAGCTTAGTTTGAGGCAGTTTTTCGCAAATCACAGACAGACACTCCGATTTTATTTATATAGATTTAGTATATTTTGATAATTTTTTTATATATTCAAAAGTAACTTATATGCTTATATCTCCTCTAGTGTTCACTTTATTATAAAAATACTTAAAACATTTAATGCTACTTAAAAATACGCTTCTAACGATATATAATACGCATATCTTCTATATAAATAAAATCAGAGTGTCTGTCTGTGATTTGCGAAAAACTGCCTCAAACTAAGCTTAGAGAGTCATTCGCATGCTGTTAAAACGTAAATAACTTTTTTTAGAATTTTTGTCTGTCTGTCTGTCTGTCTGTCTGTCTGTCTGTCTGTCTGTCTGTCTGTCTGTCTGTCTGTCTGTCTGTCTGTCTGTCTGTCTGTCTGTCTGTCTGTCTGTCTGTCTGTCTGTCTGTCTGTCTGTCTGTCTGTCTGTCTGTCTGTCTGTCTGTCTGTCTGTCTGTCTGTCTGTCTGTCTGTCTGTCTGTCTGTCTGTCTGTCTGTCTGTCTGTCTGTCCGTCTGTCTGTCCGGGGTAATCTCAGAAACGGCTGAAGCGATTTCGATGAAACTTTGCAGACATGAAGAGGGGATCGTCAGGAGTAACATAGGCTACTTTTTGTTTATGTAAATTGCGGTACATACACCAAAATAACATTTTTTACAATTTTTGTCTGTCTGTTCCGGCTAATCTCTGAAATAGCTGGACCGATTTTGACGGGACTTTTATTGGCAAGTAGCTGATGTAATAAGGAGTAACTTAGGCTACGTTTATTTTAGAAAAAATACACCCCGGACGAAGCCGGGAGCGGGCCGCTAAATGTATTGCTAAGCGCAAAACTCGAGAACGGGTGGACCGATTTTAATTCTGTCTTCACTCATGGACAGAGGGATAATCAGGGAAGGTTTTTACGTTAAAAAAAATGCACCTCGGGCGAAGCCGGGAGCGGACCGCTAGTATTCATTAAAAAAATATATTCCAAAGGTGATTGTATCCTAGTATAGTTTAAAAGTTAAACTAAGGCGAGGTACACACTTAACTAAAATAAAACATCTCATTTCACTTGGATCTGGTACCTAACACTTACGTGTCGTCCCATCTAATTAGCACCTTCGGCGTGGTAATGGTTAACTAGACTCCATAGACCTACAATGGTTTAAACTATTTTACGAATTGGGAGAAATTATAAAAGTGCGTGCAATAAAATCATTCTTTTCTGTAAATTTTATGGTAAGCAGATAAGTTTGGCTCTATTGTTGTGTGCTTAGTTAGCTAAGACCTAGGACACCGAGATTTGGGCACCGAAGTCGTGTCATAACGTCCTCGCGAACCCGTCCATCAACGGCCCAAAAGATTTCCCAAAGTTAAAAAAAAGACACGTAAAATCTAAGATAGAGAGAGATGGAGAAAGAGAAATTCTAAGAGTAGGTACATGTAATTAACTCCTCCTGTAGTATGTAGTTTTTATAGTTGACTGTATTTGTTTAATGGTCATAGTTTCTGTAAGGGGTGGTTATTGCCGCTAGAAGGGTTGCCTAATTTATGACTGTGAAACGTGGCGTGCCATGAGAAGAGCAATAAATATTTTTTTAAACTTATAACTGATTATTTAAAATTTAAGTTTAAATTTGTACTTCTAGAGCATTCAAGGGTCTATGTAAAAAATCTCTTACTTTTGTTTTCTAGGGACTGTTTGCACCTCAGAAAGGTTAGGGCAGGTTTACAATGAGTTATAACTAAGTACAACACTTCGACTTTTATTTACTAGTTTGAAAATGTTGGTACATAACGATGAAGCTATTTTTTTTTAAATATTAGATTAACATTTTGAAATTATGCATTTTGACAAAAGAAATATAATCTTTATTTTGTAACAAATATTTATTTTTAATAAATTACAAAAAATATTATATCAAAATATTTTTCTAAAAAAAAAAATCTTATAACTTATCAAATATTTAGTTTGAATTAATGGTAATATTAATTAAGTTATTCTATTAAATTATTTAATTTCATTTAATAGAACATTGAGCATAGCGATTTAATTATGCTATGATATTACTTCAAAGAATACTTCAAATAACTCAGTGTGTCCGAAGCTTAACTTAAAAAGATAAATATAGCACGACCAACACCTCCTTTATTTTCTAAGTTAACTCAAGACTTCGTATGCCTATTAAGTGAAAGTAACTTTTTATGTTTTTTAAAACACTATAGGACGAGAGAAACTGTTTCTGTAAGTCGAAAATACACTTTCCATTTTTTTAACTATTAATTTAAAAACAATTTCTATTCCCTCTCTTTACTCTTTATCTCGGTAAAGTTCGGTTTCCGTCGGCCGAAACACCTGTCACCAACTCGACGCATTATTTTAGCTTTATTTTTTATAATTTTTTTTTGTGATATTATTAGATATTAATTTTTTTGTGAAAATTTATTAAACTGATGGTGAAAATCGAATCAAAAGCCGTGATAATCTTCAGATTAAGTTCAAGTATTAATTATAGCATTATTCCACCAATAGTACGGACATTGATTTATACTAATATCTATAGTAATATTATAAAGAAAAAAGTTTTGTATTTTTGTATGTTTGTAATGAATGAATTAAAAAACTACTGAACCGATTTTAAAAATTCTTTCACCTATAGAAACATACATTATCAGTGAGTAACATAGGCTATCAATACTAATAATAAATCTGTAAGGGTCGGTCATGGAGTAAGTTACTTTGTTTTCAGAGATATCGTGTTTATGGGCTCTATAAATGATACTGAAACTAAATTGAAGATTTTTAGATTTTTTTTCTGTATGTATGTATGTATGTTCCTCCATAACTCTGAAACGAATTAACTGATTTTCATGAAACTTGGTAGATAAACATTTGGACGTACGGGACAAAGGATAGGCTACTTAATATTTTTCAACGCGGGCGAAGTCGTGGGCACCAGCTAGTCTTAAATAAAATTATATATTTGAATTTGAAACAACGCAACCCTTTTAAAGCGCTTAAAGCGCACTCTTTCTTAACTAATAAAGCTCAAGTTATTACGAAATCTATAATCTACTGGACCACATTATTTTATAATCCCTAAACTGGTTGTTTTAAGTAGCGAACAAGTTTATATGCAATAAATTGATTTCTGTAACATTTTAACAATAAATTATATTTTATTAAGTTGTGAAAGGTTTATTCGAACACATGGTCTAGAACAAGACTAAATCGTATCCAGGATAAATAAATCAAACTTATTATTTGCATTACTACTATTTCAAACTAACACGTAAGAACTGGTATCTAAACAAAGTGACTTTTAACAGAAAATCCAGCTTATATTATTTATTTATTTATTTTCCAAAAGGTACACCAACAACACAAATAAAAAACTTACAAATACGACAGATATAGGTAATATAAGGCAATTTTAAGACACTGATAACTACAAACTAGAAATTGAGACAATCGATAACACATGCATATAAACTAAACAATAAATAACTGAAAGCAAACAAAGAATAAAGACCAAAATAAAAGACAAATAAACTAATATAAATATATCTAAATAACAAGAATAAAATAAAGTAAAATAAAACAACAACAAAAAGAAAACTACTCAGCTAAACAGTATAGCCATCAATTTACGCTTAACTTATAAATCTATAATAATACGAATAAACTAAAAAAAAATCGGATCAAAATCCATCCATCCGTTTAGGAGCTAGGATATCACAGCCAGTCACACATACACAGATACATATTCACACGTCAAACCTATAACAGCCTGTTTTTGCGTTGGGCGTTGGGGGTTAAAAACATGTGACATCACTCCCTCTCTCCAAAATGGCCTAGCAAAGTAATATAAAAGCTTGATAACAACGATGACCTCACCATCACGCTAGTTTATTGCACGTATAAAATTCCAGGCCGACCTCTCGGTTCATTAATGCGTTTACAAACAGTTTTGTTTAACCGCACCTCGCCTGTCGCCACTCCCGGTGTGTTCTGCGTATTTGGTTTTGCGTCTTTTAAAATGTAAATCTATTTAGAAATTTACAGGTACAAATACATAACAATAATCAGAGTAAATAGCTTAAACCTAATAAAAAAATTCCACTTATAGATTTCAAATTATAGATACAAACTATATATTACAAACTAGTCTAAAACAACGATAATATTATAGTTGGCCATTGAAGAATTTATCGGCTATAATATTTTTCGTTTTAACTATGGAACTGTGGAACAGGTCAACATCTGTATCCTCTAATAAAATTTCATTAAAAAGTCTACACGAACGAGACATGAATGTATTTTTTCTATAATTAGGATTAACACTAGGATCTGGCTTAAGGCAAACGGGTCCTAGTGGTTCGAAGGTCCACTTATAAGTTAGAATATCAATAAGGCTTAGACCTTAAGAGTATCTGATTTTAACAGCGAAGAAACATCATGAGTAGATATCTATGTGTCCACAAAGACTAATTCATTGAAGAGCCCATTTGGTCGAGTAGTTAAAATTCTTAGCTTGCAACTGCAGGGTCAACTTATGTCTGGCAAGACGTTATGACACGACATCGGTGGGGCAACGATGTCGTGTCATAACGTCCCCGTAATCTCGGCCATGTACAGCCGCGCTAGGAAGTCGTTGGGTTTTAGCCGGTAGGAGTCCGGCATAACCTCGCATTGTCGCCTACACTGCCGGGTATCCAAGAGGATTTCCCAATGTTAGAAAAAGGGCACACTCCATTACGCAGTCATTTGGGCAGCCCGTCTAGCAGCATTAAGTACTCTCTTACAGAATATCACCTTGAGATCAATTCCCTATACATTCGGTCTTTTTTATTAGTAAAAAAAAATGTAAGAAAAAATGTGAAGTATGAAGTTGTGGACTGTACAAACCATAGCACAAATATTCTACCAACAACCTAGCAGAATATAAGTTCGTTATTATATGATACTATGACATCAATTCAAATATATAACAAAAAAAGTACGTCATACATAGATGCCAAATTCATGCTGTAAACAAATTTTTAAAGGGGTTGGCAATGCGTTTGGATAACCTCTGGCTGAAGTTAAATAAATATCTTCACACATTCCACACAGCACCATCTAGTTCCAACGTAAGCAACTAATGCTTGTATTATGGATACTAGACAGTTTATATACTACATAAATTACTTTTTTTTTTTTGTAAATACATATTATAAATACAAAACATCCATGACAAATAAAATTTTAACACATAAACATTTGCCCCTAGCGGGATTCGAACCCGCGACCGTTTGGTTAACAGCAAGGTTTACCAGCCACTAAATCAAACGTGTCGTCGAAAGTTGGTACTTACGTATTCGCGTGTGTTGATAGCCACTGACACTTAGCCTGTCTTTCACCTCTTTTATGTTAAAAAGGTTTGATGCTATAAAAAAATGATGTAAATAAATTTATCATATTTACCATGCGTTTTACCATCCCTGTTTAGATTTCGTGTCAGATTGCGGCCGTATTTCAGCAATTTTTCTACTATTTTCGGCACCACAGTGTCAAGGGCGGGGACGATGCCATAACTGCTTTTTGCTTATTAAATGTACGCAATTTTCGACCTTATGGCTTATGGGGAAAGGACGTTAGAGGACTGTGTTGGTATAGAAATAAATAAAGGTTACGTGAATGAAGAATCGCCAAACACACAATTCGTGTGACCACAAAACTAAGCAGCAAGTTTTAACTTTTGACTCTACAAGATAGAATATGAGCAAAATTTATTTATTTCCATATTTACATCTAGTTTTACAGGCTATTATTTGAAATATTGTAATAGTATCTATCTTTTGCCCAAGAATTCGTCTGCGACTTTATAAAACAGTACTTTTTCTGGATGAAAGGTATTCCATGTCATTTTCTGTAATAACATGTATGCAAAATATTCATGGTAATCGATTGAGCAGTTATGAAAGAGTAACAGACGAATATACCCACTTTAAAATATTAGTTAGGATAGTTTTTGCCCGCGACTTCGTCCCTTTTTTGGGGCGTTGAAACCCTTATCCAATCTTTATTGCTTATTTATTTTTATGTCTATGCAATTTTTTTAGATCGATTGAGTTGTTAAGGCGTGAAGTTTCGTTGTCATTTGGGCAGATCGTCTGGGGCTGTTTCTACTACCCCTTAGAGAAGATTATAGTAAAATTTCAGCATGTGTGCTGTTGGGTTTCGGTAAGTGAGTAACTCATTTCCTTATCCCATATCCTTAATTCTACTAAGATTAGCATCACACTTGACTGTGAACCTGTCTGACGACATTTACATAGTAAAATATAAACTTTGTAGTGATGTCGTTATCTAGACGTGACACACAGTTTTAAAAAATGGAGGTCAACTAATTTGATGAACTAAATCCGATGTTATTTTAGTCAGAAAACTAAACCTCATTAACATGAAAGACTGGAACGCGAATGGAACTTCATAATTAGTTTTGGGACGATTTAGTTTAGAAATAGCGGCCGATATAATTAGTACATTTCGTGTTGGAACACGATTAGGAAAACCTTAAATGGAATTTAGGTACATGTATTTTTAGAATTTATTTAACTACAGTCTGCATTGTTTAATGGTAAAGTTTGTTATAGCAAAACCTGACGATTATAGCAATTTGTTAATGAAAAATTAGCATTCGCTATTTTTTTTAATGTTTAAGCTGACAGTAATCTGGTAACTATAGTTAAATCCACTGTCAGGAATGTCTGGAATATCTGTACTTATATATATTTGAGAATAACAGTTATAATATGTAACGTAGGTATATAAGGATATTAAAATACTGATTTGGGAGTTTTCATTAATTTTAATATTTTTGTTTTGATCTTTGTTACAAAAACTATACTAATTATTGAGAAAGAAACTTCTCAATAATTATTACAGTTCAATATTGTGTGACGCTCCTTGTAACGTTTCTGCATGACAAAACGCTTTCCAAATATATTGGATCCGCAAAGAAGTTTAACACATGTTCGAAAATAAAACACAGCCTATGTTACTCGCTGATAATGCAGCTTACTACAGAATATATTATTTACTATAAGTGAAAGAATTTTCATTTTGAGTTAGCTTTCTATAGCTGAAAGAATTTTTAAATTCGGTCCAATAGTTTTTGAATTAATTCATTACAAACAAAAATACAAAAAAAATCTCTTTATAATATTAACATAGATTACTGTAGATAAGATATTATAGATTTAAGTTAACTTCATTAATGCAGATATTATTATAATTATACATATTGTAAGAACGCAAAACGGTTTACCTTGATGGTATCCGTGGCCTTAATGCCCGTGACATTGGTTTGTTTTCGCCACATGCCACCCCCATGCCATCGTCACGCGATAATTTGGTATCGCCCATTAGCTTCGTCATTATTATGGCGTATCATTAAGCACATATAGGTTAGTCAAGGTTGGTGATTAAAAAATATTAAAAACTAGTGAGCGGTCACTAGTTTTCGCCCGGTGACCAATTTTTTTTTTAATGTACAAACCTTCCCTGATTATCAATCTATCCATAAATGAAGACAGAATTAAAATCGATCCAGCCGTTCTCGAGTTTTAGCGAGACAAACGAACAGCAATTTATTTATATAATACTAGCTGGTGCCCACGACTTCGTCCGCGTTGAAAAATATTAAGTAGCCTATCCTGTGTCCCGTACGTCCAAATATTTATCTACCAAGTTTCATGAAAATCAGTTAATTCGTTTCAGAGTTATGGAGGAACATACATACATACATACAGAAAAAAATTCTAAAAATCGTCAATTTAGTTTCAGTATCATGTATAGAGCCTATAAACACGATATCTTTGAAAACAAAGTAACTTACTCAATGACCGACCCTTACAGATTTATTATTAGTATTGATATATTAAATATATAAACTTAGACTGAAATTTTCGTTACTTATTTCTTTTGTGAAAAGTCAATACATACTCACGCCTTAACTTCTCAAACGATTATTATGAAAATTTGTATACATCAACGTTTAATAAGTAAGTGATGCCCGAGTCCATTTCAGCCTGTCAGCCTGTCTGAGGACCTTAAGATAAAAAAAAATCTCAAAAATATATTAAAAATTTAATATTAAAAAGCCAATCATGGATTTATTTGTCTTCGTTAACTAATTTATAGAAGACCAAAATTTCGCCATTGACTTCAAGCAAGATTAGGAGAGTTGAACAACCACAGTCAAACACAAAGAGTTCAGACAGCAACAGTTCTGACTCTTGTTATAAATCACAGAAAAGAAGCAGTCTTTAAAGGCTAAAACTAAAACACCTTTATAAAAAAATATTTTACGATTTTTTTTTATTTGATTGCCTTCTGCCAAAAGAAATATAAAACTGCAAAATCTCTTCAGATTCCAGGAGAACCGAGATGTTTGTTATAAGGTTGAGTTTACACACACTTCTATAATTTTTTTGTTTTCGTTCATCTTTTTTTGGCGATTGCTATTTTGAAATACTCGAGCGCGTCAGCTTTTCATACAGACGGCTCAGCCTGAATTTCTGATTGTGCTGATTCTTAATCTGACGATATTTTTGGAGCATTTTTCTTAATACAGCGTCTACAAACTTTTGAACGCCTGTAGAGGCTCACTCCACTGTTAAAAAGGAAAACATCATATTACGTTTTTTTGTTTCTACCATCTAATCTTCAAAATTCAATAGGTCCCCATGACGCTCGAGTGACTCCACATTTAGCATCGTGGGCTCCATAATAGGGGACTACCATAATATATACAAATTATACAATGCGCACTCCCGTAAGATGCCAAGCGGCGCACGCTAACATGGCGGCAGCTGGCAACCAATAGCGGTACTGGAAAAGCCGCGAAATGTGTGGATTGGTCGATAGCATATTCCACGCTTTAAAAATTCGTCTTTTGCGCAGGTACATTGGTAAGCCATGTCAGTTCGGTACTACTGACAGATGATTAAGTTAATTCATTTACTATGTTCACGCCCTAATATTTTAGGAACGCTCCCATCGAAATCTCTCAAGTTTCTCAGCAAGTTTTTGTTCAAAGATTAATGGTTTTTGGAATTTTCGCTTGAATTATATCTCCATTGTTATTTGACCTTTTGAACACAATAACATAACTAAAATTCTAGGTTTATTGTTTGGTTAAAATTAGTTTTTTACTATCAAACGAAATGAGATTTGCTTAACAGGATATATTTTTATAATTGCTAATTTTGAAAATGCGATTTTATGTCCGTTATGTTTTTATTACTTAAGGCCAGGCTCTATGAAACTAAGGGAACTTTAAATAAATGTATTGAGTCAACCACATATCTGATCAATGTGGAATTTACATATATATATATTGAGACCTTTATCTGTAGATTATCAAGTCAGAAACATAATTAGGTGATTTTCATTCGATACATTTTTTTATCGAAATCGACGCCTTTTCCGGAGAATATTACATTTTTCTACTAAACGGCTTGAGTTATATCGCCAAAAAACTTCTCGTAGCAAGGAAACATTGTTTACCAGTGATTGTCAAAATGAAATAAACTTAGGTTTATTTTTACTCCTATAATTAACGAAAACAATTTTGAGACTTACGTTGTTTAGTTCCGAGCTAGTGCATACCAAATCATGCTTCAAATAATGTACGCAATATTCAACCTTACGTAAGCTGTATCTTGCGATATATTAAAAAAAATCCTAGAGAGCCGCCGAGCAACTTGTAACTCTCGGGTGGCGGGACGTGGGCGGAGCGAGCGTAGGAATTTTACTCGTGGAGCCTGCTCTTAAGACGTCGCTTAGTCGTCACTGATTTTTTTTATTATTGTGACGAGATAAGTTTTTTTGGCAATAGTTTACTATTTTTCACTCTCAGAAATTAGAATATTTAAATAGAAAAAAAATCTCAGAAAAATGGCGACTATTAAACTACAATAGCTTTAATTGAAGCGGCGACATCTATCGGATTTGGGTAAATCTGCTTGGTGATATACCTGTGCATAGTATGCCTGGGTACCTAAAATTTTTCTAGGATAAAACCTGAACGAAAACCTTCTTCGGGAATCACTCTTTGATAGATGAAAACCGCATTAAAATTCGTTGAGTAATTTTTGAGATCAATGCGAACATACATACCTATACTTACATTCAGATAGACAGATGCGACGGGGGACCTTGTTTTATGGGTTTAGTCATCTCGCACGATTTTACTTCGTACGAAATGTGCGAAAAGACAACTTTAAAGTGATCTCGCACACATTGGGTTTATAGACGAAAAAAAATAATTAAAGTAGGTATAATAGGGATGAAATAAGCGGAGGCACTCACACAAAATACCATTATTCAATATTTCAATGTGAAAACTTAGTATCGGAGTTGTCGCATTCAAGTTCGTTTTACAGTACAGTAAATAATTAAGAATTATTGTCTCCAACTGGAAACAGTTGGCGGTTCAGTTTTATCATTGTTTTTGCAAACTTTACACTGTTGGAAATGTTCACGTGATTAACTATTATAATACGACCACTGCGACTATAGACTTCGAACATTTGAACAGCTGCTTAGTATATTCATCGCCTCAGTCGTATGTCGTTCAGTACTAGATATAGGTTTACCCTTTATTTTTCGGTCAAAAGGAGAGTTTCCTCGTAATTTTCCGGTAAAAATGGTCAGAAACAGAGTACAACCATCGTCAAACTGCGTTCGTGGTATTCATTCAAGAACTTTCTGACACTAGTAGCTGTCAATTCTGTCATTGCCACTTCAACTGACTTATTGATCCGACGACTCATGTCGATGATTTTCTTTTGTGTGTGGGTCTTCTCATTACTGATTCACAGTAACTCCGAGCAAATAATCCTATCCATAGTTCCTTGAGAAACATTTTAGCACCATTAGTTTACGAGAATTTTATTAGTATCATAAGTACTGAAGGTTCTTTAGTAACAGTTAAATCGTATTTTCAAATCCAATTTAAGGAGTTAATTAAGGAATAATTTAAGGAAAAATGAATTAACCATAGTTGGCAGCGCACTTGTAGCACTTGTGGCATTGCTTGTGTTATTGGCGACGGTAGCCACCTACTATCAACTGTTTGACGACAATCACACAAAAAAAAACAACTTTATTTTAGACAATTGATTAATGTTTTAAAACGTATTGATTTGATATGAGACAAGGGGGGAGTGCTTAAACATATTATTTGCTGTTATTTCATAGCAGTCTTCTTTTAGATGTGGTTACTGCCGCTCCAACAATGCTACAATAAAAACCGTTATAAGCGCTGTTAAATTTAAACTTTTGTGACATCTACTTTCCCAAGACCCCTGTTACAGTGGTCGCACTATACTGCGCTTCGTAACTCCAATGCGCTGTACATTAACTACATTCTTGAAATCGCTATGTGCTAACTTACAGGTTAACTGGAATTGTTTCATAGCTTCCACGAACAGACGGGCGGACATTCTCATTCTTTCTCATTATTATTAAAGATAAAATATTACTTAGTTAGCCATTAGTGTTTAATCTATTTATATCTAAGTATATATAAATAACATTACTTATACCAATTCACCAGATCCATTGTTGATGTTTTTTTTTATTAGTGGATCCATTGGCCGGATCCATGAAGTAACCAGTGAGTTTTTTTTATCATTAGATCTAACATTCCACATTAAAGTGTGTAGTGTGTAAGTGTATAGTGTGTTTTCAAAATTACAATTTTGAAAGATATTCAAAAAAGTGATCACTGGGATCACTTATTGTATAGTGTGTTTTCAAAATTACAAATTTGAAACATACTCAAACAAGTGATCACTGGGATCACTTTTTTGGGATCACACAACAAAATTAAAATTTTGATTAAAATTGCAATTTCGAAACATTTTCAAAAAAGTGATCACTGGAATCACGTTTTTGTGATCAAACAACAAAATTAAAATTTTGATTAAAATTGCAATTTTGAAACATTTTCAAAAAAGTGATCACCGGGATCACTTATTGTATAGTGTGTTTTCAAAATTACAATTTTGAAACATACTCAAAAAAGTGATCACTGGAATCACTTATTGTACAGTGTGTTTTAAAAATTACAATTTTGAAACATATTCAAAAAAGTGATCACTGGGATCACTTATTGTATAGTGTGTTTTAAAAATTACAATTTTGAAACATACTCAAAAAAGTGATCGCTGGCATTAGCTACTTGTGGTCAAAGATTTAAATCGACTTGTGGTATAGCTGTCCTTATTGACAGTCAAAACATAATATTGCAGCACTTAGTTAGTTGTTGTAGTTTTCAACCTCGCCTATATTTTAATCTATTTCTTAACTACATTTCATTAAAATCAGTTAAGTAATTGTTAAGTTATCAAACCACCAAATTATTTTATCAATCTTCCAAATTGCCATCAATTTGTACAATTGATTGCTTTACATATTTGTTAGTGAGTAGAAAATTGGTTTCCTTACAAAGTATTTGTCCAGCCAGTTAACGAATGAGCTGACGATATTGTGAGGCGGCTTCCAACGGTGCTTGTGGATATAGTGGCAGTGAGCCTATTTACTAATTCTGTGTCCGTCCAATTGATCCCAAGACGTATTTGGCATGAGGAAGTCGATAACCGCACACGAAGGGTCCAAACCAAACGGGTCGTGAAACTAGCGGTACTCTTATTGGGTGTTTAGGACCACTGTACGGGATAAATTATTGACCAATTATGTTCTATGAGAAATAATATTTATACAACTATAGATAATATAATATTGATGCATAAAAAAATAACAAAAAAGCCAGTGTAAATGTTAAAAATTGTTTAATTCTAATACAAATTTCTACTTAATATCATAAATACGAAAGTTTGTAAGGGTGGATGTATGGATGTTTGTTACTCTTTCAAGCAAAAACTGCTCAACAGATTTGGATGAAATTTGGCGCAGATACAGTTTATTACTTGGATTAACATATAGGACACTTTTTATGTTAAATTTTTTTTTTTGATTTCCGAGGGATCATCACAGATCATCAGCGTCATAAGAGCGAAAAAGATGTCGTGCTTTAAAATACTCATAATAAGAGAAAATATAATTTATATTGTCTCAGGTGTTCATATTTTTCATTTTCCAACACGGACAAAGTCGCGGGCACCAGCTAGTAGGACAATAAAAGTATGTAGTATGTACATAAAGATGATTGATAAGATGAGGATATGTGATAAGGTGAGTTCATTAATATTAATGAGTCTTTAATTACAAAGTACGCATAGTTTTATTTTATTACTAACAAACCTAAAATTATATTCCTTGACGAAAGAGAGAAAATTTGACTATTTATCGTATATGATTTCGAATGTTTTTGAACTTGGAATGAGGCATCACAAAATGGCGTGTTAACCACGAAACGGAATTTGTTATCGATATGTTACGGTGAAAGTAAGAAATGCGCAACTTTGCGTTTAAGTCATGAATTTTTTTTTCATTTTATCATAATACTGCGGTGTGGCTGCGAATCTTTTTCTACAAAACATCAAAACAACCAATTTAAAATTATTTGAACTGATTTGTTTGGTGATTTGAATTTCGAATAATCAAATTAATTGACAAAAAGTTAAAGTAATGACAAGTTACTCGAATATTGACTTTACTTATTTTTTTTTACTTACTTGCATCTTTATGCAAGAAAACAATTGTATGGATGTAAAATACCAGTATTTAAACATGATCTAGTAAGTAGGTGCTCTGAAAACTTTGATCGTTTAAAGACATTGGCAATATCGACATTTGACTTTTTTATATATTTATTAGATTTTTAAGTTATTAACAACGAAATTGATATTAATGACTTAATAATCAAACAAAACAAAACATTTTTGTCACTTTCAGGCCTGATATTGTGATTGATTAAATTAGGTACAATACATAAACATACTTCTAGAAAACTTCCGAATTAAATTTATTGTTTGGATTAATTCCAGTGATCACTTGCACATCACTAATTGTTATATTTTTTAACATGAATTGAAAAAAAAAAAACTCAAAATTCCTTTTCTTTAGAACCGTGAATCTTTTGAATTGACCAAATTTTAACTTTGACGACAACATAAAATATGGGCACACCAATGTGAATACAATAAGGAAGTATTGATGTGAACAATTTGCTGGATTGTAGGAAATTGAACCGAACAGATGGAGTCAGGTATGTGATCACGAGCTTTTCTTTCAAGTTGGATGGAAAGTAGGACCACCGAATAGGTGATGACCTTCTAAATGGAGGAATCTTATTTAGATGTAAGTAGATAAATCTATAATAATAATCTAACTAGTGGCCCGCTCCCGGCTTCGCACGGGTGCAATTTTTTACTCAATCCAGCTGATAAAATTACCTTACATCGCCATCTGTTAGAATCTTTTGGAACTCACAGATAAATAATTGCTGGATTGAATAGGTATCAACAGATGGCGCTATGTTAATAATATTATATGATTTGCAAAAAAATAATAGACAAAATGAGATATAAACTATTCTATCTTTTAAGTTGGACCAAATAACAGATACTTATGAAGTTTGATCAAAGTCGGTTCAGTAGTTTCAGAGTTTATCGCGAACATACATCGTGACGCGAGATTTTTATATATATAGATATAAAATTCTCGTGTCGCGGTGTTTATTGCCAAACTCCTCCGAAACGGCTGGACCGATTTTGATGAAATTTTGTGTGCTTATCGGGTAGATCTGAGAATCGGCCAACATCTATTTTCCAACCCCTAAGTGATATTTTTTTGTATGGCAAAACAACGTTTGCCGGGTCAGCTAGTATAAGTCTATAAGTACAAAATACAATGCTTAAACAAACAAAAAAAAAAAAAACAATAATTAATATAGATAAATTTGAAAGCCTTCCTTCCTTTCTTTATTTGACCATTACGACCACATATTTTTAACAAAAAAAAAACTATTAACTAAGTTTTTTAAACTATTTAATTATTTAAGTAGAAACAATGAAAAGGCAGTAGGACGAATGATTGGCTGTCGTCAAGGTGGACCTAGATTCGAGTCCTGGTCGGGCGTACATACCTATATCTGAATATTTTCGTTTGTAATTATAATAATATATTTTGAAAACCTTTGTTTCGCCTTTGACGCCCTAATCCGTCGACTCCCTCTCATTTTATCTTTTGCTGTAGAAAAATATTTAAGAAAATAATAAAAATGTTTATTTGCGTGAACATATATTTTAATTTATAATATAACTAGCAGTTACACGCGTCTTTGTCCGCGTAATTTTATAAAACATAGCCTATGTTACTCGTTAATGATGTAGCTTTCTATAGGTGGAAGAATTTTTAAAATCGGTGTAGTACTTTTTGAGTTTATTCATACAAATCTTATTCATCATACAATTAAGTATAACGTAAGTAATCGTTGTTGCATTTTAAAAAAAAAAAATATTTAAATAAAATATGTTATTTTTTAATAGGCCTAATATATCCCTATACATTGAAATCCTGCCAATGTTATATTGCTATGTGGCAATTGTAAATTTCTATCCTACCCTTAGCATTTGTTTATATGTAAAACGCAGTTGCAATAATTCACGTAACGTTTTGGTTTGCAACTTCCGCATAGATGCAAAGATTAGTCATACAAGGACGAGGTATAATAACAGTTAAGCCTGTATTGTGCTGATATCGGGGGGGTAAACGACCTCGCCCTCTGTCAAATGGACAGAGCCATCTGTGGAATCGACGCTAAAATTCTTCTTCTCATTAATTTTGTGTAATTATTTAAGACTATAGTAATTGCTAGCTTTTGCCCGCGACTTCGTTCGTTATTGGAAGTTTTTTATTGGAAAACAAATCAACATCCGACAAAAATATATGATGAGCAATAATTTATAGGGGTGTGGGTGAATAAATAATAGACGCTACGATACTACCAAGAAATTTGCTAAAAGGAGGTCGCCACAGGGGAGCAACTTCGTTTAGTCAGAATATTGTTACGACCAGAGTATGGAACATTCTCGATAGCGTAAGATCTGGACGTATGGAACATTCCACACACCTTTCGCGGCACACAATGAATAGGTGACCACGCCCCCTCTTTGATTCGTGTCAAAGCAAACTGTTCCTTATGGTTGCGACATAAGGTTCAGATTCCTTTAACAGCAATAGCCTTCGAGAAGCTTTGATAAACTTGTTTACGACTTTTAAAGTTTCCAGTAATTTCCATAACTTTCTGCGCGAATATAAATACGGGTGCGATCGCTCCAGAATTCAGTTCTGCGATAACTAGCGATACGTTAACAACACTTGGGAGCTTTTACGAAGACATTTGCGACAGTGCATAATTGAGACGTAGAGTGAATTAGCGACGACTTTTGGCAAGTTTTACGGTTTGATTGGAGAAGCTCTGTAATATTGGAAGTCATCTTGGTCTGTGATAATAAATCGTGTTCCTATACCCCTAAACGGCATTTTAACGTACCCTGCGCGTAACAATATTTATATAATATAATATATTATATATATTTCACATTATTTACATTGGTTACATTAAAAAACAAAACTAATTAAAGTTCTTTAAAAATAAAAAATAAAAATATGTATATATTTAAGTCAAAATATAATTTTCTGCTTGTTAATTTGCTCATAAGTGTTTCACAGGTGAACAAAACCAAACATAAAATAACACACTTATTTAATGAACAAATTTATTTCATAAGTAACACATACACACACACGCACACACACGCACGCACCACACACACGCATATTGTTAATATTTTGAATTTTTTTTTTGTACTTACAAATTTTAATATGTCTAACCTTGTATATAAATTTAATTTTTTTTACTGTTACAACCTGTAAGGTTAGCTGCTAAATAAATAAATAAATAAATAAAATACGTCTCCACAGCACTGCTGTTCTGGAATATATTCTACGGTCTTCGAATGCTCATTACAGCTTCCATATTGGATACGTCGTGTTGTTATCTTTACCAACGAGGCTTAAACTAAAAATATATATTACTTAAATTTTATGCACTATCACTACCCTATTATAAGTAAGTAAGTACTTCTAAAGTTCTAATTTTTTATTTCAATTGTATTATCTATATTTTTCTTGGTTTCACTTTGAACCTGCTTACATATTCAAAAGTAATAAATAAAATATTAAAATAAAATGCCCATTTATACGAAAGTATTATTAAAAAAGTTAATGAAGTTAACATTTAAATTATTTTAAACTATTTTTAGTTAGTTAACATTTAAAAATTTATTGGTCCTTAAAGCTGGTAAGGACCCCTCTATGGTAAAGGACTCCCCCAGTGCCTGCCATTTTTCTCTCTGATCAGTAAGTATTTCCCAATATTCACTAATAGTCCTGTTAATACTATAAATGCAAAAGTTTGTGATGAATTATGGATGTTTGTTACTCAATATTGCAAAAACGGCTGAAAAGATTCGGATGAAATTTGGCACCCATGATAGTTTAATACTTAGATTAATATATATGTAGGATATTTTTATATCTTTATGAAATTGGGCGCCACTGTAGTCATAGCGATACTCATCTAATATTTCCTCGGGAACCAGCTAGCCAAACATAATCTAAATAGAATTCTGTTTAACTACACTTTTGTTTTTTGCGCCATCTGACGACATGGTAAGGAACTTTTTCTCATATAATGTAGTTTAACATTTCGACAATAGATGGTTGATAATGGTATGTTCATAGTTTTCAAAGTTCGAAATAGATGGCGTGAATAATGTATAACTAGTTCTTAATTAATTGTAATTTATTGTACTTTAAAAAAAAAAAAACTGTGTGTGTCAGCTCCGCGATACACGACTGGAGTTTACTCCTAAGAAACGATTAAAAAATTTAAATTTTCATAATTTGAACACGCTGAAAGACCATTGTTGTTTTTTTAAATATTGTGATGTAGATGGTACAATATCTATGAAACTTCAGATATTCTAACATATTTAAAAAAGGGCTTATATATGGCTTATAATTGAAAAAAATTAAATAAAAAAAAAACGGATTTTTGCAAAAATCCTAGTAAGATTGCAAAACACCGGGTAATAGGAAACTAACAACGAATTTTGTAATCATCCGAGGTACATGAGATCATATACCACTTTCAGGATCTATATATTAAGCGACATATATACATGCAAGTCGACTCCTAAGGAGTAAACTCCAAGAATGTCGTTAGTTGCAACGTAACGACATTTTTTTCTTGATATTTTATTTATTTATTTATTTATTTATATATTTTTTAACATGTATAGATACTTTTGAAAAAGGCAAGAAAGTAAACTATCAATTATCCATAATATAATTCCATATCCCAATCCCAAGGTTCGTTTCACCAAGGTTCGCAATACACTTGCAGTATACCTGTGGCGTTGCTCGTGTTGATAGGCGACGGTAGCCATATACCATTAAGTGGACAGTAACCCTTCTTACATAAAAAAACCTCACATAAAAAATTAGAAGACACCTTCTTCATAACAGTTTACAACAATATAAAATAATAAAAATATGTGTAAATCAATAAATGTTTATTGTTTCATCAGCATCTCTCAGCAGTAGAAGACTGGATCAGCCGTCGACCCGTGGCCCGTATCGTCGCCTGTCCACCTTGTGGGTGGACGTCCTACGCTGCACTTGCCGGTCCTTGGCCTCCACTAGAGAACCTTCCACTGCCTCATTATCTAACAGCAGACGACAGCAGACGACTTGCGATCGCGTGTGCTGCCATGCAGAAATGATAAATAAATAAATAAATATCTTCACACATTCTACACAGCACCATCTAGTTCCACAGTAAGCAACTAATGCTTGTGTTATGGATACCAGACAGTTGATATACTACGTAGTTAACTCGGGGCGTAGGAGCTTTCTCTTTTTAAAAATACAAATTATGATTTAAAAAAATAATACTTTATTGAAAGAGTACTTATCTACTTCGCGGCTAGTTAACGAGTGACTCAGTCGAGCTCGAAAGACGGTTGGCCACCGTGTAGACCTAGCGTCAGCAAAACGCTTATCGCTACTAAGAATGCACGTTCACGGTGGTCTGGTGACGTGTTGGTGGGCACATAACTACATAGATTACTTTTTTTTGTTGTAAATACATACATATTATAAATACAAACATCCATGACTCACGTACAAAGTAGGTTTGCAACGAATAGTATATTCGGCAGTATACCGAATACCGAATATTCGGCGAGCCCCCTGACCGAATAGCCGAATATTAGATGATATTAGGCAAAAGTATTCGGCCGGATTTTAGCGCCAAAACTTGTACAGACGTGATTGTTTCGCGCTCGTTTGTAATTCTTAACTTTTCTAATATAGAAGATGATTATGTACCTGTGTTATGTACCAATGACTACTTAAATGATTATAAGAGAAATGAAAAGATGAATATATACGTAAAGAATCGATTTTTTTTTCATTTTAACAATTATCTCCATATAACAAAATATATTACTTGAGTATTCGGTATTCGGCCGAATAATATTTAGATATTCGGCATTCGGCCGAATATAATAAAAGCAGCCGAATAGGCCGAATACCGAATAGTAACCGAATATTCGTTGCAAGTCTAGCTATAAAGGTATAATGTTATAACACATAAACATTTGCCCCTAGCGGGATTCGAACCCGCGACCTTTTGGTTAACAGCTAGGGTTACTAGCTACTAGACCAAACGTGTCGTCAATGCACTTTAATTTTAGTTATTTTCCGTAAGAGGTCTTATCGCAAACCACACTTTTGTTATGAGTTACGTGATACCAAGGACACGATTTAGTGTGATATTGCACAAATTGATAGAAAGTTTTCGCCTGTCGCAAGTTGGTCGCAAGTCGTCTGCTGTTAGATAGTGAGGCTGCCGGCTAATGCCGGCTCTCCGTACTAATGTGTCCTGCCTCTTATAAGAATATCTTGATTTGCAATAATTTTGTTCCTGATCTTCCATATTAACACCAATATATTAAAACATAAAAATAACTTATAAAATCAAAACAATAATGTTTCCTTTCTAAAATTTCTCTGTAAACTGTGTTGAAAATTTTCCATTGACATGGAAAATTCTTTTATTCTTTTCCTAACTTAAAATCTACAATACATAATATATTGTCTTTTAAAATCAGCCAGCAATTTAAAAGTCAATTACTTAACACTGCCCACTGCCACTTCTACTTATCTACTGATCTGCCGGTTTATGTCGGTAACTTTCGCTCGTCTACGGATCTCCTCGTCCCTGATTCGATTTCACATTGTAACCCCAAACATAGGTCGTCTCCATAGATCATCTAGTTATTAAAATGAAACAACTTCATATACCTAAGTACTTGGAAATTATACCAAGTATAAGTATCCAAGGAGGAAGTATCATTAAGTGAATTGTCTCGAACAAAACCAGAGGCTTTTGTTAGTAATTAATAAAGTAGATTCTTCGCAATAACAAAGTTTATTGTTAACATAAACAATTGGCCAAATTGTAGGAACCTGAATTACTGTTGCCAAGCATATTTTATTACTATTTAATTTCGGTTAAAACTAAATGAAATGGACGTACCGTTGTTTTAGCTTAAGTCAATTTTTGTGTCTTAAAAAAATAATGGTCCATTTGCAATTATATTTACAATGTAAAAAAAACGATTAGTAATCCCCAATTCAAAATGAAATTCAAAAACCAAGTCTATCTGTACCTACGTATTAGTTGGGCGTGGAATTTTTTGTTTTAATTTCGAGAATATTCATCTGAACAAAATAGATAAAAGCTTTTTTTCTAGATAAAAGCTACCCCAATGTCGTTTTTTGTATCCCTGACAACACGTATACTAAATTTTTTGATGATCAGTTGGAAATTAATGCGTAACAAATAAACAAACTCACTTTCTCATCTATACTAATATTATAAAGAGAGAAGATTTGTATTTTATTTTTGTATGTATGAATAAACTTAAAAACTACTGAACCAATTTTGAATTTTGAAAATTTGAAATGCTATATTTTATAAAGTAACGCGGGCGAAGTCGCATGCCACAGCTAGTTAATAATAAGTTAATACTTATTGATAAAAAAATACATTAATTAATGATTAGTTATTTAAATGTCTCGCTCGCTGAACACTCGCTCATATAGAAATCTTGTATGAAAAGTGAAGTTCGCATTGAGGAACGAGAAGATAGCGCGTTATAACCTGGCGGCTCTGTGACATCTGTCGTCGAAAAAATAAACTATTTAAACTTTTTTTGTACAAATGTTTATTTTTTGCTTACAAAATTTGGACCCATCAACTCATTCGATATTGTTTTCGTATTTTATTACATTTAAACGGCAACGTATTTCCAAAATCGGGTTATAAAAATAATATTATGGCTGCAATAATTTGAAATACGCCGCTGGCGGGGTAGTTATTTTCAATTTGTTGATTTAACTGCTTGCTCGCCAATAAAATTGCTTGTTATTTGAATAGTCTCGAAGCGTGCTGCTTTTATGGGCGTAGGTGATAAGAGAAGATAAGTTTCACTTTTATTAGCGAACACCTAAGAGCTTTTATTAATCTAGATTTAGTATTATAGAGTACCTACTAGTCTTGTCTTGGGTCCAGTACTAGTTGCGTCGTGGTCAGCAGAGACAGTATGGGTATACTGCGTTCATAAAGTTAGCAATCGTGTCTTAGGACTTTTGGTCGAAATACTTCCATCGAGTAGTGATACTCGAAAATGAGTAAAAACGGCCGCATTTCGAAGTTATTACATGAAACCCTCCTCGTTGACTGGACTTAAGGGACGAGGTTGGTCACGAACTCTTATCTTATTGGTGCAAATCAAAGGCGGTAAGATATTGGATATATTAATTCTTTCATTTTATAGAATAGCGTGTTTTATTTTTTGTTGTTATTTACTTAACTTTTTTGTTTAATTCGAATTAAACTAACAAAAAATATTACGGAAATACATAATTGAGAATAGAGATTAGAGTGCACAAACGCACAGACAAACAGATGAAAATTCTAAATTTTTTTTTTTCACCTAGGTACAACGTTACGTACTTTAGTGTACGTAACGTATGTTCGTATTGTACGTGTTACGTGTACAACGTTGGGGTCTCGAATTGCGACCATAGGCCACATGGTCCGAATTCGGAGACTTTCAGGCCCCAGCGGTCGTCCGCTTTCCGTACAATGTGTCCTTCTACTTCAACTTACTCATCCGCCAGCTTATATTAGTTAGAGCTTGTTCACGTTGACTCGCTAGCGCGGTGGCGGGCGCGGTTACGAAATATAAAACAGAAAATATTATGCAAGTGTTCACGTACACAACGCAGGTGCTGCGAAAGTAGCGAACGGAGCGCGCGATTCACTCGCAACATGCGTCAGTACCTCTAACATGAGTTATAATGACCGCACTCGCTAGCGAGAGCGTAAAATATTTATATAGAAAATTAAAAATTTGGCCGACAGTTTTTCTTATATATGTTTTACGATCTCGCTAGCGAGTGAGGTCATTGTAAACTCATGCTAAAGGTACAGGTATGTTCAATCAGTTTGAACTTGACGCTAGAAATGATGGTACGTTTTCATTATGTCGTTCAATACAGATGAGTTTATGAGTGAATATTAAGAATAAAAGATCGTCGTTCATCTTTTCAATCTCTGACAACATGATTGTCAAACTCGCGCAAACGCCTGCCGCTCAATGTGAAATGTGAACACGAGCTCACCACATCTACCGCGACCGCACCCGCCACAGCGCTCGCGCGTTCTATGTGATCAAACACCAGTCTACGGATCTCCTCGGGCCCTAGCCAAGAACCAAACCAATGCAAACGTTTCGTTGCGTTCTTACGAAACGAAAGAAATAAAGCCCGGTGATTGGTTGTTGTAACGCCCACATAAAATTTTGACCAATCACCGGGCTTTATTTCTTTCGTTTCGTAAGAACGCAACGAAACGTTTGCATTGGTTTGGTTCTTGGCTAGGACCCCTCATTCCTGATTACATCTCGCAGTGTAACCACGAGAATAGCCCTCTCCATAGATCAGACTTAGAGACCACATTTCAGCGCCATATTATGTCATCACTGTCAAGGCACCCAATAAAATCACAGATGAATTGTTTTAACCCGTTTAAGTTTATTTAATTTAATTTAAATATGAAATATATAATTTAACAGTATTTATTGTTACTTAGACCAAGTATTTGAGTGGATAGACAAAGGCAGGTCTATAAAACACAAGCCGTCAGCAATAAAACGCAGATTTGTACGCAGCCCTTCCTACTTATTACTTATATTATAGCTTCATGTTATATCCGGTAGATACTTTATTTGGCTACGAGTGACACTTAATTCTTTCTTGGAGGAATCGAGTTAGTGAAAATTATTATTTTTAGAAAAAATGAATTCACATTAATTTCTGTAACAAAATTACAGTAGATATACACAAACTACCTTTACATTGCATGTATAAATAAATAGACATACCATTTGAGTTTGTTTCGCTGAAGCTCATGTCATGCAACTTCAAAAATACGAGTTAAATAGAGTGAGCTTTATTATAAAAAAGAAAAATGTTACTGGAAATGTATTCTTCATTATCACTTCATAATAAAAGTACTTGGCCTTAAGATAACGTGTAGCGCTGCTTCATTCCCATACAAATTGACGTTTACGCATTCGACGCATTTGATCGAGTAAAACTCGCACTAGGCCCTCTGTGTGTGTAGTGCGAGTTTGTAATGGCTAGCGTGTAGCGCTGCTTCATTCTCATACAAATTCACGTTTACGAGTTCGATGCGTGTGATCGAGTAGAACTCGCACGACACACTCAGACCAGCCTTTGGTGGAAATAACCATCCTCTTACCTAAGACTATCGTGAAAAAATAGCACTTATTTTTCTGTGCGATTATTCCACCTTACTGCACCACCGCATATAGCTAACGCATTCCCTTATGTACTTGTCTTTTATCCAAATTTCTCTTTTATTTGGAACTATCTGGCGCCCGCGACTTCGTCCGCGTTGAAAAAGAAAAAAGTAGCCTATCCTGTGTCCCGTAAGTCCAAATGTTTATCTACCAAGTTTCATGAAAATCAGTTAATTCATTTCAGTTATGGAGGAACATACATACATACAGAAAAAAATTCTAAAAATCGTCAATTTAGTTTCAGTATCATGTATAGAGCCTATAAACACGATATCTCTGAAAACAAAGTAACTTACTCCATGACCGACCCATTAGTATTGATTGGTGTCTGGGATTTAATATATTAAACAATCTCAACTGACGGCTACATCGCTGCACATCTAATACTAATTAATTCACCTTAGTGTTTGCTATTCACTAAAGTTTGTTGACATTTTTATACTGCAAATGTTCCATACAATGACTAACGCGTTCATGTCAAGGAATTTGCCGCGTTATTGTTTTAAAGAGGTCGAAACAGAGTGCGTATGGTGTTTTCTTTAAAATATTATGACACCTGTCTCTTGTGTTTATTTCAAAGACTATATAAAAAATATATGATAAAAATATTCTTATAACTGCAAGCACGATTTCATAGTCTAAGATCCGGCCGCAAGAATGTTACATCAATCAAGTATTAAATAAAAATCATTTTTTTATGTACAACTAGTGGCCCGCTCCCGGCTTCGCACGGGTGCAATTTTTTACTCAATCCAGCTGATAAAATTACCTTACATCGCCATCTGTTAGAATCTTGTGGAACTCACAGATAAATAATTTCTGGATTGAATAGGTATCAACAGATGGCGCTATGTTAATAATATTATATAATTTGCAAAAAAATAATAAACAAAATGAGATATAAACTATCCTGTTTTTTAAGTTGGACCAAATTACATATAATTACGGAATTTTATCAAAATCGGTTCAGTAGTTTGGGAGTTCATTGCGGACAAACAACGTGACACGTATTTTTTATATAATACTAGCGGTCCGCTCCCGGCTTCGCCCGAGGTGCATTTTTTTTAACGTAAAAACCTTCCCTGATTATCCCTCTGTCCATGAGTGAAGACAGAATTAAAATCGGTCCACCCGTTCTCGAGTTTTGCGCTTAGCAATACATTTAGCGGCCCGCTCCCGGCTTCATCCGGGGTGTATTTTTTCTAAAATAAACGTAGCCTAAGTTACTCCTTATTACATCAGCTACCTGCCAATAAAAGTCCCGTCAAAATCGGTCTAGCTATTTCAGAGATTAGCCGGAACAAACAGACAGACAGACAAAAATTGTAAAAAATGTTATTTTGGTGTATGTACCGCAATTTACATAAACAAAAAGTAGCCTATGTTACTCCTGACGACCCCCTCTTCATGTCTGCAAAGTTTCATCGAAATAGCTTCAGCCGTTTCTGAGATTACCCCGGACAGACAGACAGACAGACAGACAGACAGACAGACAGACAGACAGACAGACAGACAGACAGACAGACAGACAGACAGACAGACAAAAATTCTAAAAAAAGTTATTTACGTTTTAACAGCATGCGAATGACTCTCTAAGCTTAGTTTGAGGCAGTTTTTCGCAAATCACAGACAGACACTCTGATTTTATTTATATAGATATACGGATTATAAAAATACGATTACACAATATGTTTTGGGCAGGGTGCCGATTAAAATGTGCATGCTAATATTTTTAATTAAATTAATAATTATTGACTGTTAAGTGGAAAATAAATAAATTACTAGTTATTAAAATAAACCTTACTTCACACCACAGCCATATACTCGAACTTAGAAAACTTGTAAAGTGATAGGTGCCATGTTCTCTTGTGGGTGGTATGTGCGCTTGAAATTTCACATTCTTCAATAGACGGTATGGCGGTAAGACCAGATCCAGATTCGTTGGACAGTAAGTAGGTTAAAATTGTAGGTTAAAATTCTGAATTTATGAAGATTGTATGTTTTTCTTTGGAACAAGAAAAATAATATATATTTTTTTATATAAATCTTCTTTTCGCATTAAAACTGTATAATCTCAAAACCTATTTTACAGGAGAGCTAATCGAAAAAAATTAAATTTTTTTTGTCATTTTTTTTTTTTATATATATCAAATATATACGTATTATATATCGTTAGAAGCGTATTTTTAAGTAGCATTAAATGTTTTAAGTATTTTTATAATAAACTGAACACTAGAGGAGATATAAGCATATAAGTTACTTTTGAATATATAAAAAAATTATCAAAATATACTAAATATGGAATAAAACAACCATATTAAGTTTTTGGAAGATACAATATGATGGATTGCGAATGTATTTTTGCAATAAAACATTTTTGGATTTTTTTTTATTCTTCCTACTTTTGAATTTAAGAGTCGAAATGTGCCATTCTAATATGACAACTTTTTTCTCCATTGCCCTTCTCGACATTTTAAATAATGTTACCAACCGCTCATTGGGTTCCCCAGTCTTTATTTTAGATAGGTATATATCCAAAACTGTAACATAGCATTAGCCTATATATTTTATTTTATTTTATTTATATTAGGGAAACATACAATATCTCGCTACACATACATATACATACAAGAAGAACATAAATCAGCAAAGTTTCCTCTAAATTACTAAAACATATAAATTACAAGTCATTACGAGCTAGGAGAAAACACAAAAAAAGCAAGAAACAGTTAACAAATACCATATAACATACAAAATAAACAAATAAACTGGCCATAACAAAAAGGACACTACACAACTATGTTTTCGAGAGCTTGTTTAAGGTTTCGTTTATAGGCTCCTATAGGACAACTGAAAATATCCAGATCTAGCAAGTGTTCGTTATAAAATTTGCAAGAGCGATACAAAAAGGTATTACTTGTATAATTCCTTTTGCAGAACTCAGGTTCAATATATATATATATATAACATAGCTCCGCCTCTATAGCCTTACCTATCGCGCTGTCGCTAGCATCTATTTCATGTAATCTCTCTTTAGACGTAAAAAAATTATTTATATGATATTTTAAATTGTAAAGTGAAAACCATAAATTCTCACCAATCTCATAATATTTAGAAAAAAATAACTGGACAGATAAAGTAGCTAACAGTATATAACAATTTTAATCGGTTTTATTTGTGTTTACGCTAATTTTCGCTAAAGCGGTTATCACACTTTACAATTTGAAGGATTCCAATTTAGGAAATTGGAAAGTGTAATCGCAGTTAGAACAGATTGGATCCAATTTTGTTTTTATCTATTTTCAAATTCTTTGTCTTCTATTTAGAAATCAATTTAGTGTAGTGTAATCACTAGGTTCACTACTTAGGTACCTAAATTGGAATCCTTCAAATTGTAAAGTGTGATAACCTCTTTAAGCGGGGCTAAAAGGTCAAAATGTCTTTTACTTTTAATGCCTAGCAAGACAACGCAGTCGACTTTGTTTATTTGACGCCATTTACTTAACACACCTCAATGTATACGTTAGTGTGACCACAAATAAAAATTATTTTTATTTTTATTTGTTATTAAAGTAATAAATAAATCGACAGTGATCTAAAAATGTATAAGTACTTATTAAGTGTGGCAATTTTGTTCGTCTTTTTCTACTTCAGTTACCAGCTAGTCCCTTTGCGTAAGTATTCAAAGAAATATATCAATTATAGAATATAAGTTTTTTTTCTGTTATTTGAATATAATATATATATGATTCAAATATAAATAAAAAATGGAAAAATAATAAATTGTTTTTAGAACTTGTATATAATGAAACATTCACATGTTTAGGTAAGCAAATGTACCTAAGTATGTGTCTAATATTTCTAGGTCTTGCCTTAATCTGCCATGCCCAACATAAATTTATAATATCGATGGGGTTTCGTTGACTTTATAATTCTAATTATTAATTACTGGTACATTTAATATTTTTTTTACATACATCAATACTAATAATAAATCTGTAAGGGTCGGTCATGGAGTAAGTTACTTTTTTTTTCAGAGATATCGTGTTTATAGGCTCTATACATGATACTGAAACTAAATTGACGATTTTTAGAATTTTTTCTGTATGTATGTATGTATGTTCCTCCATA
This sequence comes from Synanthedon andrenaeformis, assembly GCA_936446665.2. Taxonomy (NCBI): domain Eukaryota; kingdom Metazoa; phylum Arthropoda; class Insecta; order Lepidoptera; family Sesiidae; genus Synanthedon; species Synanthedon andrenaeformis. The sequence continues at coordinate 1,362,263 of OW387799.2, read as the reverse complement.
AATCTGAAACGAATTAACTGATTTTCATGAAACTTGGTAGATAAAACATTTGGACGTACGGGACACAGGATAGGCTACTTAATATTTTTCAACGCGGACGAAGTCGTGGGCACCAGCTAGTATTATATATACGTAATGGTAGCTAATAGGTGGTTGCCATCGCCTTTAAATATAAGCCTATGACATCCCTTATTTGTAGTGTTGTACAGTGGACACTGTACTGACAAACAGTACAGATGCTATTAATTCATGATACCTGGTTGAAAACTCAAAATTATAAGGATTTAGAGTGCTTAATTGTAATTAAAAAATGATTCTTTCGCTTTAGCATGGTATATGGTTTAAAAAAAAACTTATTTATATTTTCATTTATACTTGAACTTATATTAATTTATTGTTCTTTTTGTCTCAAGTCCATAATTTCAGTGGTGTAACTTAACTACATTGTAACTTCTGAGGGTAATTCTTTCTTTTATATTAGTATAATGTTTGTTATTTTTAAATCATTTTTATGGTTTTTGTATTACCCTCAAATTTTTATTCTTATAAATTTTTAATGTTTTTTTTTTAATTCTTATTTGTAATTTATAAGCTAAATGGTGTGTGCTAACGTAAACATTAAATGAAATTACTGAACCTGGAAGAATCTAGCGTCTAAGATACAGGCTCGGCCTAGTTGAGACGCTGGTACTTAATATAATTGAGATATTGTATTGTGTGTATATGTTACGGCTAATGATAGGTGTGAACATAAACTTAAGATTAGCCGGCTAAACTTAGGTTTATCTCCGAGGAGATGTTAATGTCAGTTTCATCTATCATTAGCCGGCTAAACTTAAGTTTAACTGCAGGCCCTTGGCTAAAAATGTAGAAGCAAATGAAAAAGGAAACGGTATAATAATGTTCACCATTTCGACACGAAAACTTTTATTAAAAAATAATCACTCTCATTACATATACTTATGTAGGTATACAAAATTACACATTAAAACTTCTGCAGCGTTAATAACTTAAAACAATATCTATTCATTAAAATAAAATAATAAAAAAACCATTTGTTCATTATAGATACTTCTGTATTTAAAATTACAAAAAAAAACTTCTGCAGTGTTAATAACTTAAAAGAATATCTAGTCATTAAAATAAAATAATAAGGAGCCCCATCCCTCCCTTATCCTTAATCCTATGGTCGACAGCGCACTTGCAGAGCACCTATGCTGTTGCTTGTGTTATAGGCGACGGTAGCCACCTACCATCAAGTGGACCGTCAGCCTGTCTGTCTTCGCGCATCGTCTCCCCTTCGCCCCCTCAAGCGACATGTTCGCCCCGGCGCATCCATAGAAACATTTTTAGCCGCTTTGTTTCGGTTAATGTGCACATTAACCGGCTAAAGATGGAAATTCACGACGCAAACTAACTTGATATCGAACTTTAGCCGCCTCTCGAAGATAAACTTAAGATTAGCCGGCTAAACTTAAGTTTATGTTCACACCTATCTTTAGCCGTAACATATATATATATATACAGGGTTACTTGTAAGTGGACGTACATACATTGAGAGGTGTTAGTATTGATGAAAACTAACAATTTTCATTATATAACATTATGTCCAAAAATTAATCGTTTTCGAGATATTTAACATTTTAGGTTTTTTCAGAAAAGAGTCACTTTTACATAGTTGTTGGGTTGTATTTTCTTTTGTTCACAATGTTGCCTAATTTTTTTCCTGTTTTTATTTAAAAGATGCTTAGGTGTAACTATTTTGTTAATAAAACTAGAGTTTTTATTAACACAATAGGTAATCCAGCTTAATAACGGATATTTCACTTTTAAATTTTTCTAACACTCATAACTTTAGAGCCATCTCTCTTTAAAAAAAAATGTATTAAACTGTATGTGCAAATGACGCTAAAAACTTCTTTATTTCTCTAGCTATTTAAAATGTTATAATAGTTAGGTAAAATATTTAAGGGTTTTAGAAAAAAGCGTCATAACAGGATACAGGTAGTGGTTTTTAAATAAGGAAAGTTGTGATTGGTCGAACAGAATTACCACTTCAGTAATTGTTAATAACCGAATTATTATTTCTATGAACAGAATAGAGGCAAGTTTAGTGTGCTTTCGTAATTCGTGCGTAGTACATGCGTATCTGTCAAAATAAAATCCGTAAAATCGCCACTTGGCTTGTATTCTGGACTGTTATTTACTACCTAAACGTGACCCGGCTTTGTAAATTGGACTTTGATCTGTTTATGAATTTCTTTGTTTTTTTTTATTCATTCTCCACCATGGCAGTATATTCGAATGAAGAGTATGCTGACATTATCATGAGTTACGGATTCTGTGAAGCAGTATCTCGTGCAGCACGAGCAGAATATCGGTGACGTTTATTCTGGTCGTCGAATACCACACGTTACTGTGTTCGATAGTTCATACCGCCGTCTGAGAGAAACTGGCTCTATCCAAAGAACATACAGATATGGATAGACCACGTCAGTACTATGTTAACGAGGAGGACCAAATAATACGACTTTTCCAAGAGGATCCAACAACTTCTACTAAAATTGTTGCTCGACGTCTTGGAATATCCCAGTGGAAGGTATGGTTTACTATGCTCACTGCAGGTCAATACCCATATCTTTATACACCAGTTCATGCAATTGAAGAAGGTGATCTTGTGAGAAGAATGGATTTCTGTCGTTTCATGCTGAATGCGGATGCCGAGGACCCAGAATTTTTCAAACGGACTATTACGTGTATCGTATGAATATTACGTGTATCGTATGAATATCACGTGTATCGTATGAATATTACGTGTATCGTATGAATGAAAAGTATCGTATATCGAGATAGTCATCCCATTCCGAATGAAGATGTATTAAAAGAGAGAAGTATCGCTGTGGCCAATGAAATTAGGGGGCAACTGACATCTGCTGTGGTAAAAGGCGCTTTACGATTTCGAATGAGGACTTTTATTAGGAATAGGGGAGGTCATATTGAACATGAATTATAATTATCACTTTCATATTTCATAAATCACTTTGTTGCACTTTTTTTGTGACTTCTTTATGAATTCTTTAAATCATCATTTCATTTGAGACCACTACCTGTATCCTTTTGTGACGCTTTTTTCTAAAACCCTTGAATTTTTCAACTGACTATTTTACCATTTTGAATAGCTAGAGAAATAAAGATGTTTTTAGCGTCATTTGCACATACAGTTTAATACATTTTTTTTAAAGGGAGATGGCTCTAAAGTTATGAGTGTTAGAAAAATTTAAAAGTGAAATATCCGTTTTTAAGCTGGATTATCTATTGTGTTGTAAAAAAATTCTAGTTTTATTAACAAAATAGTTACACCTAAGCATCTTTTAAATAAAAACAGGAAAAAAAATTAGCAACATTGTCAAAAAAAGAAAATACAACCCAAAAACTATGTAAAAGTGACTCTTTTCCGAAAAAACCTAAAATGTTAAATATCTCGAAAACGATTAATTTTTGGACAGAATGTTATATAATGAAAATTGTTAGTTTTGATCAATACTAACACCTCTTAATGTATGTACGTCCACTTACAAGTAACCCTGTATATATATATATACAATACTAAATATTGTAATCATATTGCACTCTTGTTAAATTGATTTTTGCATGCCTTTGATAAAAAGGTGAAAAATGATGTTCTTTTTGTAACACCTTACTGCCATGTTTTAAGAAAATAAATAAATATAATTGAGAAGTATGTTTATAACATAAATTAGGTTTATAACCGTTTATATGTATAGATTTGTGAATAAATAACATATTATTATTATACCCTTCTGTAAAGCCCAACGTGGTTACTGCCGCCAGACAGTCTGCTCAATTTCTAACACTTGTTTTATCAAACTTAGATATGGTAATAATATTTTTAATAAAATATATAGCAATTGTTATTTAGCATCAGTTAATTATTAAACAAGGCAATGGGTCACAAAACGTCATAATGTAAGTCTCAAATAATAACGAAAATTATTTTTTTGAATAATGTAAATATTATATATTTGACGTTTAAAGGTTGTCAAAACAAATTGAAAATATGGCCAAATAATTTTTACAAAACTAATTACGACTTTCAATAATAAATTTGATTTGTGACTTGTGATAAATTTTCTTGTTTTCTCATAAAAATAAATCAGTAAAAGCGTAGTTAAGGAAATGCTATAAATTAAAACAAAATGTTATTGCTGTCGCTTGTGTTTTTATATTAAAAATAAAAGCAAAAACAAAGTCGTATATTTTCTATTCAATTTTGTGTTTATATTATTTACGATACAGGCAAGACTGGGTAGTTGTTGGTGTGTTTCTACGGTTTTAATATTCCTGGGTCAGCGAATAGGTCTATTTGTCTTCAAGGTATGCAAGGACGGATGTCTGTTTGTTGAGATAGTACAACTGAGGGCGTAGTGCGAGTTTTTTGTTTGTATAGTAATGAAGCAGCGCCACCTAGTGACTGACTAACGTGTAGCGCTGCTTCATTCCTTAGGTATACAAATTGACGTTTACGCGTTCGACGCGTAACCCGGCCTCCACACTACTCGCGAAGTAGGGCGAGGCGAAGCGAATACGAGAGTGTGGACGGGCACTTCGTCTAATACCTCGTCCAACTTCACCTCGCCCGAGTCAAAGGACTCGAAGTAGCGCGAATGAGTTCCTCGCGAGGTTGAACGAGTGTGTAGCCACGCACTTCGTACTTCGGTCAACTTTCCCGAATAATTCGTCGAGGCACTTCGCGAGTAGTGTGGAGGCGAGGCGCAGTAAAACTCGCACTAGGCCCTCTGTTTAATATAGTTGACGCTTGGACGCTTGTACCAGCGCGCGCGCACTTTGCGAAGGTGCGAAGCTATATATGTATATGAGTCGCGTAGATGTGGCCGTTCTTATGCGTCGTAGACGCCGCCGTGGAGGTGCCGTCTATATAATAGTACTTTGTGGGTGCCGTGGAGGAAACATCTCGTCGACGACATTGTCAAGATCCTCCGTCTTGTATCCGGTGATAGTGGTGCAAATATATAAACAAAACCACGCTTATATAAACAGCTCTTATCAGAGATATTCCAATTTATCCGCTAATGGTTGTTTGGTGGTGTATATTTATTTTACACAACTTTCCTCCGGAACGGTAGCTACAGCTCTTTTAATCCGATGCACTTTTATCTGCGAAATATACTTTAATTGTATAATACACTTTTTTTTATCAATTTTCCGTTTTACAAATGTTTTAAACTGTTAATTGTAATTTACGTATTTGGATCAGAGCAAGATTATTAGTACATTTCTAGTAGAAAAAAATTTATACATACAAAAAACATTAGAAATTAATAATAATAAGTACAGTTAGCTCAAGTATTATCATGTTCATTGTTAAACGAACACAATAATTTTCTCAAAATTTCCTTAAGCAATAAACGCGTCTAGTTAATAAAGGAAGAGCAATGCGTAAAATTACAAATACAATATTAAAAGTTGCGCCTGTTCAAATTTATGTAGCAAGAAATTGGTCTCGTGCGCGATCACTTATTTATACATTCGGCAGGCGTGAGTGAATTTGTAAACTCGTAAGAAATTAAATTATAGGAGTACTTTTTTTTCTTTTCAATTGTAAATAAATTGATTCAGAAGGTAAACGAATTTTTTCGCTTTATTAAAAGTGCATATTCAGATAACAAAGTTACAAAACGCCAGTACAAATTGACTGTGGGTTTCCTGTTTTGGAAAACTCAAAGAAAAATTGTGGACTTGACTTGACTGGTTGGTTTCGGGATCTCGAGACTTTTGATTTTAATTTGAATTTTGTCTTTTTTTATTTAAAAAAAAAAGGCTCTTTTAAACTGCTATATTTTTACAAATGACACATACAAATCCATCAGACTATTCTCCGATGATTTTGTCCATCCAAGACATTAAAAGAGAAGAAAAAGAATTATGGCTGAAATTTCCTTCCTTAGATAATTGAGTTAGTAAGTTTTATATTAAATCTAGGAAACAAATTTACTAATGGAAACCATAGCTTGGCACCGTTTATCAAATAGTTAATTTCGTTACTTAATCGCTAATCCGTTATTAAAAAAATTAAATTAGTTAAATTTAACGGAATAATCGTTAATCCACGTGATAGATATTGCATTTTTTTAGTCATTGCGTTAGTAATCTACCGCAAAGGTACGCGGTCGTCGCGTGGCAACGCGTCGTCATTCTTAGTCACGTGACGCGTCGCTCTACGTAATCTACTTATAAAAGAAGTCAGTTTTCCGTTCATCGATCGCGTCAGTTATCAAAAAAAAAACCGGATCAAAATCAGTCCATCCATTTGAGAGGTACGATTCCACACAGACAAACAGATACACATGTCAAACTTATAACACCCCGTTTTTGCGTTGGTGGTCGAAAATTGGACAGTGAGAACAATTTTTATACAGTATTTAGTGTGAGCGGAATTTCCCGACGCTTGGCAGTTGTACAACACTGGCAACACTCTAGTTCCAAACAATCAACACAAGACAAATAGACAGACCACGAATAGAAGGCGACTTGCATCTGGCAATGTCACGATCGAGACAAAGTAAATATTAAGTTTGCATGCGACCATCGAAGTACTACAACTATGGAATTTGCGTCACAAATGCCAAAGCGGCACATAAAAAGTACGCCTAAAACCGAATCATGGCGGAGTCTTGACTTCGCGCGTCAATGGTGAAAAGGTAGTAGCGACCAAGTTCTACTATTGATTTTAAACTCCAATGTGTACGTAGCCACATTTTCTTTAAATGACAGATGTTTGGTTGGTTTTAAATGACACATGACAGAGTTCATGCTCTACGCGTATGTCACTTATAAATGTTCCATAAAGTTCGTAGTGTTTTGTATGGCGTGCGAAATCCATAGTTGTAGTACATTTATGGCATGCAACACTATTACTTACACTTGTATACTTCGTTCGTTTCGGTCTTCGAACGGAATGGTAAATACATATATTGTTTGCCACCTCGTCAATAATACCTACTGAAGAATATGATTGTTTGGTATACCTCGGTTGCAAGCAGAGAAAGCTGTAACCATATACCACATACCATATACATTGACCCAGGGGAGCAGAATTCGATTCCCGGGACAACTTTGGAAATGAACTTTTCGAAATTAACTGTCTCTGATCTGCGTGTGCAGGGTTTTACCATCGTCCGTTGTATGGTTATCCCATAACACAAGCCTATAAGTGAGACAAATTCCCCCATAATTTTCCAACGGGACCGATCAGAAGTAGCCAGGATTCACCGTCGACCCGCGGCCCTTATCAGGTCGTCTGTACACCGTAAAAATCTAGAAAAAAAAACCTAATTCAAATATACAAGAATCCTGTAAGTGTAACTGAAGCTTTTATAAAATCGATTAAGATAATAATATCTATCTAAGAGAGTATATTGGTGAGTTGACACAAGGATCATTGAGATGAAACGCCGTTCAATTCGGTATGAAATCCGCTGATCAGAGATAAGAGCTCCTCGGCCTAATCATTGTTCAGATTCCCTCTCACTTCAGGATTAAGTATAATAAAATAAATGTTTCTTGGTTACATGTATAATAGCGAACCGCCCCGGCTTTGCACGGAGTAGAAATTGATGTTGTTATAAAAGTGATATAAACACAGTTATTTAACAGTGTTTATTTATTTACAAATTACAATGAACAATATTACTTGAACAAACTTTCCTATTTATATTCTAACAACATACTGTTACTATGGTAACGCATGTATGTAATTTATGATTAACTGGCCAGTACTATTTCCAATAGAAATCTTCACATAATATAAAACAGTCTTATCTTAAATCATATCCAAATCGGCTACCTACTTGTAACCTCTTTGTCGTTGCTTGAATTTATAGGCAGTGATGGCCACCTGTCATCTTATACGACGCACTTCCGATAAAAAAGAAGAATTTGGTGTTAAGAATGTGAATATTTATTTTATTTTGGTGTAACATAGTCACACAGCACTCAATTCAAAAATAATAGTATATAAGAATAAATACATAATGTATGCTTAAATCATATTAATACTAATAATAAATCTGTAAGGGTCGGTCATGGAGTAAGTTACTTTGTTTTCAGAGATATCTTGTTTATAGGCTCTATACATGATACTGAAACTAAATTGACGATTTTTAGAATTTTTTTCTGTATGTATGTATGTTCCTCCATAACTCTGAAACGAATTAACTGATTTTCATGAAACTTGGTAGATAAACATTTGGACGTACGGGACACAGGATAGGCTACTTAATATTTTTCAACGCAGACGAAGTCGTGGGCACCAGCTAGTTACCAATAACGGACTCTTTTTTTACCATAAAAATAGCTATGAACATGGAACATTTAATACTATACATTATTAATAATATTATCACTTAATAGCTTTAATATATTGAAATATTGTATAATATTTAATAAAAAAAAATATTTAAAAAAAAAAATAAAGAAAATTCTTACGTAAGAGACGTATGTGTATTGTATGAATTGTGTACCTAATGCGCGCGTGCGTGCATGCGTGCGTGCGTGCGTGCGTGCGTGCGTGCGTGCGTGCGTGCGCATGCGCGTGGGCCTGGGTGTGGGCGTGTATTACTATTTAGAATTATAATTTTCTTTGTTAAGAGCATTCATCAATTAGAATCACGCTGGAGTCAAAATTTATGATTTCAGTAGTTTCAGATGTTTTAGTTTGCAGATATAATGTTAACGTCATATTATATTTGTAGTTTTATAATCTAGTAAATAGCTGAAAAATATTTTAAAATGAATTTTCATTAGAACATTTTTAAACAGCCCCTTTTTTAAACTAGCGGTCGACGGCCTACGCAGATAAATATACAAGTTATTAAAAAAATTATAACACAATCTTTTAGAACATTAATGACTTCACATACTAGGTCCAAGAAAAAACAGAAATATCTCAAATTTGATCCTAAAATAACACGTTTAATATCACGAAAAATTACTAAAAGTGACACTTTTGATTATACTTTTCTTGAATGAAAATTTACAGAAATCGGAAATCGTATGTTTTTTCAGCCATGTACTAATAAATTATACGAATTTTTGAAAATCAATATTTCTTTAAGTTTGTCGCATATAATTTTACTAATATCTCGCTTCAACGTAGACCGTCGACCGCTAGTTTCAAAAAAGGGCTCTTTAAAAACTGTACTAATGAGAAAATTATACCAATATTTTAAAATATTTTTCAGACATTTACTAGATTATAAAACTACAAATAATAGGACGTTAATATCTGCATCATAAATTTCTGATTCTGACTCTGTAACCATCTTAAGAAGTTTTACTAGAAGTTAAATTCAGCGTTGCTTACGTACGTGTGATGTTTTTAATAGTTAATATTTTATTATGTTTTATATTTAGAGCAATACAACAAATAAAAGGGTTTTCACAGGCAATTGACACACAGACGCAATCTATCTTACAATGTTGCGGCCATTGTGTGAGTGCTAGCCAGTTTCATTAGGCAATAAACCTTCATAGGTGGTGCTACTAACTTTTCATTGTCTATGTAAAAGGTTGTTAAACTAAATCTTTGAAGTTAGATACGTTACTCTTAATGCCCCGGCTAAGTTTCTTTTAAATGGCATTCACTGAAGATCGGCGGGTTAATGGCTTAACTTGACGATTTTGTTGAAAGCGAAAGATTTTGGTATTTATCATTTTAATGTAGAACTTCATTTTCCTAAAAACTAAATACTAAGGAAATCGCTGATTAATTTAAAAACTTTCCTATTTAATACATACCTATACAAAATGGTTTTTTTTTATCCTTAGAAACCAAAATATTATTATTATTATTCTCTTTATTCATCTTTTTTCTTAACATTAAATTTTTTACAATATAAATATTAAAAAAAAACAATATATATTATAAAAAATTTAAAATTAGTATGCCGCAAGTAGCGGGCCAAGGTCCAAGCTACCGGTGGTTAGGGCTGCAGAGTGAGGAACCTCCTGACAATTCGTGCCGTGTCCAGAAGTACCGCCTTCTGTATCTGACCCTTGATCCATCCATCTAGCGAGAGACTCTTAAGATGTTGGTCGAGGCTCTTCGCTATAAGACCATTCGCCGATATGACTATCGGGACGATGATTGTCGAATCGACATTCCACATGGCGGTCACCTCGTGAGCCAAGTCTATGTACTTGGTAAGTTTGTCTTTCTCGGCTTTCACGAGATTTTCGTCATGTGGAACAGTAATGTCAACAAGCATCGTCCGGCGTTGGGATCGGTCAATAACCACGATGTCAGGTTTATTGGCGACAATAGTTCTGTCCGTGATTATTGAACGATCCCAATAGAGCGTGGCATGACCATTTTCGAGAACGGGCGCAGGCATATATTTGTAATATGGTACTTCAAATTCAACAAGGTGATATTGAAGAGCAAGTTGTTGGTGAATAATTCTGGCTACTTGGTTATGTCTGTGCAAATACTCGCCATTAGCAAGATGAGAACAACCGGAAATAATATGTCTCAATGATTCTCCTGGACGGTGGCATGCTCGACAAATGTCTGCCGTACCGTCTTTGAGAATATATTTCCGGTAGTTTCTCGTCTTGATAACTTCATCTGCTATTGCACAGACAAAACCTTCGGTTTCCCCAAAGAGGTCACCGAAACGTAGCCAGTTTATTGAAGCGAGCGGGTCTACATCGGGTCCGGTGAGGGCTCGATAGAACCGCCCGTGCAATTCCTTGCTCTTCCATACCTCCCTGCGATTCTCGGTACTTAATATAACTGGTTTGCGCCAGTTCTCGTTAGATAAGCATAGGGGAGTGAAGTGTTTGTCAACTGCCTTAACAAAGACAAAAGACTCTTAAGTACTTTTGTTAGGCGACAAAAGAAGCGCTCCCTCACCTTCTGTTTCATGTCCCTATCAACGATACCCAAAGACTGTGACATACCAAGATACTTATAGGTTTCGATTTCAGAGAGAGATTTAAAGGTCACTTCAGTGAGTTGTAAATTAGATTATTATTATTATTATTATTATTATCGTCGAGGAGCTAATAATGTTTACTGTACACTAATTTTCTTCCAAAATATCACTTTTTCTTTTATTTTAAAAGAATCCATTGCAACATTGTTTTTTATCTTTTCTTTTTTTAAATTAATTTTGTAACTATTACTTAAGACAATAAATAAAACAAAAACAAAACACTCAATTTTTTTTTTAATAAAATCTACATGTAGACGAGGCTAATATTGAAATTTGCGCAACTGTATAGTAGGGAAATTGAAAATTTTAATTTAAAGCAAGAGAATAGGTTCCAGTACTAATCTATACATATAAATAAAATTGGAGTGTCTGTTTGTAATATTGAAATAACCGTTTTTTACTACATGCATATGAATATATTTACGGTACATACACCAAAATAACATTTTTTACAATTTTTGTCTGTCTGTCTGTCTGTCTGTCTGTCTGTCTGTCTGTCTGTCTGTCTGTCTGTCTGTCTGTCTGTCTGTCTGTCTGTCTGTCTGTCTGTCTGTCTGTCTGTTTGTTCCGGCTAATCTCTGAAATGGCTGTACCGATTTTGACGGGACTTTTATTGGCAGGTAGCTGATGTAATAAGGAGTAACTTAGGCTACGTTTATTTTAGAAAAATTCTTTTATTAGAAAAAATACACCCGGTCGAAACCGGGAGTGGGCCGCTAGTATATGTCTATATTACTGATATTATAAAGATTGAACATTTCTATATTTGTGTGTTTGTAATGAATAAACTCAAAAACTAGTGGACAGATTTTCAAAATTTTTCACCTATAGAAAGCTACAATATCAGCGAGTAACATAGGCTACTTTTTAAAAATAATAATTACGCGGGTGAAGTCGCTTGCAACAGCTAGTTTAAATAAACCCTTTCATACTCTTTTATGTGGTTCAGATATAAAAGGGTACAAATGAAATAGGATGTAGTCTGATATTTCTTCTGCCAGCAAATCACAATAACTCAGTGATAGCATAGAGTAAATAATACTTACTGGTGAAAGTACTATTTACTCTATGTCATAAGTACTACTTACTCTATGGTGATAGTTATTGACATGAGTTTCACTGGGATCTTACAAATTAATCTTTGAAATGAAACTAGTGCCACATTAACGTTAGAAGTGATTTGGTGTTTTAAAAACAGTAATAAACTTTATTGCTGTAAGTACTGATACTGTTAGTAACTGAAATTGACGTACTTATGATGTAAAAAAACTATTGCTAAATGGGTACTTTTTGTAACAAACTTGTTTGCGGTTTTCTCAAGCTATCCCAAGAGCGTAGTAGTCACATTGTAACAAGGAAGAAGCTTCATTGGAACTATAAATTTTACTGAACGCTAAATAGACTTTGTTCTTTGCTCGATACAGATAAGGTGTAGTTCACACTGGATTTTCTATTTTATTGAAGTGAAAACTTCTTTAGGAGCGTTGGGCGTTTTTTTTTCAGATGGGTGAAAATCATTGAACTCGCGACACTGTCATGTTACCGTTACCGAAATTGACAACTCTGTATATAAGTAAGTACTGAGAAAAACTAGCGTAAACAGCTTGAATATGACGCAGCCGGTAGGATTCGAACTCCGAACCTACGCTCCCGAAGGGAATCTGTACCTTTACCATGAGTTTACAATGACCGCACTCGCTAGAGAGAGCGTAAAACATTTATTTATATGAAAAACGTTCAACTGTCAATGTCATTTGACAATTTCCCATATAAATACATTACGCTCTCGCTAGCGAGTGCGGTCATTATAACTCTCATGGTAGAGGTACTGATTTAGAGTCAGACGCCTTAACCACTCGGCTACGATTGTTTCTGTAGAAGCTTTTGAATTAATCGAACACTTTCTTAATCGTCTGTCATTATGAAGTTCATGTTAAATAATTTTATGTTCTATTTAATTGTCATTGTTTGTCAATGTCATATATTTTCTCTTGTATTTCTTGCGATCAATAATAATCGTATTTACCTAATCCGATAATGCCAAGGAATTTAAATATCATACGTTGCAGTTCTATGACTGACATATTTTTTTACTACAAAAAACAAAGACAGGTCTAATTAATGGCATACATTAATTATCATTATGAAGTCTAACGACACTTAATTTTAATATATTTATAAAATATTTATTGTTCATATATATGAGCCAGGCAAAGTATATATTTTTGTATTTTGTAATGTTTTGCTATTTTGCATATTTTTAATTTGCTTAATTTAGATAAAATATAAGCTTAGTACTTATAAATAAAATTGGAAAGTACTTAAGTTAACAAAAAAAAATTAGCTAAACCTTTATTATGACATTATTATTTTATGATGTTATTATTCATGCAAGCAGTTGTGTTAAATTTTATTTAAATTTATCTATTTTATTTAAATTCAAAGATCAGTGCTGGCCTATGCCAGCAAAATACTGACAATGAGTTTGTAACTTGTAACTTTTCATTTCTTACCGTTACTGTTTATTTTTTCTTTTTCTGTGTAATCGCATTTTACTAAGTTGCAAATAACTCATTGATTGATATAATATTATACTAGGTATACATCCACGAGCTCTATGAATATAGGGATTTATTCACAGCTTGCTTTAATTTCTTTTTTTTTTTTCAATTAATCCAAAGGCGAGTGTAAATAACCTTTTATGGTAGGTACGCAACTCGGTGTTTTCTCGGAGAGAATGCATTTTTTATTGTCCACCGTAAATCGTCCGTAACCCCGTTCGAGGAAACCTCTGCAATTTCACTCCACTAAACAACGTAATGCGTTTTCCTATAAAAATACTTGTTTTGGTTACGAACAATTTTTTTTTATAAATTTAGAATTGAGAATTACTGGTCGAATACGGGACTTTAGTTGCGAAAACAGAATTTTGGGTTAAATTCAATAATTTTAAAATCCCTGTTTGAAGTGACACTTTTGAGTGAAAGAGTAAGAAACACATCTTTACAAACTTTCGCATTTATACAGTAGGATATTTCTGCACTTAGAAAGAAGACAGAAATAAAGAATTTTATTCTATGCACGCAACACAAACACACAAATATAATACAAAAATCACAAGACAGAAATTAATAATAAACAGCTAAAAGTTGTGTGTGTCCTCGCAGCATTGAATCAGATACTGGCAGCATTGTGCTAGACAAGTTTGTGACGCACGGAACACTATACAAACATATTTTATAAATTACTTAGATATACATATGATTTAGATATTTAAATAAATTAAACAATTATTAAATCAATACTAATAATAAATCTGTAAGGGTCGGTCATGGAGTAAGTTACTTTGTTTTCAGAGATATCGTGTTTATAGGCTCTATACATGACACTGAAACTAAATTGACGATTTTTAGAATTTTTTTCTGTATGTATGTATGTATGTATGTATGTTCCTCCATAACTCTGAAACGAATTAACTGATTTTCATGAAACTTGGTAGATAAACATTTGGACGTACGTGACACAGGATAGGCTACTTAATATTTTTCAACGCGGACGAAGTCGTGGGCACCAGCTAGTAATATATAAACTTATACCAAAATACACAATGCACTGCTCCAATTATCCATTAAACAGAGAATTCCTACAGGGTAGGCAGCGCACTAGAACTCCCCTTGGTGTTGCTTGTGTTCTTAGGCGACGGTAACCAACTACCATCAAGTGAGCCGCCAGCCTGTATATTATTTAAAAAAACAAATCAATACCAGTAGTATGGATTAATATTTAGTTAGAGTACTGCTCTCACCTAGGGGACAGTAGTTGTTGGATCCTGGTTAGTAGATGTAGACCATACTGCACCTACCTACTGTACAACGCCTCTGAACCCCCAGAAGACAACTCAGAAATAATAGCATTTATGCTATTGTATTTTGGTGAATGTATAAGGGATGTCAGAACTCACTTCCCATCCCCTTTTAATGCTTTATCCTATAAAGGCCAGTAGCACATCCAGCACCTAAAAGTATGGCGTTACTTGTGTTTATAGGCAACGGTAGTCATTTACCATAAAAAAAGACCGCTAGCCTTAATGAAAAATTTTACGAACTTAATATTAAATCCTTTGTAGCTAGGTCAACCAAAAATAAAGTTCATCAATTACTTGGCGACTTCGAAAAGCGTCATTAATTCCCACAAACATAAAAGTTAAGTAGATAAGTAATTGATATATCACCTACTTGTTCATTAAGAGAAATTAATTAAGGTACAGTAAGGAACATCAGGCTGGCGTTAATAAATGAGGATAAATCTGCGTCATAGTAACATTTATTCTAAGAAATATGTGAAACGTTTAATGGAAACTTAAATAGAATAAAACACAGACTTTTCCGATATAAGGCACTGAAATAGCGATGAAAATTCTGATCCGTTTCCTCAAGCAGCTAGTGCCGGTAACGAACTCTTGAATAGGGAAGTTAAGAAAAAAAAACAGCATTACCTTTCAACGTTGTCGGTTCGCAACCTTACTTCAGATTCAATTTAAATACCTTACAGAATAGCATTAAGCTTTTCCATTTTTTGCTGGTAAAAATATTAGTATGGAGACAACTTTTTTTTCTTGTTTCAGTCGTTCTAATAGTTGTCATTATAGTCAGACAGTACAGTACAATACACAGAAGGATATGCATATAATTATATCCTTCTATCCATCAATTTTTGGCAATTGCAAGCTCCTTAACTACTCGACCAAGGGGATCGTGAAATCTATGTACAGTCGGGGTACCTTCGTCAGTTTTCAAATTCATTCCTTTATCAAATCGTAGACTCTTAGTACCTTTTGAAACTAAAGCTCTAAGCAGACATTTGAAATGAAATTTTTCTTACCCCAACTTTACACAAAGATAAATAGAAATATTTTGTGTCAAATCTCTCTCCACAATATAAAGCTATTTCGTTTCGAAGCCAGCTCCAATCGCGATGCTAAAGCGCGATAGTCTAACTAATAGCACATTAAATTCACACCTCTGCCCGTTTGTTTCCTATGTGCGTACGCAATTTTGGAAATATAGATTCTTTTGTGATAGAAACAGAAAATGCTGCTGTGTTCATTGTTCCACTGTATTTGTTGTTCAAAAAAGGGGCGCAAAAGAAGTCACGGGCAAAATATAGTATACATGTAAAGAAAAATATGTACTTAATATATTAATGTATTAAAATTAATGTATTTATTATTAATGTATTAAAAACTATTTGGTTAAGCTACCATTAATTATAAAATAACGACTTGTCATGTCATCAAACGTCAATTTATAAAAATAAATGTTAAATATATCTGTTGAAAATTTAATAATTTAATAATGAAAATATAAAGCTGATTTTTAAACACAAGTGATAAGGAATCGGCATTGTAAATAAAAACATTTAATGTCGTTTCTTTGCTTACAGGTATAGTTACTAGATAGATATTTTAATACTTGTTATTTTTTGTAAATGTATGAATTATAAAAATATAATCTTTGCTTACAGAGAAACTCAATTCTGTTTTAATCGACTGTGTCATCCTAATCACTAGAAAAATATAATTATAGTATACATAGTAAATAAATATTTGTTTTTTGTAGTGCAGTGTAACCGACTAATACAAACGTAGAAAACACGTATAATGATGCATAGACGACACGTTTGGTCTAGTGGCTAGTAACCTAGCTGTTAACCAAACGGTCGCGAGATCGAATCCCGCAAGGGACAAATGTTTATGTGTTAACATTTACCTTTGTACCTGAGTCATGGATGTTTGTATTTATAATATGTATGTATTTAAAAATAATAATTTATGTAGTATATCAACTGTCTGGTATCTATAATACAAGCATCAGTTGCTTAGTGTGGAACTAGATGGTGCTGTGTGGAATATGTGAAGATGTTAATTTATTATTTATTTATTTATAGTGTAGACTTACAATGTGAATATGTGAAGTCAAACCGGAAGTAACTGAAGTGATAGATTTTTGGAAAGCGATTCAAATGAAAGGAAATAACCAATATCTTTAATAGCATTTCTAAAATCGGTCTCCCGAGTGACGTCAATGCCGAACGAGGGCTGTCAAATAAAATTACTTCGAGCGGTGGAATTAAGGGAGCTGGCAACACAGAGATAACATAGGCGGGTTGTGTTACGTGGACCCAGTAAAATTTGGAGTAGGCAAATATTTGTGACGGACGAGGCGTGCGTGTGTCGAAATGGGAAACTATATTGTTCCTGAATATGGTTTTTGGATGAATCAATTTTCATATATAAGCCCGGGGTATGAAAATTTATGGGAGTAAAATCAAATGTCACATGTCACACGTTACGCGTTACAGGCTACAATATACTTCAATACATATAATATATTTATAATTACGATATATCCATTGATATTTATCTGTGAATTGAGAAAATTAACAAACTAATCAAGCTAACAAAATGAATTCATTTACTCTCATTTATTAATCTATGTATTTTATAATCGTTCGTAAGTAGTAAACTCCAGTCATGCATCGGAGCTGACACACGCACTTTTTTGATTTTGTATGCTTAATAGAAGTTAATAATTTCTTTTTATTTAATGTAAAGGCCGTCAGACAAGCTGACTGTCCACTTGAAAGTATATAGTAGCCAACGCAACATGTGTCTCAAGTGCGCTGCCTACCTTTAGGGGATAAGGGGTTAGGGACAGGGAAAAAGACTGACATCACTTAATCACTCACCGAAACACAACTGGTTGTGATACTTATTTACAAGTTAGCGGAGAAACACAAGAATCAATCAGAGAATTTCTTTTACAAAATGTACTGATGTAGATACAGTTGTACGTGAATTGGTATACATAGATATAGATATTAGATCCTTGGCTGTGCGGTATCCAAACGCAGCTTCATACATCCATGTAAGAATTTTCTTATCTATCGTTCGTCCGAAACTGTACAGATGAAGTCGACAGTTTTTCTTAGAAACACAAACAAAGATTTATTTATTTATTCACACACTGACAGCCTCACATAGCTTACAATAAGACATATTTAATACAAAAGACAGTGTCTCTTTATTAAGCTACTTAAAAATAATCTAAAAAATTAATGATAATGAAATTTTTATAACTAATGTAATGTTTATAACATTACATGAGTTTGCTATATATTTGTTATATATTGTATAACAACATATAATCAACATGCATGGTGAAGTAAATTAAAATAAAAACAAAATAATTTACAGAACCAGGTTAAACAGCTGGTTAGAACTTTTCTAACTATAACTATAAAACTGTGGAACAGGTCAATATCTGAATTTTAACTTAAACAACGAAATTTTTAAGATTAACTTAAAAACTTTACAGGAATGAGCCACAAATGAATTTTTCCTGTTGTTTGTTTTAACAATTTAGTTAATAACTCAGGCGAATAAAATGTACCATTTGCTGCATTAAGTAACAAATATAGCTATCGACATATATTAGATCGCTATTGTATAGACATACATTAAAAAATAAAGGTAATTTCAATTCAATATGTTTCCATGGTTTTGACGCTGCCATGAATCGGTGAGCTAACATAAAACCGCTCGAAAAAATTCACATACATAGTATGAAGTTTTGAAATATTTATTTAAAGAAGTAGGTTTCGCACATTTCCTAGTATTAATATAGTAAAATATGTCGTGCTCCGTGTGTGTACTGTAGCCTCCATATTTACAAAGCACTAGACGGAGACGGTGCATCAAAAATGCATTTCTGAATACGTGAATTTATTTTTATTGCACTTTGGTCTATTGAAAAATATTTGTGCACGTTTGTACTTGGGAAATAAGGTTATGTAAATAAGTTTAAAATGCATTATTATTCTAATTGGATAGACCCTACTAGCACAGTTTAACAATATATTATTATATTGTAATACTGTGCTACAAGGCTGCTCATTACGCAGACGCTGGTTCGAAACCCAGCCAAGCTTGCCTTTTTTTCTTTTTTTTAATTTTTATTTGTGTATACTTTGCTTAAAAATATTAAAGATATGTTTTAAGATTTGTTTTACAGTGGATGTTGATATTTTTCATGTCAAACCTGCTACTGGAAAATCAAATAAGACATTTGGTACAAACTTATTACATAGTTTTCGCCCCTTTAAAGGGTTTAATTTTAAAAGAGAGGTAAAGTAGAAGGTATCTTTGTACTAAATTTCATCAAAATCAGTTAAGAGATTCAGTAAACACATAAGAAACAGGCATACAGGTTTACTTTCTCATATATAATATCAAAATAAGAGATTAGTATGCACAAAAATTTCGAAAAATTACCTATTATACTAATATATTACTAATTAGTTAATGAGAAACTAAAACAAATTCTTTTAATTACCTCATAAAAAGGTAACTGCGCAAAATGAGAGTTAGTATAGAAGGCTCTATAAACTTACGCTGCCTTGTAATGTCTTAACAACACAGCATTATTACATCACAGTAAGTAAATGTAGGTACTAACATGTTTTTTGTGCTAAACTCCAATGCTATAATCTTTGAAAATCGCTGATGTGCAGGACCTTATCATTTTAACATCCACATGACGTCATTCGCAACTGGCAGCACTTGCCGGCTAGTGTTGTTAACGGTACGAAAAAGTACTGAGTGTGTCACTATACTACGTAACAAAAATGGCGACCAGACGCATTAGCAATTTGTAGAGCTCATACTGAGCTTATACGTTCTCCTACCGGTGGCTTCTCTTGTAACATTTAATAATTTATTTCAAAACAAAAATTTGAAGTGTAATCCCAAGGAAATCAATATAAAAAAATAGAAAATGTTTATCTGTAAGCCAAATTAGCCGAATACAGTTTTAGGTAATATTTTCTTTGCTTCTGACTGTACTAATTGACGTGTTAAACAAAATAAAAAAAAACACTTAAATTGTAATTAACTTCGTAATTAACGCTCAGGGCGTTTCCTTACTTATACTGTTATCTTTTGTGTACGGAATTATCTTGTTTGTACTAAAAACACATAAAGAATAAATGCCCTCGTAAAGTTAAGTGCATTTCCAAGCGAATGCAACATATCTTGCATTGTAATACAATGGAGGACCAGTTTTGTACAGAAGTCACTTTTTGAGTCACACTCAGGTACATTCAGTATTCTTCGATGTCTGACTGTACGTATACGCTAATCTCGAAAAGTTGTGGACAATAACATGTCACGGGATCAGAATCGTGTGGTTTTTTTTAATATTTAAAAACGTATTTGGTGGAATTTTTTTGGGACTATGTTGTAAATTTTACTACTTGAAAATAATACAGTTTTAGTTTTTTATTTAATTATTGAAACATGGTTTTGTCCTTTTGCTAGTATTCAAATGATATCCTGAGTTTCTTTTGGGATTTCTTCTCAGGATCGTCATCATCTTGGCATTTTTTTCCGAAACCCTGATAAATTTAAATTTATAATGACGATCATAAGAGTTTCTCGAAGAAACCTAATTCATAAATAAATATTTTGATTTTGATTGTAAGCGTTGAAAGAAAATATTTCGAGTTTTTTTTTCTATTTTTTCTTTCTTAATAAAACGAAATCAATACTAATAATAAATCTGTAAGGGTCGGTCAAGGAGTAAGTTACTTTGTTTTCAGAGATATCGTGTTTATAGGCTCTATATATGATACTGAAACTAAATTGACGATTTTTAGAATTTTTTTCTGTATGTATGTATGTTCCTCCATAACTCTGAAATGAATTAACTGATTTTCATGAAACTTGGTATATAAACATTTGGACGTACGGGACACAGGATAGGCTACTTAATATTTTTCAACGCGTACCAAGTCGTGGGCACCAACTAGTGTTAAATAAAAATGTATCGCAAACACATATTTTAAACCTATAAACTTTGTATAATACCTTTTTGTAATGCGGTCTTAGCATATACTAAAAAAGTCGACCTACCGCCTTGGCCATAAGTATTGAGCACCCCTTATATTTTAATTTTTTTAAAGAAATATCAAACAGAAGTTAAATAAAACGATATATATAGATTTATATAACTATTTATTAATAAAATATTAATATTTTATGGGTCCACCCTTTGCCTTTATAACAGCAGAAATTCTTCTTGGAATTGAGCGTACAAGTTTTTCACAGTCTTCGGTAGTAATTGAGCTCCATTCCAGGCGCAGGCAACGCTTAAGGTCTTCTTTGTTGCTAATCGTGTGGCGCCTGACTCTGCGCTTTAATAAACCCCATAAATGCTCAATGGGGTTCAGGTCCGGAGATTGGGCTGGCCACTTCAATAACCCAATGTCGTTTTCCTGAAACCATGTCATTGTGAAGATAGATAAAGTTTTGATGATTTAGCCTTCTTCATTCCGAAATTCTAAGAATCTTTTTCCTTGGACATTTTTTTATAACTTAAATATAAAAAATGAATTTAAAAAAAAGAAGTTTTTCTTCTCTCCTGAAAAGTCGGGTTTTGGTTTATACGCCAATTGAACTTTGATAAATCACATCAAAGCTAAACGAGATGCAATAAATCTCAGATTCAGAAGTCTGCAATGGTTGTTGGGTAGGTCTTCTAACCTGTCGACTGAAAATAAACTACTAATTTATAAAGTGGCTATAAAACCTATATGGACGTATGGGATTCAGCTGTGGGGCACTGCTAGCCATTCCAACGTTGAGATTCTCCAGCGGTCTCAGAACGCCATACTAAAAACTATTCTCAGGGCACCCTGGTTTATAACTAACGCTGAAGGCATCATTTCTCGAATATGCCTACCATAAGAGAGGAAATTGCTAAAGTCTGCAAAAAATTATAAGAATCGCCTGAAGACTCACCCAAATGAGCCCAAAAGCTTCTTTGCAGCACCAAAAAGATTAAAAAGGGCACACATCCTGGAGCTGGATCAAAAATTTTCATCAAGCTAAATTTAAGGATACTCTCATAATTTATAAAAAAACATAAATAACAGATTCGATTATAGTTACTTTGACTGATTGCGAATAAAATAACAAAAAAAAACCCTGCTACAATTTGCATTAGAAATTTTTTTTCACCCATTTATTTTAGAAACTTATACCAAAAATTCCCCTAAGGGACTCAAATTTTCATTTAGTAGTAAATTTTTCTGGACTAAGTTGTAATAGGTACTCGTTGTGCCACCATCCTTAGTACAACAGCAGCAAAGTGCCTTATTGTATTCTATCCGCTGCATTTAGTTTACTCATCGATTGCAGCCTTAATATATTTTTCTAGATGGGTTAAGAAAAATTTAAAAGCAATTTTTCTGCATAGTTACTCACTTGTGTTGTATATTTCGAAAATCTATATATAAAAAATGTCGTGTTGATTTGTGTATCTCGCAAAAACTCGAAAACTAGCCGACGGATTGACTTGAAAATTTTATGCAATATGCATTCCGCTTCAAGGATTAATCTTATCTATATTTTGCGTAATAATATAATCTAGATTGCGAGGAAAAAATAAAATTTATATCGCTTTATTTAGTGCGCCATCTACCGAAAGCGAGAAGAACTAACTCACCAATGATAACCGTTGTCACATTTAAAGTGGCAGTTAGCCGTTGTTAGCTAGCAGATAGTATACTTATAGCTTACTTTAGACAAATGGACTATTTGGAAAGTTGTCGGGAACATTGATAGAAAAGTTTACTTTTTTTTGTTATAGTTTAGTTCTAATTTTGTTATAATTTGTGTTCGATCTGAAGTTAGTCCTTGTCTTAAGGCGTAACAACGTAACCAATTAATTCACTTTCGCATTTTAATAGCACTTATGATTTTCTAACCTGAGCTGCGTTGCTTGGATAAAAGATGCCAGAGCCCACTTCTCTACACCAGAGCCTTGGGCGCGTTGGGCATTTTTGAGATAGGAAAAAAACCATTGAACTCGCGACACGACACTGTTACCGTTACCTCTGTTGACAATTATAAATGAACACAGTAATTTTAAATAAAAATAGAAAACGGCCAGTGATATTCCAAAAAGGTCGTCAACATTTTCACATGTTTAATGTCACAATAAAATATTTCTTGATGATTCAAAAAATAAACTCGTTCAAGTTTTCCCTTCTGTCGGCACTGCCGGAGTGCCACTGTTTTTTTTAACTCACATTTACGGATTGTCCTTCGCCGACTGCTCTTGTTATTTGTCATTTGACTTATCACCGAGTCCCATTACACCCCCCCCCCCCCCCCCGAACACCGCCATGTTCTTGCGGCCCTCTGGAACATCTGTGGGCCACCACACCCCTCAAATGGTAAGTCCCGGACGCCAGATGCCCTTTACATAAAAGAGTAATTGAAAGATTTAAACAAAATATACACACACTTTAATATAATAATAATTTTGTCCGGTATTCGCTCTTGTAAAAAATAAAGGGAGAATATCAGCGAGTAAAAATTTTAATTAAAATACACAACACTATCTCTCTGTGAACAGTTTCAATGCAGCAAAAATAAACGACACATAAACATGTCACATATTTTTTATTTATTATTAACAAGCGACCCGGCCCCGGCTTTGCATGGTTGCAATTTTTTATATAAAATATTACTAGTGGCCCGCTCCCGGCTTCGCCTGGGTGCAATTTTTTACTCAATCCAGCTGATAAAATTACCTTACATCACCATCTGTTAGAATCTTTTGGAACTCACAGATAAATAATTGCTGGATTGAATAGGTATCAACAGATGGCGCTATGTTAATAATATTATATAATTTGCAAACAAAATAATAAACAAAATGAGATATAAACTATCCTATCTTTTAAGTTGGACTAAATAACAGATACTTATGAAGTTTGATCAGTCGGTTCAGTAGTTTCAGAGTTTATCGCGAACATACATCGTGACACGAGATTTTTATATATATAGATATGCAAGCCTTCCAGGTGTATCACTTTTTTCTACTAGTGAAATCCGCATAAAAATCAGTTCAGTAGTTTTTGAGATTATTGTGCACATACAAACAAACTAACAGGGCGGGGAATTTGTTTTATCATTTATGTAAGGACAAGCGACTCGCCCCTGACTTCGCATGGTTGCATTTTTCTCAGTAAATTACATACACAAACCTGATTCGTTTATCGCTTTTTCATTAGTGTAAACTATATTAAAAACCGTTTAATAGTTTAGAAGAAGTAATCGAATAAACAAACTTATCCTCTAAATAGTCTATATATTAGCCAAGTTTAGCGCGTTCACATAAACCAACGAACTCTTCAGCTTTATTATATACTGGCTGTTGTACGTGACTTCGCCCGCTTAACTTTATAAAATACTAGCTGGTGCCCACGACTTCGTCCGCGTTGAAAAATATTAAGTAGCCTATCCTGTGTCCCGTACGTCCAAATGTTTATCTACCAAGTTTCATGAAAATCAGTTAATTCGTTTCAGAGTTATGGAGGAACATACATACATACAGAAAAAAATTCTAAAAATCGTCAATTTAGTTTCAGTATCATGTATAGAGCCCATAAACACGATATCTCTGAAAACAAAGTAACTTACTCCATGACCGATCCTTACAGATTTATTATTAGTATTGATAGCCTATGTTACTCGCTGATAATGTAGGTTTCAAAGTAATTTTTAAAATCCAAAGGTTTCATTTCAAAAGAACAAAGTTAAATATATCAAATTGAATATTTGAAATTATAAATACCTACAAACTATAGTATTTAAATATATTATATGGCATTTTTTAATATGAAGTATTAATAAGTGCAAAAATATCTTTCCAGTTTTTATTACTCTGCAATTTCTAACTATAAAGTCGACGACGGACTATTGAATACAATTATAGAGAACCGCAGTCGACTTTAGAAAATGCAAGTTCTGTCTTAGCCTAGGTACTCCTATACAAAGATCACTTGCAGAAAGTTCAAGTTATAAAGCCTTTCTCTTTTATCGCTATTTCTATTCTTAGCCCAGAAAAATTAGAAAAATCAGGTTTTTTTTTATTGAGTCAAGGCAGCGTTTGGCCGCGATCTCACTTGATGTAAGGTCATTTACCCTAAGTATTTCGTGTAGTTTTGAAAATTTGTACAATTATGATGAACATACTAAAAGTCCTCAAGGATGGGGGGGTTGCTGAGAGTGTAGGGGAGGGTTTGAAGGTACCTTTTACAGGTTTTTGCTCATATCGCTCATATCTGTAGGAATAGCATTATGATTCATTCTAACAAAAGTTTCTACATAAAATTTTCTACAAATTTGGATATATTCATTTTTACTCTACGATCAATACTTTAGGAACTACAGGCTGTGTAAGTTTACAGAGAGACAAAAATAGACGATTTCAGCAAACGGTGTTGTTTTTTTTTTCGGCGTTATGTATCGCCATTTTTATTTTAGAATAAGCAAGCTTAGTCATCTGCAGAATTCTGCTATTTGATTTTTCGATCAGATTATATCAGACTGTCTCCCAAGTATAAATCAAAGTTTGTGTCGTCCGAAACCGCGAACGTTAGCCGCCATCTTAAAAAACGCTTTTTTGTAAATATCTCAAAAACGATGAGTTTTACGTTAAAAATTAAACGGCTCTTTTTTGTAGAGGATAAAATTTCCCATCTTTTTTTATACGAAACTGTTTCTCTATTGTTAATATTTACCGAGATATAGTTGATTAAAAAGACAAAAAAATTGTTTTTGAAAAATATCTCAATAATTTTTTGAAATAAAAAGAAATGTAATCATCAAAATAGTAGAGCATAAAATTTTCTACAATTATTGTATGGAGCTTTTTTTGGAAAATCAATAGTTGCTGAGTTCTATCGCAATGAAATTTGCCATCAGGTCAAGATTAACAGCAACGACAACTTTCATTGCGCAAGAGCTCAGCAACTATTGGTTTTACAAAAAAAAGTTTAAACTTGTATCGGTAATATTAAACTTGTATTGTCGTTTCTTTGATTACAATTTACAGAGCAATACAATCGTTTAATTTAATGTTATTATTATTAATAATCGTATTGATCGTATTATCTATGAGGCACTTTTACAGAAAAATCCAGAAAAACTATTGCATTCAGAAATAGTGATTTCAGAAAAATATATCTCTTTAACTTTAATAAGGCCGAGATTTGTTCAAGTCAAGAAATGCATCTTCTTTACTCTATACATCGAAATTAAATATTAACATAATGTATACGTCTTTGAAAATATGTGGTAGCGTCGCTATTCTGGTATGAAGTGGTAGAACAACTGGAAAATTCAGTATGGAATATCATAGAAGAAGAGCACAAAAGACGAATGACATAGAAATAGAAGCTGAATTCCACTTTGATCCATTCCAATCATGAATCTACTACAACTATGGATTTTGCATCACAAATGCCAAAGCGGCACATAAAAAATACGCCTAAAACGGAATCATGGCGGAATCTTGCCTTCGCCCGTCGATGGTAAAAGGTAGTAACTACTAACGATCAAGTTCTACTATTGATTTTAAACTCTAATGTGTTGACGTAAAGTCACATTTTCTTTAAATGACAGATGTTTGGTTGGTTTTAAATGACAGATGATAGAGTTCATGCTCTATGAGACTATGTCGTTTTTAAATGTTCCATAAAGTGTCTTGTATAACATGCGAAATCCATAGTTGTAGTAGATTGATGATTCCAATTGCCAACTGGATCAGAGTGGAAATTGGCGGGTTGATATAATAGTTTATTACTTGAATTTATATATAGGATAATTTTTATCCTTGATAAGGGTTAGGTTGCTGTGGGTTTTTAAAAAAAAACGAACTACACAGATACCTACTTTATACATATTTTGCAAAGTTGCGAAACAATCGCTTTTTCTTTGTTAATAATAAATAGAATTTCAGAATAAGTACGCTATGTTGCGGAAGACTCCAAACATACATTATGGAAAAGCAAGTCTTGATTTTGAAGTCCTCTCGAGAGACGAGTTCTTGTTACGTATGTATTGGGTAAAATCAGTATAAAATGTATGCAATTTTTTAAAGGATAGAGTTTACTAGGTAATAATAGTAGGTAATAAGGGTTGTGTACAAATCTTGTCTAGTAATCTAATCCAGAAATAAAATCATAATAAAATATATCAGTCGACAGATAACAATTGTTAAACGCATAATGAATAGTTTTATTAATATACATGAGGACCGCCCTCGGTTTCACACGGATTTTTTCTGCAAATTATATATACATATAAACCATCCTCCCTTAACGCTCTTTCCATTAGTGAAAACCGTATTAAAATACGTTCCGAAGTTTAAAAGATCTCAGCGTACATACAAGCCTGTAGCCATGTGTGCTTTATACAGTCGTAAACGCTACGCTACGCTACAACAACCAATCACCAAGCTTTCTCTTAGCGTTCTCTCTTCGTTTCCGAAGTACGCAACGTATAGAAAACGCTAAGCGCCAGGCTACGGGCTTTATTTACTCACTTACCGAAACGCAACAGCATGCTTACGAGTACTGTTATTTCACGGTGGTCTTATTTAAGGGGGTGGTTAAATATATGTTTTTCTATTAGGATAGTGTTTTTATTAAGCGTCATACTCTTCGAATTTAGACCAAGAGGTGTGCACAATATTTATTTATCTATGATTTCACAGAAGACCACCATCATAGCGTTTGTGTCACTTTTGCGTGAGTAAAGGATGCCGAATTCGCGGGGCAGGGAATCGTTTGAACTGGGTTTAAAGAGCCTTGTAATATGGTCCATTTATTTCTACTCAACCGTGGCGCGGTGTAGCAATCGTTTCAAATTAAGCCTGGTACAGTCACAGACAATATAATATTATAGTAATCATGTAATTCAAATGTAAAATCCATATAACAATTGACATTCAAATATGATTAGAAAGAAAGAAAGTAAGAGAGAAAGAATTTTACTCACGCAACACAAAGAATTTTATTCACAAAACAGAAATTAATAAAAGGTAAAATTAAGATGTGTGTGTCCTCGCGGCAGTGAATCGGATACTGTCTTCATAATTGAAGAACTTGTCTTCATT
The DNA here is from genome assembly GCA_936446665.2 of Synanthedon andrenaeformis. NCBI lineage: Eukaryota > Metazoa > Arthropoda > Insecta > Lepidoptera > Sesiidae > Synanthedon > Synanthedon andrenaeformis. Next base: position 1,334,197 of record OW387799.2, on the reverse strand, counting down.
AATTTTTAATGTTTAAATAGTCAAATACACAATCCTTTTGATTTTGTTTCATATAAAAATGGGAGCAGCCAATATTTATTTTGTAATTATTTTTTTACAAGTTGTCCCATCGCCGACGATGAACGAGTGGCGATTAGAGCAAAAAACTAGAAACGAGTTGACATTTTCCATATTATACATTCCATCTTTTGAATATATAATGGTAGGTTGACAAATAAAATACTCGAAAAACAAATGTTTTATTCGGTCGACTGTACAACTCAAGTAGACTATTCGGTTCACAAATTTTGCACGATACAATGACAATAAAATATACAATTTGCGCGTCGATTTTTATGGCGGTGTGCGTGTTTAATTCACGTTTAAATAAACCGATCCTAAAATACTTGGTGTAAAAATAATTCATGAATTTTATCAATATATTATACATCGTAGATGGAAGCAATAAGAAAGATTAGTTAATCACTATCAGCACATGGACCTTTTATACTGAGTTATAGTTGTAGGGATGAGTATTTAAGGCATTTAGTTTTAGGTATCCCATTTCTCTATTATTATACTCAATAAAGCTAAATTTCATGGTGGTTTCAGTAAGAAGGTGTTTACTGCTGCTAAATTAGACAGTTTATAATTGCCAAACGCAAATACACAGCGGCGTACAAGCATGTATTTTTTCATATGTATTAAGTATGTATTCTTTAGTTAGTAGATCCTTAAAAACGGAAAGGAAATAATGCAAACTCACTATATATTTTTAAGAATATCACGTCCCCTCTTTAATTTTTACAGACCACCCTAACACATCCTATCACAATTTTACACCCCTTTCTGAAGCCTTTACGATCTCCGCAAAGCTATAAATCCAGTCAACCAATATAACTTGACACCTCGCATTGTTTCGGAATTCAAACAGTATAAAATAAATATGAAATCATTTTTTATGACATTTTGTTTATGGAACATGACCACAAGATAACTATCAAGAAGAATTATTTCAAAACTTCACATTTGAAATATTATAATTACTTTTTACTTAAAAAATAGTTTGAATTGTTGCCATTTGCTTAATTACAGCATTAGCAAATTGTAATATAATATTTATAACGTTTCAAAGTACGTTATTATATTACCTATACTAGATCGACATAACAGGCTATGTTAGAACTAAACTTGCAGCACCTGCACTTGCTTGTGTTATAGGCAACGATAGTCTGTCTGTCAACCTCAACAGCAGAAATACATTAAGGGTAAATATCGACGGTCCCTACGTACATAAAGACATGTCAAAAATGGCTATTTTTTATTATTGCATAATTGTGTTTAGATTACCATTATAAAGTTCCTAAATCTAATAAAATATTCTAGAAAAAACAAAATTTATAATTACCTATACATAAATTATTTCTAGAGCAGTTTGAACATAAATTACGCTCTCCTGTAAACCCTGGTTTTAGACATGTCTTTATGTACGTAGGGACCGTCGATATATTCTCTTAGTCAAATCGCTATTTATTCTCAAAATAAAAATTCAAAGTAGCTACTTATCATTTTATTAAAATTTTAGCGAAAAGTACAAAAATAAACTGTAGTAATCCTTCCAAGTGAAAGACAACGTTACTCGGTAAGAGTTCAACATAAACTGGTCTTTGTTTTCTGATTGAAAACCAATCTCCTGATAGGTGTGATAATACTGCGGAATAAAAGATAAAAGAAAAAGTATGTGCATATTTTTAAATGTTAAATAGAAGTTACAAATAGTTTTTTTTTTCATATTTATTGTTAATCCATTATTTATCCGATAATTTTGTGTTTATAAATAAATAATAACATAACTTTATTTTTACCCATGCAGGCTAAACATTTGTGTGTTGTAGGGAATGCAATCTTGGACCAAGATTGACTATTCAAGATCTTGGCGTCTTTTTTCTGAATCAAGATTGGTCAGTTCGAGATCTTGTTGAGATTCGGGTCGAGATCTTGGTCGCGAATCAAGATTTTCGGGATTTTCGAGATTGAGCAGAATAATTGAAAAAAATGCGTTTTTTTTGTATCAAATACTGCAAATTGATAGTAACCAGTATTTTAAATATTATGTAATATAATTAAGTATATTTTTCAAATTAAACAACATTGTATGAACACAATAATCAACGTTTATTTTAAAAATGAACAAGAAACAATCATCATTTTAGTGACTTAAATGAAATAAATGCAATAATGCAATGAGATCACAAATTATAACCTATAATTTACGTAATTTAATGAAGAACAAAAAGTTTAAACCTTTTGAAAATGACTTCTCAAGAAACACAGTACGCTTAAAGTGTCATCACCTAATCGGCACGGCAGCGGCACCGTATATCAGTGGCTAAATAGCCCACGGCTGAAAAGGCCCTTTCTGCCTCCACACTAGTAGGGACGAAGGCTGTTAAAAGCGAATTTCAGGTATTGCTCTTTCTCCTCCGTACTCATAAAGATTCATTTCTTTTTTTTAAATTGCGTCAATTTTATCAGAAATCAGCGCTTTGGGTTGCAGTTGATTACATGCTTTCAAGACCTGTTCGAGTTCCAGCTGCAGTATGACACTTTACGCGCGCTCAGTCTGAAAATCTCGAAATCTTGTTACAATCTTGGACTGTTTTGTCAAGATTGCGAACAGGATTTCGAAATTCAAGATTGATGGCTTTCAAGATTGAATCTTGGAAAATCACTCAAGATCTTGGTGGAATCTTGATCTTGCAAGATCAAGATTGCTTTCCCTAGTGTGTTGGCTAAACTTTCTCATTTTATTTATCAATTATTTTATTTTATGTGTTATAACGATTACTGTAATGTTGTCACATTGACGTGAATAAAATGTCTAGACAAACCTAATAAAAGTTTACAGACATGTAACATCTTGTGTAGAATTATGTATTAGATAATAAATAATTAACCGCCTTTAATAACAAGTACTCGTAGATAGTAGGAGTACTTTTTTCCTCTGTGGTATAGGAGGTATAGGTCGCGCGGTGGCTTAAGATCACTCGGCAAAACTAATGGGGCAATCGGCGCAATTGTAAACATGTCAGTCGTAGGACTGCACGTCAGAAGTGAAAACGTAGCTTCACAAAAATAATTGTATAATATTTAAATTCCTTGGCATTATCGAATTAGATAAATAAGATTATTATTGACCGCAAGAAATACAAGAGAAAATTAAGAAAATATATGACACTGACACACAATAACAAATATATAGGCATAATTATTTAATATGAACTTCATAATGACAAACCATTAAAAAGGGTTGATGTTGATTTGAAACTATTTATTGGTCAGATGTGTATACCATATTGATCCTTGTTATCATATCTAGTAAGTTCATTTTCATATGCAGTTCTCTGCTTAGTACTTATAATACAGATCTATCAAATACACGGTTACATTACATGTCGCGAGTTTAATGATTTTATCCCATCTCAAAAATTGATTTTTTTTAAATAATTTTTTTAAATTAATATTTGAAAATATACAGTCATTTACGGTTACATTACATTACATTACGTTACATGACAATGTCTCGAGTTCAATGATTTTATTTCAAAAATGCCAAACGCCCCTAAAGTTGTTTTCACTTCAAAAATTCATTTCCCTTAGCAATTTTGTGCGAAATACAATTGCGCCGTTTGCCCCACTAGTTTTGCCGAGGGATCTTAACCGACCGCGCGACCTATAGGAGGATGCACTGAGTTTTGCAATCATTTGGACAGCCCGTCCACCCTTTTTAGTAAAAAAAAAAAACAGTAGCACTCCTGTTGGCACTCCCGCCAACAGAAGTGAATACTTGAACAATTACGTGTGTATTTTTTGAATCGTCAGGAAAATACATACTTATATACAGAGGTGTCGGTTACGGTAACAGTGTCGCGAGTTCAATGTTTTTTTTTTCCATCTCAAAAATGCCAACGCGCCTAAAATATTATTATGAGATCATTCGCAGGCATAGACTAGTAAATATTTATGTATAGGTATAAATAACATTTTCAATACATAACCCAAACCAGTTTACAAACTAAATAAGATAAGACATCAAATTACCAACTCGGATTGAATTGGTAAAGATTTCAGATATTGTAAACCTCTATTAAGGTAAGTTGTGTCAACAAAATTGTCCTTTGTTTATAGCTATGCCTCTTACGATATATATAGTCTGTGGTTTAGTATACATTTATACAGGGTGGAAAAATAAGTCGGGCCCTGGAGGGAAACTACCTTAAATCTTTAAGCTAGCTCATTTTACATAAAGGAAACATTCCTTTATTTTTAAAAAGAAACAAAACTGCATTCAAAGATTTTTTAAAACTCGCTTGGCTCGCCCGGGATTCGAACCAACTAAAATTAAAAAAAAAAAAACAAACACTCGCTGTTTTATTATACTAATCGATAGGATTATTATTCAGGATAAAATGAGCCAACTTAAAGATTTAAGGTAGTTTCCCTCCAGGGCCCGACTTATTTTTCCACCCTAGACTTATTTTTAGTGAAGTGTTTAATGTTCGAAGCACAGATGAAATAAGAGTTACTATCGTAAGTTCGAAGTATCAAGTTACGTAAACACAGACTTTATCTACTATATAAGTTCGGTGGCGCCCGTTGATGAAAATGAATTCGAGTATATTTTATTTTATTTATTTTATTTGAACAGAAACCCTATGGCAATACAGAAAATAACAGTAATATACCATATTACCTTTCTGGTGTCCCAGACAACGTGTTTGCAAAATTTCATGGTGATCGGTTCAGTAGTTTTTGCGTGAAAAAGTAACAAACATCCATACATCCAAACAAACTTTCGCATTTATAATATTATATTATCAATCAATGCTAATAATAAATCTGTAAGGGTCGGTCATGGAGTAAGTTACTTTGTTTTCAGAGATATCTTGTTTATAGGCTCTATACATGATACTGAAACTAAATTGACGATTTTTAGAATTTTTTTCTATATGTATGTATGTACCTCCATAACTCTGAAACGAATTAACTGATTTTCATAAAACTTGGTAGATAAACATTTGGACGTACGGGACACAGGATAGGCTAGTTAATATTTTTCAACACGGACGAAGTCATGGGCACCAGCTAGTTATAAATATATATATATAAGTAAGTATTAGTATAGAAGTATAGATTTTATGTATAGTAAATATATATAAAGTATATACATATATAGAGAGCATTGGACAGATTATATGCAGAAAGCATAAAGCATTTTTACACAAAACGAAAAAAAGGAAAAAAAAATTTTTTTAATAGTAGGTATAATCTACATTATTAGGATTACAAATGAACTTACACTATACTGTTTCTAAAGCAAATTTGATTCGGATCGGCTTCGAAAGTAACACAATAGACACCACTGTACCTTTATTAATTAAACAGATACCGCTGAATGCTGAATAGGACTCAATGCACAGTATTATTTCTAAACAATAGTATGAAAACTTATAGTAATAATATTTCTCTATTACATTTTTAATGAAGAGTTGTATCAATGTAACAGGTCATAATTAAAAATTATAAACTAATCTCAGACTTTCCACTGAGCCCAAAAACGCTGTTATATGCTGTAAGTTGCCAGGAGTTGAGGATCCCGCAGACTACTTCATGTTGCAGCATCAGGTCAAGGTTACCATGTCGTTAAAGTACCACCGAAGTAACAGTATACCAAATTTCTGGAAGTTAGTGAAGTCCCTTCGATCCCCTACTTGAAGAAATGGTCTGATCTTCCTAAATTATATCTAAGAACTTTCTAGATACGTCAGCTGTAAACCAAACAAAATCTGTACCTCTACCATGAGTTATAATGACCGCACTCGTTAGCGTGAAAAAATCATATGAATAACTGTCAACTGTCAATGTCAAATTGACAAGTTTCCATATAAATACTTTACGCTCTCGCTAGCGAGTGCAGATCAATGTAAACTCATAGTAAAGGTACAGATCAAAATCTGTGTAAGGCTGTGTATCTGTGTTTCTGTATATGTGTGTGTCTGTCTTTGGCATCATAGCTCCCAAACCGATGAACAGATTTTGATTGTTTTTTTTTTTGGGTTTGTTTGAAATGTGACATAATCAAAATGGTTCTCAGATATAATTCACGAAGATCTTTCAGGCGTTTGAAGACCAACAGCCCATTTCCTAGTTGACGAAGGGATTTCACTAACTTCTACAGATTCGATAGATGTGAAATTTTGCATAATGTTACTTAATTAGTATATTAATGACATGGTACCCAGGTTAAGTTTACCATGTCATGGAAGTAAAAAAAAATAACAGTATACGAAATTTCACATCAACAGAACATGTGGAAGTTAGTAAAATCCCTTTGTCAACTAGGAACAGATATTCTCCACTAGAAGTAATTTCATAGTGCGGCTTCTTAGTTAATGGAATAGAGACGGTCGTTATATTTGTGAACGATACCTCGAGGCTATGCTCGGCTTTATTTATGGAATAGGTAATATTCATACAATATAATGTAAGTGATGACAATAAAAATATTTCATAAAACTTTACCTGTAGGTATAACCGCAATATTTTCAACATAAACCCTACAGCAAAACAAAATAACATACAATAAATACAGTATTACTACCTACATTGCCAATCACAGGGTCTATGTAGGACTTAAATAGACTTTAAATAGATTGCCTAAGTTAATTATTAATTATTAATTCTAAACCATGGGGTATGAGCAATGAGTGTGTGTGTGCGTGTGTGTGCATGCGTGCGTGAGTGAGTGCGTGCGTGCGTGCGTGCGTGCGTGCGTGAGTGCGTCGACATGTTAACTTCGTTAATTAACGATTAATGGTCTTGTGCCCAGCTCTGGTCATAACCGTTGTTTATTGTGGAAATATATGGTTTCTATATTCAATACGTGTTATTATTATTACCCTCTGAATCCAATAATCTATCTCCAACTTTGAATACTAAATTGGTACCGAATTTACTTGTGACCGCCAGCGATCTCTCGAATATGACGTTAGGTGCTTAATATCCATTTAGGTATGTCTAGGTATAAATCTAGATATAATATATAAACGTAAATATACTACCGAAAGTGGAGGTGCGCCGAAGCCGTACCCGAAAGTGGAGGTACGCCGGCCATCTCGGGGGACCTTACGACGGGCGGCAGTCTCCCCCAAGACCACCGCCAAGGTCCCGGTTAGGGTGGAAGGCGGCGAACATAGGCCAGCCGCCTGCGCCCGAGCCTCCTCGGGCGGATTGGCTGGGAGAGGGGATCCTCTTCCCGCTGCCTTTCCGCCGCTTCCTTGCGCGACATGACGTGCTCACAGAACGTAAGCATCGCCTGCCACGCAAAGTCACTGCCAACCATCGATTTTACGACGGCCGGCAGCGAGAGATCGGCGCCCATGACGAGAGACAGAGCGGCGCGCTGCTCTGCCCATTCGGGGCATTCAGCCAAAATGTGCTGCGCAGTGTCAACCGCGCAGCCACAATGGTGGCATTCCTCCGTAGGCTCTCCCACGGCCTGCCTCGGCAAAAGTAGCCTGTGGGTTGTGGGTCCAGTGGCTGTTGCCCCTCCGTACTATGTGTCTTAACTAGTGGACCGTTTGACTGTCTGAAGACCTTTGCATTGAAAAAAAAAAATGACAATTCCTTAGACTAGTTTGCGAAGGAGTACCTAGACTTCCCTCTTGGCTTAACATCGCTTCTGGACGCATTGAGTTGCAATCCCAGCGAAAGTTACTCGTTGTGAGATACATATTATGTCTTGATACGAATTCGTATAAGAATTGAAATTATATAGAAAGTATTCTAATAGGGAAAGTTTAATTGTGATAAGCTTCATATACTTACTTACACGCCACTTTAAGTACAAAACGTAACTGGTAAATCTTTTCAAAGGTGTCTGATGAAGAGTGAAATTTATCTAATAAATTTACTATTAAATTGGTGGTCTTTCAAAATGGGAGGGATTACTCTTCATAAGTTTGGGTCTTTGAATGTCCAAGGCGGCGACGTGACGTCATTACGCGATACGTGCGCACTAACTACCGCTAAAGGTGTGTGCATAATGGACCTAATATAATGTAATATAAAGTATTATAAGAGTATTCTAAGTATTCTAAAGGATTCCAAAGTATTCTAAGAGTTTAGTTCAATATTTTCTGTATGTTAAGCCGTCCGTTGAGTGGCTATATAGTAGATATAGTAATAAAAATAAGAATATTTTTATATTTTATTTAAAGTATAAAAATTTGTTTCATTCCTTTACGTTAATTATAATGGCACATGAGTTGACAAATAAAATAATAGGTAAAATACAAACAGGACAACTCGCGGGTGAACGCGAGTTCATTCAACGCGACTTGACTAATAACTAGTTATTTTTGGTTGCAGTAGACAATGTTTTCCTTTTTATTGACATGCTTAAGAACTGAATTTAATAAAATAATTTACTTTGACAACTCGAAAAAGGCCACTTTTCAAGTTTAGGCTGCGTCGGTTGACTTTCGCGATAATTTTTACTGATAAGTGATAAGAGAGGAGAGCGTTTAGGGATTAGACCTGAATGCTTTGGACTTCACGGACCTGTTTTGGTAAACTCAAAGAAAAATTATGGACTTGTGTCTCTAGATCTGCTACTTTTGATTTTAATTTGAAATTGCTATTTTTACAAATGACACTGGCAAAATCATTGGAGAAGTTCTGAGGGACATTAAAATCGTCACCAGAGGGTTTTCGTACTAATAGATTAACAGTGCTCTAACGATTGAAGTAAACCATTATGCACGCACCCTTACTTTCATACCCTCGAGTTAATGCATACGTTGGCCGAATGAGTTTGCAATTTTGTGCAAATATCGACTGATATCTGAAGACAAAGCGGAGCCATACATATTAATAACACCCCACAATAACCACTAAGTTCTGCTTTATGTGTCTTACTAATCGATCCGTTCAATGGGCGATGGAATTTGATATTTTTATACCTACCGTCAGTTTGCAGTTCTGACTAGAATTGTTTGCCTGACGCAAAAAAGGGTGTTATAAGTTTGACCTGTGTATCTGTCTGTGGCATAGTAGCCACAGACAGATTCCAAACGGATGGAACGATTTGGATCCCTTGCTTTTTATTTAAAAGCTTATATGGCCTGCCTTTACATCAAAAATATTTTTTTTGATTGTAACTTAGAATCAACTTGAAAAAAGTTTGTAAGCTGTTTGTTTTTACAAACGGTTTGTTATTAATATTAATATCTCAATTTGGTAACTAATTGGTCACTCATTAATTTTTCATTTATTAAAATTATTTCATAAATTATGATTTATACGTTTTTATTACAATAGGGCCAGATGGCATTCAGCTTTGGGGCTGTGCCAAACAGAGCAATTTCGTAATTATTCAACGTTTCCAAAATAAAGTGCTCAGAGATATTTTCATATGAAACGATGATCTCCATTAACTATGTCCTTCTTCGGACTTCAAGCTATTCTTATCAATTTTTTATCTATGTCGGTTGAGTAGGTAACTTAGCAGTGAAAAAGCTACAAACAGACAAACAGAGTTACTATTTGTTTCACCGAAAGATACACATTGACGGATTCGAAAATAAACCTTGTTAAAACAAGAATGTTTATCAATGTCTTGAAAAGAAAGTCCCCCATTTTTACGTTGAAAGCTACAATAAATCTAGGCTTTTTTGAATAAATTTGGCAAAGAGAATTTCTATTAAAACAATGAAAGTATCAACCACATCAATAGCTATAATTTTTTTGTATTTTATTAGCTCATTTATCGGTCTTTGGAATTAGCGAAAACGGTGTCAATATCTGTTTTGTGGTTTAGAAAAGTTAGGCAAAGAAAGGACTTATAATATGTACTAGCGACTCCTCCCCGGCTTTGGACGCATGCAATTTTTTGAAGAGAAAACTTCTTTACGCGCGTCGAGCACTTTTAGTATGGGGAAACTCGCGGCGTAGCGCTCTGTGAGCGACACCCTCAGTGACGTTTGATTGTATGAAACAAGCGCCACCTATCCGAATTAGTACGTACTTCTTGGTTCATAACAAGCTTAATATTAATAACAAGTTAAGATGTTAACAGATGGCCTAGTTTCAATTTCAGACGTGGTATGACTGACAATTTTTTTTAAAGCTGTTTTCACTTCTGACTTGCACACCTATAAGAGTGACATTTTTTTTCTTAAAATTATATATGTTTGCAGTATAGTCGAAGAAAAAAAAACGGATTTTTGCAAAAATTCTAGTACGATTGCAAAACACCGGATAATAAGAAACTAACAACGAATTTTGTAGTTATCCGAGGTACTTTCAGGATCTTTTTAAAAATCCGACCAATTTTAGCTATGTCGCGAATAAAAGCTTTACTGTCATAAGTCTTGAGCGCTGATTGACCAACCAGAACAGAGAAGATATACCTACATCATTGACCAATCAGCGTTTCATTTTCTAATCGTCCTAAACAAATTGGGATTTTTGCAAAAATCCGTTTTTTCCGATTATACTTCGACATATATACCTACAGATTATTTTGTCATATATTAACAGAAAGAGCTTCCCAACGCAACTCATGATTTATTTATTTCAATCGTTATTTTTAGTTTATTTAACTCTACTGAAGTTATATGGTATGCAATTGTTTATAAAATCTCAGTGCACAGATTAAGTTATTTAAATAAACGTTTAATAATAATCTTTCGAAAAATTTATCGCTTGCTATCAACGTGCTAGCCAGTAAACACTGGAATTATATATTAAATAAAATGAAGTACATTTTAGAATTGCTACGAATTCTTTGTCTTAAATACTTTTGGGGAAACGTTAGCGGAAATCTTAAACTAAATTCGACCCCTTGTTCTATGGAATGGAAAATTGAAAAACTTCCTGGCCGTCTGTCAAAATACATTTCTTTATGTACATACTTTAACTTGATTTAACTTGAAATTGGAATGGGTAGCAATACCGTAGGGTATATCTAGATTTTCGCTTTTTTGACTGATAAATTAGTCTTTAAGGCGTTCCCTCTATTCACAAAATTTTATGATTTTTGATTTATTTGTAATTATACAAAAGCTGTCAAAATATTTTTACATTCATTATAGATGATATTTTTATATTTTTTTTTGTAAAGCAAGATCTGTTTAAAATTTCGTGTTAGTTTACTTTAGGACTTAATTATACCAAGTAGTGTTGCCCAAATGCAAGACCAAGACGAGACTTAGCCAGTCTTGGTCTTGTTCTTGCGTCAATATACCTGGTCTTGGTCTTGGTCTTCGTATTGCGCTCACAGTCTTGGTCTTGTTCTTGCAGCAAGAGTCTCGCAAGTCTTGCAATCACCTATTATAGTCCAATCAAATAAGGCTTTAAATCGAAATTTGTGGTAAGTATAGGAATTTTTTCACCCCTTCTTGAGGGTTGTTTACAAAAAAACTCTTACTAGTCGTTTTTAGATTTTTCAAAGAAATACATACATAAAAAAATCCGGTATTTATCTCAAAATTCGGTTTTAGAGGACCATTTTCTTGGACTAAAATTAAAATTGTTGTCATTTTTTATTAACAATTGAAAAAAAAAAACAAATTTATATTTTTCTAAGTAAAAGAAAAAATATATATTGAAAATTAATTAATATTTTAGCTCGCTATGATTTTTAGTTCCATATTTCAACCCTTAACTTCAAACCGCCCTAACTCTGTTATTTTTAATAATAGAAAAAAGTCTATAAATCTTTTTTATATAAAATTTCCTGCTTTACAATTTTTCTTAATAACTTTTTGTTCTAGCACTTACCATTTTTGAGTAATCTTGAAACCCTTGCTCGGGGGTTTAGAAATATTTTTTTTGAAAAAAGTTTTTAAATACTGCAAAGAAGAACATATCACAAATTCCTGTACTTACCTCAAATTTCGATTTAAAGCCTTGATTGGACTATTAGCCTATTGCCATTATTAAACACGTTAGTTTACATCTTAGACAAGGTAACAATAGGTACATTTTGAGCTTAAATAAAGGTCAACCAAATTAATAAAATTAACTAGACAATAAGTATTTTAAAGACTTTGTGAAGTGATAGGCCCTCACCTTATATGGAATAGAAGAGTTGTAGAATAAAAATAATTTATGCAATTTACAATTTATTTAAATAAAAAACAAAACACAAATTAGCAATAGCTTTGACATGATGCAATAGTTCACTTTATATTAATTCTTTTGACCAAGAATTAATACAAAGTAACCATCTGGCTGACTCATCACTTAACCTATTTCTATGTTTTCTAATTACTAACGATGCTTCAGAAAATAATCTCTCAGCAGGTACTGAAGTTGCAGGTATAGAAAGAAAATCACGAGCCATCTTAGATAAAATCGGATATTCCGTCTCATGCGTCCTCCACCACTCTAAAATGTCTTCCGAGCTGGCGGCTCTTGGTTTACTTAAGTACTCCTCCAACTCGTCAATAACTAAGCCTTGAAGACCAGATCCAGATCGAGATGACGTAGAGGGACGTGCATACAGTTTTTCAAAGTCTATTACATCTTCATCTTCACTATATTCACATACTTTATTTCTTGGTGGAGATTTATACACCGCCGAGTGTAGATTTTTATACTCTTTATAAAGTTCATTAAATTTGAGCAGGCTTTCTGTTTTAATTTGCTTCCCCCATAATGTCATATCAAAGGTCTGAGCTTTGTGCCTTGGGTCTAAAATTAAAGTGGTACAGTAAATCCAGTTGCTCTTTTTATAATGCTTTAGCATTTTATCTCGGGCTGCTTGGAAACCTAGAACCAGCCTTTCATCCACTTCGGTTCGATTAGGTTTCTCATCTAATTGTTTAACCATGGATTCAATTTTGTCGAGCAAGAGATTGAATGATACAATGACAAGTGGTAATGTAACATATTTTTCTCCACCAAGTTTCGTTGATAAAAGTTTAAAATTTATTAGAAACTTATATATTTTTTCGAGTATTTGCCATTCAATTTCTGTGATTTGAAAAACATTCAATTCGACGACAGAAGTGCACAATATGTTAATGCCAGTTCTAACTTTTAAAATAAATCCAATCATATCATGTGTGGAATTCCATCTCGTTGGACAGTCGAGTATGGGATTCAGATTTGTTGGCACGCCAGCTGCTTCACAAGCAGACTGGAACTTCCTCTTCAGTATCTCACTTCTTTTTATTTTACTGGAAATACTGCGTAATTTTGTAATAGCTGTACGTGAGTCTGCAATATTTGGCGCATATTCTTCATCTTCCTCAGTTTTGTCTTGGTAGTCTTCATACTGTTCCTGTTCTTCATTGTCAGTTTCACTGTCTAATGCTAAGGTCTTTAATAAATCTTGCACACCAAGGTTTAAAATGTGAGCAAAGCACCGGAAATGTAATCAACATTTCCGGTGCTGCAATATTTGGCGCATATTCTTCATCTTCCTCAGTTTTGTCTTGGTAGTCTTCATACTGTTCCTGTTCTTCATTGTCAGTTTCACTGTCTAATGCTAAGGTCTTTAATAAATCTTGCACACCAAGGTTTAAAATGTGAGCAAAGCACCGGAAATGTTGATTGTCTGAATCAAAATGTAGCAGTTTGCCAAGTTCATACATAAATTTTGTATTTGCAGTTGCGTTGTCGACTGTGATACCCTGTATTTTATTAATAATGTCATATTCCGATAAACATTTCTGGAAAATCGTTGCAATATCTACCCCAGTATGTCGACCGCGCGATGGTATAAAATCAAGGACTAAAGATCGATACTTCCATTCGTTGTCTATAAAATGAATAGTGACCCCGTAGTAACTCCTACCAGCAATGGACGTCCATCCATCAATGGTAAATGACATTTTACATGAGTATTGTTATAGTCGATTTTTAACATGTGATTGTAGTTCTTCAAATCGCTCTTTGACCATCCTTCTAAGTGTCGACCTTTTAGGAAATACTGTATTCGGGCAAATCAATCGAAAATATTCTTGTGTATCTTCGTCATCGAAAAATGAGAAGGGAAGATATTTTTTTACAATCCAATCAACAGTAGCTGTCATAAAGTTGCCACTGCGGTTTTCAGATACTGACTGAAATAAAATAATAAAATAAAACATATAACTTAATAATATTATTAAATTACATATCCCATTTCCCTATTCCATTCCCCTTTCCAATCCGTTATCCTTAATCCTACTGTGGTCGGCTGCGTACTTGCAGCACCTGTAGCGTTGCTGGTGTTATAGGCGACGGTAGTCACCTACCATCAAATGGACCGTCAGCCTGTCTGCCGACCTTGACATAAAGAATATAGGTATATACGATACATAGAAATTTAAACAAAAGTAAAAAAAAGTAAAAAAAGTAAATGGTAGAAGTAAAAAAAAAAACTGTTCGGCGAACAACAGCGACTTTATTTAGGTAAATTACTGTAATTAATTAAGTAGGTATTTATATAGTATATTTTTTCTTACTTGTCTACTTTTTCCGGCGGTTATTAAAAATCTTGATATATCTCCACTTAATGTGGGTTTTTTTAAAGGAAGAAATATTTGCGATTCCTTCTTGTGAAAAGATAGTAGATGCTTCCTTAAGCCTGAAGTGTTTCTATTTTTCATTTTTATCTCAACTTTTTTATGTTGGCACAATTTACACGTTGCAATTTGAGACGCATGAATTATTTCGAAAAACTCATCGAATTTGCTTTTAGGTTTTTTAGATCTAATTCTCCAACTCTCACTACTCTGACTAGAACTATAACTATTTGAATCTTCGTCACTGTCACTCATGTCAACATAGATTAGAGCAGGTTTATGGGGAAGAAACAATTAATGCGTTATACTCGAAGGGAAGCTCAATTGGGAATAAATGAAATTGAAACAATAACTCCTATTTATAAGCACACGCCAAAACACCGATAAAGGAAAGTCGGCATTCTTTGATAAAAATAATGATTCTTTGGAAGATTAAAAAATACAGAAGTGTCACCAGTTATTGTATGCCTACTTAACAATAAAATAGCTGTGTAAATAAATAATATTGTCTATTATGTTCTTCTTTCGATGGAATTAACGTTAATTAAATCAAACTTGCCTAGGTATGTTGTCTGCTGTATTTATGTACTTACTAGCTACTAGAGTACGATAGAATTTGATATACCTACACTGTATATATACATCCTACTACTAAAAAAATTATATACATACTAAAAAAACTGTATATATACATACTAAAAAAATTATACATCCTAAACTGTATACTGAAAAAACATAAAACATATTTGACCCTAACATAGTTTCACGAAGAAGAAGAGATAAAGTAGTTAAAATGGTCAAAGTAAAAACTAAATTTGCCCAAATGCAATACTATATTAGGTCATCATTTTTGTATAACAAAGTTAATAAAGAAATATATATATATATGACAAACTATACTCCAAATGTAAAAAACTTATCACGGATTGGCTTAAAACTAAAAAGTACGACGAAGTAGAAGACCTGTTAATACTAATACAATAAAAACACACACGCACCGCACAAGCACACGCACACACACACACTCACACACACACGCACACACATCTATTTAAATATTATTTATATTGTTAGTACTAGCTTTTATGGAAGAGCGAAGGCTCCTGGCACAGGCTTCCGCTTAAAAGGAGTCTTCAATCATTGTTATTGTAAAAATTATTTTTCAAACTGTTAATAAACATTTTTTATTTTTTTCATTTTCACCTACAGTCTAATATAACACAATATTACTACAATAATATCACTACAATAAATTGTCTAATATGTACCTATTTTAACAAAATCTGTATTCGTATTCGTTCTGAGCACCTGTAAATTTATTTTATTCTTTGGAACATCGGCAACCTTTGATGTGAGAGCGGCGGCGATCAAACATTGTCAAATGCTGTCGCACAGTCTTTTAATAAATTTTTTGTAGGTACGTAAGTAGTGATTAACGAAATTAGTAGAGTCGGTTGCTAACTATAGTAATTTAATGTTTTAGTTTGCTACTTATTAAATTTGATAAAAATAATATTTATATATAATATTTTTATAACAATATTATAAAAATGTTACATATAAATATTATATTTTAATAAATAAAATAAAAACCTTCATAACTATCAAAAGCTTAATTTTATATTGTTTTGACGTTAATGAGTAATTAAGTACATATAAATGTTTCAAATGAACAAATTATTTTAACTTGACTTTGACTTGTTAATTTAACGAAGATGTAATTTTAGTAAGTATTTCATTTTAATTATTTATTTATTTTTATATATTATATTTGGTATAATCCACTTTTATTAATTTTTATAAGTAACACCGGCACATACATTACTATTATACAGACACAGTTATAAATATCTGCATCCACTCCACGGATCCCTTGTTCTGTTCTAGCTTCGTGTAAGCGGACATCACTGCGGAATATATTATATTGCAATACTGCGGTTACAAACTTTTTTTAAAATGAAACCAAGTACACGTGTAATTTTGCGGATTGTTTTGCCAGTGTTATTTTCTATGGAAAAGGCCCACCCATAAACATCAATGATTATGAAACATGTAATTATAAACACCGCCGACCGACCAATGGTTTATATCGCGTAAAGTAAAAGAGCTTAGCCATCATATTAACTGGCGCAAAAACTGTTGCTACCTTGATATACTCGACTCGATGAGTTTTAAATTTTGCTGAATAGAATATAAACCTAAGAAGACTATATAAATACATACCTATATCGGGAGTAATATAAACTTGATAAGTACCAACATACACAATGTTTGTATAATTTTATTGGTTAGGTACAATTTTTATCACTAACATACTAAACATGATGCACAAGGGCAATTATCAGTCATGCCAAAATTTCATTTCAAACGTCTGTAAGCTGTCTTAGTGCTTTAGTTTCAAAAGGTATTAAGAGTCAACGACTTGATAAAGGAATGAATTTGAAAAATTACGAAGGTTTTCGTACCCCACACCCCACTGTACCTACTATCCTACCTACAAGATTTCTTTCGATTTCTTTCAAATGCATTAAAATTCATTAATTAATTAGGTAAGTACCTACCAATGTTATATAAGTTAAAGTTAATTAAACAAGAGCATGAACAAGAGCGTAGGTATGAACTTCGTAGGTATGAAAATAAAATTGAAATAGGTATAATTGTTTTAAAGAGATAGGTACAGAAAAGATACATTTTTATCTTCATCCAGACGGCAGACGCGGACGAAGTTGCGTTCAAAAGCTAGTCTATAATTTAATCAGATACCTATGTAAGTAGGTAGGTAAGTACCTACCTATCCAGTATCTACGCGGACCGGACACGTCCACAACATGAGCGTCATGATCACGAAGGTGGCTGTTCGTTTACTTGAATTAAGATAAATTTTCATTAAGTAACAATTATGCCTATCTAATTATTACCTATACCAATCGTACTTTACGTAAACAAAGACGCGGGCAAAACGTAATCCATACTTTAATATCATAAATGTGAAAGTAACTCTGTCTGTCTGTTACCTTTTCACGCCCTAACTACTCAACCGATTATCATGAAATTTCGCACACACGTTGTCAGGGATACAAGAAAAGACATAGGATAGGTGCTTTTCACCCAGAATAAGTACTGTTCCGAAGGGGTCTTCTAATAAAAACCTTTTTATTTTTCTACGCGGACAAAGTCGCGGGCACTACATAAACTATATAAATAACACAACACAATCAAGTATGCAATTGATTTGGTTAAAACCTACTACCAATATTACTTATATAGTATTTGGTTAAAACCATGTTAAAACTGATTATAACTCGCTAAATTCTTTTTAAATAAATTCATAAACATGTTAAGAGTTGAATCAATTTTGTGTAGAATCTAGAAAGAGAACCGACAAAAGTTGCCGCTTTATGACAGTGCAAACGAATTTACACTTTAAACCGTAGATATTTAGGGCGTCATTAGCTACACAAAGAAGCTGTGAGGCAAGCATGTAAAAAATAACTTTGAACTGGAATTTTCACCGTGCGTATTTTTGTTGAAATTTAACTTAAGTGCTTATACTTTTAAGAACTGAATTTGCTTACACATATCAATACAACTACGCAATTGCGGCGAAAATCAAATAGTCAAAAGTTGTTTTTACTACCTATTCTTGATTTGATGTCTTCTTAATATTAAATTTTTAAATGTAATGAAATCATCTATATGAAATAAGTGATATTTCATGTACATGAAATATTACTTATGTATTTACTATTTACTTTTTGTTTCAAATGCATTAGTCTATTCTTTTGGTTAGATTATAATGTCAGATATATGGCTTTATAATTTATGGATAAATATTTTAATATTTAAAGTAGAGCCAAATTGTTGAGATACAAAAGTTTATTCACCTTACTTGAACTGACAATCTATTATCTCTTTCTATGTTGTATCTATTTGAAACAAGATAGAATAATATTCAAGGACAACCCGGACATCGCCGCGCTAAAGCCCTGCATAAAAAAATGACCTTGCGGTAACTGTTTACATTTGGAATCGCTTCTCAATGGCCCTAGATTATTTCCTTCATCGACAGCACCTAAATTTTTTTTGAACTATATTTTCCGTCATCAAAATTTATATTTTGTTATAAACTTGTACCTATCATCTAATTAATAGATCTGTCGGCACGAAATATTTTCATTGTCAATTAAATAAATGTGTCGCCAGGTATGAATTAACAAATTAATGTCAATATGTATGGCGACGATACGAAATCAATTATCGTATCGTCGCCAGATTATGACTTCCTTTTATTTATTTTGTCTCCAGTAGGTACACAGTAGTTATATTTTATCTTTTCAATTATCAAATAATACAATAAAATTCGTTACCAATAACAGTTCAGTTTATAAATTCATTGAAAAAATGTTTAATAAAAAATAAAGGGGCGGAGCAAAATTCTATTAGAAATTTACGTAAATTATACTATTATAATTTACGTAGTAATTTACAGGATGTAAATATAGTAATACAATACCTATGATGTATAATGAACTAGCTGAGTCCGCGGTTCCGCTCTCGTGGACTCAGTGGTTTGATTTAAATTGCAAGACGCAAGAGTCTTGCAGGCTTAGTCTTGTTCTTGCTTAAGTCTTGCAGGGTCAGTCTTGGTCTTGGTCTTGCTACAATTAGGCAGTCTTGGTCTTGGTCTTGCAAAAATGCAAGAACAAGACCAAGACTGCAAGACTTGCAAGACTTTTGGGCAACACTAATACCAAGTGAAGCATTATAAATAATTAAGATTCAAAAGCTGTCTTTTTATAAATAACTAGTTGTTGCACGCGACTTTGCCGGCGAAACTTTATTGTAACGGAACTTGATAATGTAGCTTTCTTCTATAGGTGATTTTTTAAAAAAAAATCGGTACAGTAGTTTTTGAGTTTATTCATTACAAACATACATACATACTTCTTTCTCTCTTTATAATATTTATGGAACGGCGATTGGAAATATTTACATGCTAAAAAATTAAGAATTAGTTGTATTTTAATCACAACATAGCATATGTATATTAAGGCTTATCCTTCCAAAAAATTAAATTTTTGCTACATTTTGTAACAGTATTATTCATTATATATACGCCTTTTCTTCAGCGAAAAAAATATATGTTTATCTACAAGATATGAGGAATGATTTGTTGGGATTAAAATTTTTATTTTATTGAAATTGATTCAGGAAAAAAATTCTAAACTCACCCCTTTTATTTTCAGTTATAACAATCTCACTTCTACAATATTTATCAAAAGATTATGAAATTTTGTACACTTATGAAGATAACAATGTAGCATGATTTGTTGAAAGCGCTTTTTGAAAATTCGTAAAATTGAATTTTATATAATGTTTTTATCAAAAATATTTCCCCACTTACTCAGCGCTAGCCCGTTCTCGTCCATAAAATCAGTGCGGGGCGAGTCGTGATGCTAGACGGACCTGTGCCGCGTTGCGCTTGATCAAATTATTAATTTTTACATAATAAACAAAGAATAAACATTTTAGTGGCAGAACAGACAGTGCATGATAGTGTATATAATACTTTAATAGGTTTTCTTTTTCTTTTTAATTAAATCTTTAAAAAACTAAATATAAATTATGTTGTAATATAATATTCAATTTGAATATTCAATTAATAATTCATCTGTATATATACTTGTTATCTAAATTTAATAAAGATAGGAAGTAAGCAAAGGAGGCAAAAGCGTAATAAGATATCAAAAATAAACCAAACGAGGAAGGAAAGTTTTCATGAATTTTAATTAATTAATTAATTAAATTAATTAATATTATTAATTATTAATTAATACATATAAATTAATAAGCCTAATAAATAAATAATAAAGCCACTATAATGCCGGATTCCCACTCACGTATCTAGTGACTCATCGAATTGTTCTCCTAGAAGGAGCGGTGGGGGATTTCCCTATTGTAGGTGGTCGCGTAGGGGACGCCCCCGTGACCTCCAGAAAAATCCGATATCCTCGGTACACCGTTCTGGTAAAAAGTTGGTGAGCGGTTCTCGGAAACTATGAGGGATAGAAGGGTGGCGTTTGCAGAAGGTCATAGAGGGTGATCGGTAGTCACCAAGGAAAGTGTCATCCGGTCTACAGGGGCACCAAAAAAAAAGCCACCTCCTTGGACCCCCCCGACCATAACTCGGAAACGGCGCGTCACAGCCGTGTCGTGTTTGGGCTCATCGGGAACGTCTCGACGAGATAAAAAATTTGACGCCCCCCTCGGACCCCCCCGATCGTAACTCGAAAACGGCGAGTCACAGCCGGGTCGTGTTTGGGCTCATCGGGAACGTCTCGACGAGATAAAAAATTTGACCTAACCATGGTCAACGGTCATTTGAAAGGATGAGGGTAATCTATCAACCCCATCCTCCCAGCCCCCCTCCGCCCCCCCCCCCTTACTCCCCCCCCCTCCTTTAAAATTACACAATTAATAATAATAAGACCCAAAACCAAACCAAAACAATTAGACAGCAAAAGACAAGACAAAATGAAAACAAAATGAAAACGTGAATAAATTTTCTGCACGAATTTTTTTTTTTTTTAAATTCTATTCTTTACATGAATTTTAGAAATTATAAAAAAGGGCTTTTGATAGCTTTTAGAAAAATCAAGCGCTGAATCAAAAATATGGAGAAAATAATAAATGTTTAGTGTGCCTTTTACACTTCAATATACCCAAAAAAGCCCCACAGAGTTTCCATTTAATCCACTCAGCCGCTTTTTTGTCCCACTCGATAGATTTTTTGAAAAAATTGAAGAAGCAAGATTCTCGCTCTAAAAAGTTCGTAATCTTTATCAAAATGAAAAAAAAAAAACACTTTTTGTCTCACTTCACTCACTTGGTGAATTTGAAAAAAAATATCAAAATTAAAAAAAAAATTATTACCGCCGGCATTAGCGTTACCCAAACAAAACGTACCACGCGAAGTTTGCACGGTTGGTGCAAAAACTCAATTGTTTTTACTGAAAATTAAAAAATTTGTTAGTTTTGATAAAAACTTTTGTTTGGCTCTTTTACCATATATTTTATATTCGTATAAAGAAATATACATACATCTATACATATAAATAAAATTGGAGTGTCTGTTTGTAATATTGAAATAACCGTTTTTTACTACATGCATATGAATATATATACGTACATACACCATATATGAGTACATACACCAAAATAAACCAACCACATAACCAAACCAAATTTTTGTCTGTCTGGGTGTCTGTTTGTTCCGGCTAATCTCTGAAATGGCTGAACCGATTTTGACGGGATTTTTATTGGCAGATAGCTGATTTAATAAGGAGTAACTTAGGCTACGTTTATTTTAGAAAAAATCCAAAATAACATCCAAAATAACATTTTTTACAATTTTTGTCTGTCTGTCTGTTTGTTTGTTCCGGCTAATCTCTGAAATGGCTGGACCAATTTTGACGGGACTTTTATTGGCAGGTAGCTGATGTAATAAGGAGTAACTTAGGCTACGTTTATTTTAGAAAAAATACACCCCGGGCCAAGCCGGGAACGCGCCGCTATACACTCTAAAAACATAACCCTCGTTGTGGCGCAGACGGGTAAAAATTTTAACTAGGTAACATAATTTACTACCTAAATAACAAAACACGCTTCATTGTTACTGAATTATCCCTCTACATTGTAAATAATTATAAATTTGTAGTATGTATTTGCAGAAAAGTAGGCTCAGTCGACTATGTCGTGCCTTTGTCGTCTAGTCTCCATACTACTCTTTGCCATCTCTGTGCGGTCGATCTCTTGTAGAGGGTGGCGCGGGGAAATTAGCCTAATAATTCAAGGCCAAATCGGCGTTATACACCTTAAACAATATTTTCATTCAAAATATCGAGATATACGATACTAATTCTGGTTGGAGCGCAGGTGCAGTAGGCTACATCCTATCTATATTGACGACTATGAGTTTGCTCAATGTAAGGCATATGTAAGTTTGCTCATAAATGCCTTAAAATACACCCTTACAATACATTGCTTGTGTTATAGGCGACAGTAGCCACCCATCATCAAGAGGTCTGTCAGCCTGTCTGTCGACCTTGACATAAAATACACTCACCTTCAAGTGAACTTTCAGTCCTAATAAATTTTACTTATTTTATCTTAATTAAGTACTAACTAGGAGCAATAGTAAGCATTGTTTTCAAAACTAAATTCTATGTAGTTGAAAGTTGTAAACCACAGTCTAGACTAGATTGAATTGACTAATGAATGAAATCCTAATAAAAATTATTATAAATGCGAATGTATGTAAGTATGTTTCGATGTTTGTTCTGCAATAACGCATTTTTTAAATTCAGGTACCTATCTATGCATTGGCTCAATTTTTCGAAAATTCACATCAATAAAAAATCACAAAAAATAATCTTGGACATTTTGTGTAATAGTGTCGCTAGAAGATATATGTCAGAATAAGCGATACTGTGTAGAGTAAGTTAACAACTAAAATACTACAGATCTAGCTTATAGCTTTCAACAATAAGAGAACATTGAAACATTAGACACGTTCGTGTTCACCGACATAAATATTCTAGAAGCGACTCAGCGATGATGCTTCGATATATTTTTATATATTTCACACTGCATGAGCACTTGAAAGTCCCTACTGTGAAAAAGGAGATAGTAAAGACTAGCAAGAGATATAAGGATAGACTGAGCAGACACAGTAATGATCAGGCCAAAAGCCTTCTGAACACACAAAATGACGTGGCACCCCTGAAGAGATGGCAAATCCTGAACCTCAGAACATGATAACCAGTTCTCATTGATTGCCGACGTTTAATGGAACGTCGCTAACAGCCCTTTATCTGTTTAGAATGCATCTGATTATGGCGAGGTAGCCGATTGCAGATTATACTGGGAGAAAAAAAACATCACAACTCATTCAATTAGTACAACTAATACAGTTAGTTCAATTAACATTGTTATAATTGGTTAAATAAAAATGATTTCAGGATATTATTTATTATATTTAATTGACATGGTTGTTATGTACCTAAATAGATAGATAAAAGAGAATCATATGTGTATTTTATAACCAATCTTACTTTATATCTATTGTTATAGTCCAATAAGCAAAGAAAGTACCTATTTAATTGATGTATGATTAGGTAACTACATGTCAGTATTAGACATTATAGAATTGTTAAGTTTATTCCGAACCGGGAGTGCCGACAGAAGTGAAATTTTGAACAATTACGTCTGTATTTTGTTTATCGTCAGGAAAATACATACTTATATAGAAATTTGTCGGTTAAATGGTTACACGGTAACAAGTCACGAGTTTAATGGTTTTTTCCCATCTCAAAAATTGTTTATTTTGAAATTTTTAAAATTTAAAATTTTTAAATTAATCGGTTACACGGTAACAGTCGCGAGTTTAATTGTTTTTTCCCATTTCAAAAATTGATCTGTTTTAAATTGATCGGTTACACGATTACGGTAACAGGTCGCGAGTAAAAAAAGTGCCTAAAAAGTTTTCACTTCAAAAACCCAAAGTTTAAACGGAAAGAACATACTACAGGTTAAACACTAAGTTTCTGCATGTTCACAATACATCTTAATGTGTTCTGTTTTAAATACAGTTTCAATAAATTTGAAACAAGTACATCCATTATTTCTTGTTGTTGGCACATCCATTATTTCTAATTCTAAGGTCGGGTAATGGTGCGGAACACGCATCGCTCGGTGGAGAACGACACGGCCGAAGGAGCTTGGCGCACGTTTCTCTATTAAGAGCACTTGAACTGAGCTGAACTGTCATCGGATTTTATGGATTCAACTATTGCTTGGATGTTATGGTTGCTATTCAGCTTTACTAGGCTCACGACTCAAAGCAACATAAGGGCTATTTTGATATACATAAATATCGGAAGAATGTATATAGAGTCAGGTGCGTAAATATGTGTCCAAAGAATCGTTCACAAATAAGTTTTTAAAAACGTTTATTATTTTAAATTAAAGATGGGTTTGCTCTTGGCCAACATCGAGCCGTGTAGCGAAGATGAGGTCTATGATGGAGCGAGCTCACCCAGAAGATTCCTATTCATTCGAACTTTGAAAAGATAGAAGTTATATGAGCTCGAAAACACAGACGCCGGCAGGGAGTTCCAAACCTTGGCAGTGCGCATAAAGGATGTTTTAAAGCGCTTGGTCCGAAAAAGAGGGGTTTGCGCTCACGCAGCTCGTGAGCACACTCTCCGAAGTACATCTTACTGCGCCTCCACACTACTCGCGAAGTGCCTCGACGAATTATTCGGGAAAGTTGACCGAAGTACGAAGTGCGTGGCTACACACTCGTTCAACCTCGGTAGGAACTCATTCGCGCTACTTCGAGTCCTTTGACTCGGGCGCAAACACCGGCAACAAATGGAAGTAGCACGAGGCGAGGTAAAGTTGGACGAGGTAAGACGAAGTGCCCGTCCACACTCTCGTATTCGCTTCGCCTCGTCCTACTTCGTGAGTAGTGTCGCATTATAAAAGGGACATAAGACATACAAACTATCATTAATATGTAGGTACCTGATTTTTTAAAATAACATGCATATATCTAAGATAAAGTTAATGTATTTGCACTGTGGAAAATTAATACATAATATATTGAAATATATTTTATACTCATTTAATTTAAAGAACATAATATTGGGTAATTTAAAGGATATAAATATTGTTCGTGGGGTAAATACTATAATTTTAAAACATTTGCAGACATATTTATTAGTGATAAGAAAAATATTATTTACTAGCAACCCGCTCCCGTCTCCGTCCAGGATGCAATTTTTATAAGCACACACCCAAAACATTTAAAACTCTTTTATCTTTAAAAACACCAATGCAATGGTAGATCTATGGTAAAATATATCTGTAGTATTATTGTACTCTGTTCTTCCAAATGTAAACAATTCAAGAAGCCATTCATCAAGCTCGGTGACAGCGTGACAACTGACAGTAAGTCTTTGCTCTAAAACCAATAAACTGCGCAAGAATAGGTATGCATTCTTACTGCGAAGAATGTGTTTCAAACATTCCTTCACAGAACGATTGCAAGATTATTGTTTGCTAGCTGGTGCCCACGACTTCGTCCGCGTCGAAAAATATTAAGTGGCCTATCCTGTGTCCCGTACGTCCAAATGTTTATCTACCAAGTTATGTAATAGAATCAATACTAATAATAAATCTGTAAGGGTCGGTCATGGAGTAAGTTACTTTGTTTTCAGAATATCGTGTTTATAGGCTCTATACATGATACTGAAACTAAATTGACGATTTTTAGATTTTTTTTTCTGTATTGTATGTTCCTCCATAACTCTGAAACGAATTAACTGATTTTCATGAAACTTGGTAGATAAACATTTGGACGTACGAGACACAAGATAGGCTACTTAATATTTTTCAACGCGGACTAAGTCGTGGGCACTAGCTAGTTACCAATAAAATTGTAGCATATAGTATTAAGATAAGATTTAAGATTAAGATAAGATTAAGATTAAGATTTAAGATTAAGATTAAGATTAAGATTTAAGATTTATTTAAGATTTCTTAAACATGAATAATACTATATAGAAATGAAAGATTGTATTTTTGCCCAATCAGTTTCAGGACTTGGTCATATTTTGAGTTCATCTAATAGATAAAATGCACCTATATATACGTCCACATAACGAATTCTATAGAAGGCTAAAATATATTTTCCAAATAAAACTAATTTATCCCAATTTGTACCTTATTAGAAGCAATTCGGGTGTAATTAACAAAAATTATCGAGATAAAGACTTTGTGCGGAAGCATTGTAATGGCACTAAAATGAGGTTTTGTGGTTTGTTGAGCATGAAAGTGTCCTTTGACTCGTAGCTTGTGACAATTAGGGACCGTTAATAGTTACACAGAGGGAGAGTGTAAGTGGTGTAACCGAACAAACCCTAAAATTGAATAATAGATTAAATATTGTCTAAGTTTTTCTAATAACCTAAAAGGGAATAATATTTTTCAATCATTTATTAACTAAGGCCGTTACAGAGTTAGAATCAGAAATTTATGATTCCCGGCGGATCATAATGCCATGGTGTGTTTAGTTTGCAGATAAGATATTAACGTCATATTATTTGTAGTTTTATAATCTAGATAATAGTCGAAAAATATTTTAAAATATTGGGATACTTTTCTCATTAGAACAGATTTTAAGCAACCCTTTTTTAAAATTAGCGGACGACGGTCGACGCAGAAGCGAGATATTAGTAAAATTATATGCGACAAATTATAAAAATATTGATTTTCCAAAAATTCATATCATTTATTAGATAATATAGTCGAAAAAAATATACGATTTCTGTAAATTTTCATTCAAGAAAACTATAATCAAAAATGTCACTTTTAGTAATTTTTCTTGATATTAAACGTGTTATTTTAGGATCAAATTTGAGATATTTCTGTTTTTTCTTGGACCTAGTATGTGAAGTCATTAATGTTCTAAAAGATTGTGTTATAATTTTTTAAATAACTTGCATATTCATCTGCGTAGGCCGTCGACCGCTAGTTTAAAAAAATGTTCTAAT
Source organism: Synanthedon andrenaeformis (assembly GCA_936446665.2). NCBI lineage: Eukaryota > Metazoa > Arthropoda > Insecta > Lepidoptera > Sesiidae > Synanthedon > Synanthedon andrenaeformis. Next base: position 1,307,022 of record OW387799.2, on the reverse strand, counting down.
GAAAATTCACTTTAAAATATTTTTCAGCTATTTACTAGATTATACAACTACAAATAATATGACGTTAACATCTTATCTGCAAACTAAAACATCTGAAACTACTGAAATTATAAATTTTGACTCCAGCGTGATTTTAATTGATGAACGCTCTTAATGCAAGAACGGATGACTTTTATGCCATTTGAAAGAAAGAAATCAAGAATTTTATTCACTGCACGCAACACAAAGACACAAACATAATACAAAAATCACTAGACAGAAATTAATAATAATAATTAAAAAAATAAACAGGTGTGTGTGTCCTCGCGGCTTAAGGTTATACGAATTTTCACAATATTCGTATTTATTTTCACATACAAGTTAAAATAAGATAATACTAAATATAAACTTAGCCCTTCCTAATGTCTTATGCTTAATCCTTCTATGGTCGGCAGCGCAATTGCAGCACTTGTGCTTGTTATAGGCGACGGTAGCCGCTACCATCAGCTGGACCGTCAACCTGTCCGCCGACCCTATCATTAGAAAAGCGCATTAATTTTCTGCTTTAATAAATTTGAAGTTTTAATTGTTCTAGTAAAAGTTTGGTACTCATATTTTCCCTTGGCTCGTTGTTACGAAGAGTTCGGCAAACTCTTGAACGGACGCAATTTTTATTTATTTTCAAGACAGTCTCCGTGAAAAAATAATAAAAAATAAATGGCCTACTTGCCGCTGACAGAAGAGTCATTATAGGAAAGTTTTATGTTCGCCACTTTATCACGCAATGGAGGCAAGGTATCCGCGGTCTTACTAATTGTACTCGAAGCGAACTCGAAACTGATCATTTTGTTATTAGAAATAGTATTTTCTTTATGTTAAGGTCGACAGACAGTCTATCGGTCCACTTGATGATAGGAGGCAACAGTCGCCACAAGTTCTGCAAGTGCATTGCCGACCGCAATATTCTTTAGGATAAGGGTTTGGGAACGGATAGGGAAAATGGGCTCTGGCATCTCATAAGTGGCTTCTGTAAGTTGGTGGTTACTGCCGCCAGACGGGCTGCCCAAATGACTGCGAGAAGACAGACCAGGGCCAATTAAGAAATACTCTTCAAGAAAACATTACTCGTAACAATACTGTTTTTTTTTCAATACTTTTTATTCTTGCTTTGATATCACACTTACTTTTTGCCCAATCGATACCTTAGTAGGTGCCATCTCTCCGGACGCCATCTTAAACGCATTTTACTCAGTTGGTATATACACATAAATAAGAAACAATTCAAACAAGATATATTTTAAGTCCAATGAAGACTATATTGTGCTAGGTAAACGCATGGAATGGATATCGACAACCCGATTACGTTTCTCGATTGGGTTGAATTGCCTTATTCATGAAGCAAGTGTCGCCATGTCCATCGACGCACTGATCTACATATATAAAACAATCGCTTATTACACCGAACAATATTAATGGTTCATTGCTGTTTGGACCAAATTTATTGCTTCATCCTTTATTGCTGATACTAACTAAAAACATTTTTTGAAGTGAAAACTTCTTTAGGCACGTTGGGCATTTTTTGAGATGTGAAAAAACAATTGAACTCGCGACACTGTCATGTAATGTCATGTAATGTAATGTAACCGAAACCTCTGTATATTTTCAGATATTGCGCTTAAATTTAATTTAAATAAATCTAAAAAAAAGAACAATTTTTGAGATGTGAAAAATCCATTGAACTCGCGACACTGTCATGTAATGTAATGTAATGTTTATTTGTGAAGCTTAGTTTTCACTTCTGACGTGCAGTCCAGCGACTGACATGTTATTTTTTTTAAATATTTGTCCTCCACTTTGTCCTGCTGTCTCTCGTCATGTGTCCCGTCCATCGCCACTTCATTTACTTTATTTTCTCTAATCTTCTATACCTACAAATAAATAAAATCGAACTGTCTGCTTGTAATGTCAAAATAATTGCTTTTCACAACAAAAAACCCTTGGAAAAGTAAACTTTGGAGATGAAATTTTCAAAATTTTCTCTGGTATGGATTTGAAAAGTAATGACAGGGAGCACTGCGTTTTGCAGTAATTTCTACAGCCCATTAGACGGCCAGCACCTAACCACCCCTTTTAGAAGACCACCGTGAAATAACAGCATGTGTGCGGTGAGTGAGAATGTTACTATGGTCACTTGCAGATCCTGTGGCGTTGCTTGTGTTATAGGCGATGGTAGCAACATACCATCGAGTGGACCGTCAACCTGTCCGTCGACCTTAACATAAAAGAACTATTGTTCATCAAATAAAAAGTTCTGTATTAGACTTTCATTAACACGTTTATAAATAAATATCTCAAGAGTATAAAATTTATGTGGAGACAATGAAGCTACGTAAAACGAACGTTTGTATGTTATCGTAATCTATCCAGAATTAACGTAGCGTGGTTCATTTAAAATTATTTTTTATTATTATTTAATAAGTATATCTCTGGTTCACCCATTTCCAAAATAAGCACGATTACTTATTATAATGGTGAAACATCCTTCAATAATAGTTTGTCAAACATTCGTTACGGTGTGATAGGAGGAAATTATGCTAAGCCTTTTGGTAACGTGTGAAATCGGTTAATATACGTGCATGTGTCTCTCTATGCGACAATCGATCCAATCTCCTGCAATATAATTCTATTTCATAAAATGTTGCCAGAAATGTTAGTTCCATTCCGATAATCCAAATCTGGTCCATTACTTTACTTTACGCTCGACGCTTTAGTGTAGCTTTAGGGTACTCTACACCGCCCGTCGTAAGGTCCCCGAGATGGCTGGCGTACCTCCACTTTCGGGTACGCCGAGGTTCTGACAGGGAGCGTAGCCCTCCCCCCGCGCTGGACAGACGGGGCGGGGTACCGAAGTCGTGTCATAACGTCCCCGTTACCCCGCCCGTCAACGGCCGCCCTAAAAAGTCGTTGGGTTTTAGCCGGTACGAATCCGGCATAACCCCGCAGTGTCCCTATACTGCCGAGTATCCAAGAGGATTTCCCAACGTTAAAAAGAAGGGTACTCTTTATATGTGCCACCTTCCCTTCTTTTTTGTTTAATATTCTGAAATGTTTGAGTCCCATATCCAACACTCTTCGAGAATATGAGGACAAAGAGTTGTTTCTAGATTTCTCTGTGCCTCTTCAGTCTTGAAGGATGGCCGTAAATTTCTTGAATCTGTCGACAGTTGTTGGACAATCCAGTCCATTCCACGACTTCCTCCTTCACATAGGCGTCTCTTCCCTTCCGCCCTCAGAGCAAAGAATCGCTACGTCTCACCCGCTATTAAAGACAGCAATGTTTAGGTTTTGTGTTCCATGACAATGTCAACTCGCATTTTTAAAGCATTTAAAAAAATGGATTTCATTATTTTCTTGTGATTATGATACACTAGAATTTTTCTTATTCACATTTTTACTTTGATTATTACACGAAATTACAGCACAATGAGCTAGAGCTGTAGCAAACCGTATGTATTCGGTACTGAGTAACGGGTGCGCCATCTAGTACCGAGTAACGAAACGTTACACACGAATACATTTCGTTACTCGCATTTTTCGTATGTTTGTCTGTGATGGGTACCTACACTGTTTCAGTTCAGGCAAGTACCGTTGATGCGTGTATTGAAACGTTTGCTGGCTGATCAGTTTTGTTTAAAATATGTTTTTATTTTATTATTAGGTTTAATTTCATTCTAAGAACAAAATATTTTTGTTGTTGTTTTAATTTTGTTTAAAACATGTCTTATTTCATTTTTTATGTTCAATTTCATTCTAAGCAAAACTATTTTTATGTTGATTTATCATTAGAATGTTGTTTAAATATTATTGTCAAGTCAATAAATAATTTTCGACACCTATTTGTTGTTTTTTCATTATAATCGATGCATAATGGATTGCGATGTTATTGTGATATAACATAAGCTCACGGTTAAAATTTTCAAATAGTAAATCCATTGCAAATTTAGTAGATTCCGTCAACAGTTCACTTGTAGTTCTACACTTTACCTATTAAAATTTAAATCAAACTAAATTTAGAATAACTTAAACACAAGTCAAAATACGGAAAAGTGAAAAAATGCACCTTACGCAGCTTGGTATGAAATGTATAAGTGTTTTCTGCAAATTACAAATTTACGACTCGATTCGTACGCAATACGACTCGATTCGTTGCTCTAAACCAAGGGTGCTCAACCCCAGGCCCGCGGGCCACACTATGGCCCGCGAATGAATTTTAAAAGGCCCGCGCAGGAAAGTTTTGAAATACGCACCAAATCGAAAAATTAAATCTCTTTTCAATTAATTTGGCTACAAAAAATATTGACCTTTTCCCCACACTAAAACATTTGAAAGAGGAGCTCAATACTGCTACTATTAATTATTCTAAACACCAATCTAAAATTAGATGCTTATCACAGTCGTTTGAGAGGAGATTTCAAGACTTTGAAAACAAAAAACAAAATGTACAAATTTTTATAAAACCTTTCATAATAAGTTTGGCTGAAATAGTTAGTTATCCTGCCAATATTCAGTTGGAAGTCGTTGAACTGCAAAATAATGATACGTTAAAAAACCTTTTTGCCAACAAATTGTCTTCGAAAGCACAAAATTCTTCAGAAGATTTTGCAGATTTCTGGAAATTGGTACCAAAATTCCAGCAATAACTGACCTGGCGTTACAGTTTCTAAGTAGTTTTGGATCAACATATGTCTGTGAAAAGGTTTTTTCAGACCTTAATTATGTAAAAAATAAATACCGCACATCCTTAACTGAGCAATTGGGTTTTTATTGCGCATGTTCTGAGAGTAACTGAAATAGGAATTGTCAGTGGCCCGTCGTCGTGAACGTCTGAATCCACCGTTTGGCCCGACTGTTAAAAAGGTTGAGCAGCCTTGCTCTAAACGAACTCTAACATAGCATGTTATGAGGTATCAGAAGTAACGAGTAACGTAACGATACGATAGTAACGAGTACTAATTGTTATAGTAAAGCATACATACGGGTATGCTTTTTTTCGTTACTTTTACACCTCTACAATGAGCCATGTCTATAGTTTTTTTACCCTACAAATTGCAAATAGAGACTGGTTGGCCAAATACACTCTGAGTTGCGCTCAGTCCAATTGCGCAGCACAAATATTATTACTTATTCAACAAAAAAGAGAAAAAAAAGAAAAAAGAAAAAAAAAAAAAAATTGCAAAGAAATAATAACTTATCCTCAAGTATTTTATTTCCAACTGTACATTAACTTCCGTATAATAAACGACAAACTGCAAAGCAAGAACAATAGGTAATACCATGAAAAAAGGAAAATACACTCTTGCATTCGTGAAAGAAATCTTTTTTCTTTTGCGGCGAATCGTTTAAACTTCTTTGCTCACTTTATACTTCTGTACATTTTTAAATAGCTTAATGACACAAAGTTCCTTTAATGTACCTAGTTCAGTAAATGCAAAAACGTTTCTTTGCCGAGGAAACATTTTCAAACGGCCAACCTCTTTTTTAACAATTCTGTGTGTGCGTTGCAGAATTTTCTCCAAATTACTCAGCTTAATCTATTAATGTCTCAATACTTTTATCAAGGTATTAAAAAAAACAAATTTTATTCAAGAGCGCGAAGGGAATTTAATGAAACATTTACTAGACAACCCTTTACCGTTTACAAAACTAAAGTTACAGTAACTACAAGCAAGCTATGTCGTTAAACCCCGCCTTGTCCGTGTATAAACAAGTTATTTGGAACTCCGAAATAATCAATCTGTTCTCTATTCCGTAACTCCTAAAAAACCTATTAGAAAGCCGCACAGAAAGTCCTCAAGGGAACTAGGATTTGAACTCTGTATCAAAAAACGGGTATAGTTGAGTACGCAGTAGGAAATCACGTTACAAACAATGTGTTATGCGTCTGCGTCTGCGTCTACGTTCGCGTCTGCGTATGCGTCTACATCTGCGTCTACGTCTGCGTCTGCGTCTGCGTCTGCGTCTGTGTGGTCTATGTCTATATCTATAACTCTATATCTATCATTTTCATCCAAAATTTAATTACATCACTCGATAGCTAAAGGATCAAAGATGATTTTGGTTTACATGGTAAATTCGAATTCGTTGCATAAATACAGTATAATACTTTCAAAGAAAATATTACTAATAACGTACTTATATACGACACAGCCACATCCCATTTCAACAAAGTTTTTTGAAAATACAACATACATACTACATAACCTATACTGTGATCTACCGGTTAGAACCGAACGGGACATGTCCTTAATTGTACTCCCAGGAAATCTAACCTTATTTTATTTTGTCGCATTTTAATCTGTGATTTGCAACTAAGGCTTTTTTTATTTTAGAGTATGGATTTGTTATTTTGATCTCTGAAGCGCAGTGGTTGAGCAATCTACATAATATTATAATATTATAAATTCGAAAGTTTACATTTAATATACAAAAACGGCTGCACGAATTTAAATGAAATTTGAAACACAGATAGTTTATTACGTGGATTACGATATATACGATACTTTTTTGATAGTTAGGTAGCAGACACAGTTAGTCGGAGTACGTATTCATATATTAGGTAGCTCATCTGGGGGCGGTATCCAGCCCAACTGTATTTTTGGATTCCTTTTCAAAGTTGTTCCTACTTGGCTGTATGATTTCCCCTGATTCCCATGCCTTAAGGTTAAGCTAAAATATATTCCTGAACTAACTGAAGAAAACTAGTTTTTGCACGCGACTTCGTCCGTGTAGCTTTATAAAATATAGCCTATGTTACTCGCCGATAATGTAGCTTTCTATATGTGAAAGAATTTTCAAAATCAGTCCAGTAGTTTTTGAGTTTAATCATTACAAACAAACCTCTTTATAATATTAGAAAAACATTTTTACGGTTAGGACTAGCATTGATTTAACGTGGTGTCAATATTGTTGTTGATTTAACAGAAATATTTGTATTTGTGGTAAACATTTAACAGTCCTTTTAGTTGTCAGTGAAAAGCTTCTATGTGTACGAAACTGAATTTTTAAATTTCACATATAAAAGCGTTTTAAAATTGTAAAATTTTATTTTTAACAAGTTTAACGCATAATGAAATGTAAAAGCAATATGTTTTCGCCTGATTAAATGTAAAAGCAATGTGTGGTTTATCTGAAATGTATTACATATTACAATGTTGGGGAAATTGGAACGTTTAATTTTTGGTATAATATTGAAATAAATTTTATTAAATTAATTTTACGATATTATAACGATATTCGACATGTCGTTATCAAAAGTGATAAAAACTAGTAATAATTTAGAAAAAAAAAACATTAAAAGAATTTACAAAAAAGTTATAACAGAAGAAAATAATCATACTTACGTCAATTTATAACATCCCGTTTTGCGTCGGGCGTTAAAAATTGTATAAAAAATATTTTTTGTTACAAAATTATATTGTACAAAAGTTTTTTAAAAAAAAAACAAACCTGTGACTATATAAAACGGTATTGCCCAGCAAACTCGATTGTGGTAAAAAATATTATCACACTTTTTTCTTAATGATCAAAAATCATTAAAAATGTTTCAATCATAATAATTCAATATTTTTTGGCGTACCTTAGGGTGCCTTTAAATTAGATGCTTAAACAAGCGCTACTTGGCGCCACTGAGGCCCGACTACGTATTTTCATACAATTTCTAGAAGCGTTGTCGCAGCGCCACTGTCGTGTCATGCGCAGGCGCCTGTGCCGCGCCGGTCTGAATTATGCCCGGTGTACACGGGTAGAGTAAACGGTATAGTAGCATGGTAGTGTACTAACTTTCTTACTAACTATACTAATGTAAACAGTATTGGTTGAGTATGAGTAGAGTACTAAAATATGGAAAAGTAGAGTAGCTACCATCGCGGGCAAGCTACTCTACTACTTGCCTTCCCCCACCCCTGGTGTTTTACAATTTTTCGATGAGTGTTCAATGTTCATAGTGTTCGATCAGTGTGACGTACCGGTTTCTATAAAAGACTGATGATTCCTGTGTAAACAGTTACTCTACTAAAACTGGTAGAGTACTTGGAACTGGTAGAATATTACGCTAGTTGATTCTACCGTTTACTCTACCCGTGTACATTAGGCTTTAGTGTGGTAGTTACATAGAACAAGCACTAAAATTTAGTCGCGGTGCAATCGAAATACTGAAGCAAGTGTATCACGCCATAGTAGCGCCACAGTAGTGCTTCTTCAAGCGTCTAATTTGTAGGCACCCTTAGTGATGGATCAGAGTTGTTGCCTCGGCAGAATCCCGCTCAAAGGGTAAGGACGCACCGGTGAGTTTTAGTGGGTATTCCCAGTGCCGCTATGATCAGGTGCTGGGCGACCCCCACATGTCTAGCCAGCGGATTACTACTCGACAAAAAAAATCAAAAAAATAAGGCACCCTTAGCGATAATAGGAAACTTAATGTTTCACTCGTTTCACTATTAGCAATTTCGCTAGCTCGTTCGCTCGAGCTCTCAACCGTACCTAGTCTAATTGACTAGGCACTTACTTATAACTCTCTTGTATAACTATATACTATTTTTAAGTAATAAAATATAATAAAAATTTAATTTAATATAAAAAAAGTGGACAAAAAATACACCTATAGTCTCAAGTGATCCATCCAGTGATTCGTTAGACTGTCTGTCGATCTCAACATAAAAAAATGAAACATTAGAAGTCTATAAAGTATTAAACTTTTAGTAGATTTCATTTAATTAAATCTAGTAATTTAATTTAACTAATTTAATTATTTAATTTAATTTAATTTCATTTAATTTAATCTATTGAAAATTTTTACTTATCTTTAATGTTGCGTTATATAAGGCAATTAAATATACCGTTAACCTGTCTGCCACCCTTTAACTTATGACAATATTTACGGTACAATTAATGTGTAATCTGTAAACAAAAGATTTTATTTCTCACTACAAATTATTGGGGTTAAAATTACCTAGTTGAATAAAAAAGAATTCAGTAATAGCAATAGAGAAATGTTTGCATATAAATGTTCGGCTTAGCACCGAATTTTCTCACTGAATCTTTGTGTGTGGAAAAACTTTTAATTCTTGCCCTCCAGACTTGGATTTGCTGTTTGCCTTATCACGTGTCTGGAGTAAGTTGGCTAACTCCTTAAGTCCGACTATTAAGACCAAAAGTATGCGGACACTAAGCCTTCGGTTCCACAGTTATATCTGCGGTTAGGTCTTACTTTAAGCTCTTGATAGTAAAATGTTTGAGCTTTGTACTTGTTTCTGAGATTATTTGCACTGTAATTTAAGAAGTTTTTATTTATTTCGCCTTGGCCCTCAGCCTTACATATATATACAAAACAAAAACCTAATGAACTTAACATATATGTTTTGAAGATGAATATTAGTAATCTTAATCTTTGACGAGACGAGGGAATCTCCTGCTCAAACATCGTCACAAAGGTTTAGTACGATTTTATTTCGTACAAAGTGTGCGAAATGACAACTATTGGTCGCTAACCCTAAATTTGATGACAGAACTGATGATCTTTTGTAATATAAAAATGTATAAAAAACAAATCTCGAGAATGGGGAGACAGATTTTAATTCGGTTTTCACATGTGGAAAGACGAATAAACGGTGAAGGTTTATATATATAACAAATACACCCTCAGGCGAAGCCGGGAGCGCGTCGCTAGTATTCTTTTGAAACTAAAAATAAAACTTATATATAGGTTAGAGTTTGAGATATAAATCTTAATAGCAAGGTTCTAAATTTCATGTTAGTTATTTCTATTTTTATCATCTACTTAATTATCTAACAAATTTGTACCTACGAATTCTTACGTAACTACTGTTATTTATAAATATACGATATAATAATCAAGTATAGTTTAGTACAAAAATTATATATAAATCCATAGAAACACGTATTTAAATTTTTATTAATTTTCGTCACTATCTTGTCTGCAATACCTACTTTAGTAGGACTCTCACAAGCTAGTGTTTGCATAAACAATTTCACCTGTTTCGTTTTCCCAAGGAAGCCCTTTTATTTTTTTAAAGTTGGGAAATCTTCTTCAATACCCGGCAGGGTAGGGGACATTGTCCCCTACCCAGTAGGTAATAGGCATCTTACAAACGTGTTAAGTTATAGAGACAGTAGTAATCCAGGACCCGACTGTAGTCGTGTGGGAGAGTTTCAGGAAAGTTTAGAAGAAGTAAGTATTTTAAGACATTTCCCAGTTATCATGTCATGAATTTTTTGTATATTTTTTTCAAACATTTCTTATATACAATTTCTTAAATGAAAGGACTCCGTGAGTTGATTCCAAAATTATGAAACAACATATTCAGAAACGACTTAGACTTTAGACTTTTCTAAAATATACGCCAAATGAGTTTTTATATTCTCATATTATATAATGTAATGAAAGGAATTGGGTAAATATTAATGCTTACTATTTTTTAATATAATTTTATTCTTTTTTCATAAAAAAAGAAAATCAAATAGTAAGTACCTACCTATTAATATTTTTCGAAAAAACGAAAACGAAACTAGATATTCAGATATTAAAGCAAGCAAATGCCCTAGATAGAGATATAAACTTAACAATTAAATTTTTACATTCACTCAACTAATAGCGTTTAAAGACAGCCTTAAGTGCGAATTTCGCAGAACTATGAAGCAACAATTTATCGCAACGTGTTTTGGACTTCGCATTTACGCCATTAGAAATTATTACAATTATGAAATCCATGTAAATACTTGTAACTTGGAGTCGTCAAGTTATAAATATCTATACTAATAAAGAGATAAAAAATGTATGGTTGTATTGAATAAACTAAAAAACTGCTGGACCGATTTTAATTCTTATTGAAATAGATATTGTAAGTTATCATTTTACACCCCAGAGGTAACAGTACACGAGGTTGCATATTCAAGCTAATAAAAATTTGTTCACGTTGACACGTTTGGTCTAGTGGTTAGTAACCCCAGCTATTAACCAAACGGTCGCGGGTTCGAATCCCGCTAGGGGCAAATGTTTATGTGTAACATTTTATCTTTGTACTTGAGTCATGGATGTTTGTATCTATAATATGTATGTATTTACAAAATAAAAAGTAATCTATGTAGTATATCAACTGTCTGGTATCCATAATACAAGCCTATAGTTGCTTAATTTGGAACTAAACGGTGCTGTGTGGAATATGTGAAGATATTTATTTATTTATAATTATTATTGACCCACTTTACTTGTAAATAAATTATTTGAATTTGATTTTTGAATAAAAATTCTTTCACCTATAGAAAGCTACGGCGGTCGTTATATTTTATAACAGTTACGCTGGCGAAGTCGCATGCAACAGTATACTATAAAATAATATGATAATGGTCACGATGATTTTTTTTAAATCCTAACTATAATATTGTAAACTAGTCGCTAGTTTTATAATAATATTTTAATATATATATAATTCTCGTTTCACAGTTTTTGTAACCAAACTTCTCCGAAACGGTTTTTATGAAATAATTTTTTTGTGTATATTCAGTAGGTCTGAGAATAGGTCGTAAACTATTTTTTTATACCCCTAAGTGATAAGGGTGGCCCACACCATTTTTTTTGGCAAAACAACGTTTGCCGTATCAGCTAGTAATTAATTTTATAACATGTAGATATTAAAGTTTTAATAAAAGAAATTGTTACTCTTGAGTCAACCTTAATAGATTCAACAGGACTTTAGTACATTTTTATGTATAATTATCTTTGAAGGTTAATCCAAATTCACCGACCTTCGCTTATAGATAAAAATGGACAGCAGTATGTCATTATGTTTCCTTGAATTGTATGTGAAAATTAATAAAACACGACTACAAATGCACAAACTCGACAGAGTCGCAGTATACGGCCCCTCTCCGTAAAGTTGTGGAAGCTTGCGTAAGGCTTTGACGCGAAAGGCTGTAAGCGTTTCGTTAACTATAGTTCGGTACAGCGACTCGTTAACTATGCTGTTGTGTTTTTTATTTGTTTGTGTTGTGAATTTTGTTGTGGCCCACAATAACACACTTGTGAAAAGTGTGGTTCAAGGTGCGTTTCTGTAAAAATATATGTAATATATATTTTTTTCTTATTGTGAAATATTCTCGTTATAAAAATATTAAAAAAAATTTTGTAACCCATAAATTAACTTATAAATGTTTTAACGAATATCTGTATCTTATTAGGACTGTTAAGAAGTCATTTAAAACTGAATATTAATTTTATTTTTCTAACTGACTAATATTTTATTTATTTATATAACTCGTATTTATTGTACACAAAAAGTTAATTTAATATTTAAATTGTCCCATAAAATCGCAAAGTAAGTTTGTCAACGGAATCAAATTATACTCAAGTCTAAATGACTAATATAAAAAAATTAAATTTTTAGCATTTCATTAATTTATTTTTTTAACAGACTTATTTCCCTCTTTTGCAATAGACCGCATATAATCTTATAGACATAATATTAAACTAATAATAACAGAAATAATTAATCAGCATATTAATAATTAATAAGTGTCAGAAGAATTCTACCTAAAGTTTTCATTTAGTTACAAATTTTATGGGTTTGTTAAGGGAGGCAAAAAAGCGTTGATGTCGTCACAAAAATACTTATATAAAAAGTACACTTCTGAGATATTGATAAAAATAGTTTTCCTGAAAATTTAATAATTTATGTAATAATTTGTTAGAGTAAATTTTTTACATTACATTTTCTAGGTGCTGCACATAGCATTTTTAATTAAGAGGTCGTAGTTCGACGAATAGTACCTACTCATAAGCACTTATAAGTTTTTATATAAGATAAATAACTCAGTGAACTAAGTATTAACTAAAGTCAAAATGTTGGAACTCAAAAAAGTAAAACAGATATTATTTTTTTGGCGCCAGACGGACTGCCCAAATAACTGCAAAACGCAGTGTGACTTGCCACTATACTAGTGTCTTCGAAGATTGATCTTACTTTAAACAAAAACATGTTTTTTTACGTAGGTTTCCTTAAATATTAACCTTTCCTTGTTTATACCGTTAGAACAATGATTATTTTCATGTAAATATGTCTATAAATGCACTATGGAGCTAAATTCAAAAAAATGATGATAACAAAATTGGGGGAATCATTTTGATGATGTTTACTTCATATCTGTTATCTATATCCAAAATTTAATTACACCTTTCAGTAACTAAATTTTTTTTTTGTATATATATTTATTAGAATTCGTTGGATATATACATATAATATAATACGTTAATACAAAGAAAATATTACTTGTAACGTACACGTAAAACAGGCTGTGTCCAAAATAGACAGCCACATCACATTTTTTTTCTCATTTATCCATTAAATCGTTAAAATTACAGAAGCACCTTTATGCACGAACCGGGTGTCAAACCTGCGCCAGTCATAAGGCAGACGAGTTATGCTTCCTGAACTACTTATATAATTGCTTTTAACTATTTGTGTTTTAATAAAAATAACCTTAGTTATATTGTGTATCTCTCGGTGACATTTGCGATCGTGACAACTTGTTTATCGGACATCTAAATGAAAAAAAAAAAACAATTTTCCCAGAATGAGGATGTTGTTTTGCTAGTAGTGATAACACAGTCTGTTAACTAAGCGAAAATCTGGTTATAGATAGGTCATGACTAGACATATTTTGGATCCATTATCCATTATTTGGACACCTGTACATACCGGTTTAGAACCGCGCGCGAAACCATGCGCTTGCGCATGCAGTTTGGAATGAATTTTGAAAATTTTAATTTTAAAATTCTTCCACCTATCGAAAGCTACATTATCAGCGAGTAACATAGGCTATAATAATATCTTATAAAGTTACGCGGGCAAAGTCGAGTGCAACAGCTAGTTAATAATAAGTTAAGTTATAGTAAAAAATTCACTAGGTGCTATAAAAGTCGAAAATGAGCGTTAATTTTTTTATAAAAACGCTATATTTAGCGCCGAAAGAAAAATTTTAATAGGAAAAAAAAAAATGTTTTTATGCGCCTATACTTAACTAGTTGAGAAATAATTCTCGTAAACTCTGACTTCTAGTAACCGCAACAGCGAATGCTCAAATCTGTAAACGCACCATTTATCTAAGATCGATGTAAAATAGCAACCTTTAAACTAACCACTAAACTAGTAAAACGCACCGGATTTGCTCAGGGCATTAACTGTTTTTTTTTTTTACATTTTTAACGTATGCATAAGACAGTGTTACAAAACTTTAAAAAATTTAATTAATCTAAAAAAGTAGTTAATGCATTAAGAGGAGACCGCGCCCTAAATTTATTAGGTTAAAAAAAAGTTAATTTTGGAGGAGCTATACATTAACATGCAAAGAATAACCCCTCGCATGAGCGAGGAATATTGTTCAGCTTTAAGCAAGGGGGGACCTTGTTCAACCCCACCATTTAGTAATATCGCTGATTAAATTCAAAATTACCACAGATCAAAATTACACTTTTTTAAAGGAGAGCTAATCGAAAAAATAATAAAAAAAAATGTGTATTTTTTTTCTTATTAGATATTATCTAATGTATGCATATTATACATCGTTAGAAGCGTATTTTTAAGTAGTATTAAATGTTCTAAGTAATTTTATAATAAACTGAAAACTAGAGGTACTTAAGTTATTTTTGAATATAACAAAAATTATCAAAATTCATTAAATTTGGAATAAAACAACAATTAGTCTTTTTGCAACATACAAAAAGATTGTTATTGTAATTTTTGCAATAAAACATTTTTTTATTTTTTAAAAATACTTTTGAATTTAAGCAGCGATATAGCCTTACTACATACATAATTATATATTAATAACATTTAATATTCCGGAAAAGTTGTGCAAAGGTTTGAAGTCAGAGACTGGGTCAACGTTTCCTTGGAGCGTGCGATGACCACTCACTTGCAAACAGCGGCCTACGAAACCCAATTACATGTTACGGAATCGACCGACTGTATCTACTTGAAACAACTCAACTCGTATTTCAATACGCACGAAAAAATACTTCTGCGTAATGGTTGCATTATTGAATACGACGAATTGAAGTAGTATACTATCTATACTACTATTATAAAGAGAAGATTTATATGTATTGTATTTTATTGTATGTAATGAATAAACTCAAAATGAAACCCTCCTACACAATGAAACCCTGTAATTGGCAATCTAAGTAGTAATACTGTGTTTATGTTCAAAACAAAATAAAATAAATAAAAACTATTGGGCCGATTGAAAAAATTCTTTCACCTATAGAAAGCTATATTATCAGCGAGTAACATATGCTATATTTTATAAAGTTACGCGGACGTAGTCGCGTGCAACAGCTAGTATTATAAACACGAAATGTATGGATGTTTGTTACTCTTTCACGCAAAAACAGCTCAACAGATTTGAATGAAATTTGGCACACATATAGTTTATTTCCTGGATTAATATATAGGATACTTTTTATCCTGAAAAAATGTTAGGTTCCCGAGGGATCTTCTAAAAATATTTTTTTAAAAATGGGCGCCACCTAGAAAAATCTAAGAATCTACTTTCGCATTTATAATATTAGTTAAAATTTACTGATATTATCAATTATTATATAGAAATAATGAACAAAGTGTATGTTATTAAATACGTCGTTATCGCTTGTAATTATTGTCATGATGAAACGGAAAATATTCTTAATCGCGTATTCATTTATAAAACAAAAGTTCACGGTCATACCGTAACTATTATAATAGCTGGATGGTTATGAATTAGCGGATTTCATTTATTGTAAGGCAAAAAACTCACCTTCAATTTTGTAAAGTCAGATTTTAATGCAATTCCTATTATATTATTCTAAATTCTCTATTAACCCAAATATTTTCATAGTTCGAGTGAATAGGCGTCTTCTGGGTGAGCTCGCTTCATCATAGGCCTCAACTTCGCTATACAGGATGTTGGCCAAGAGCAAACCCATCTCTAATAAATAAAAAAATCACAGATTTTAGTCTATTAATACTAATAAGTAAAATTGAAGTGTCTGTAATGTCAAAATAACTGCTTTTTACTAAAGTATACATATCAAACCTAATAACGTTACCACCGCGAAGCTTTTTGGAGTTTTATACAATACAGGGTGTGCCCTGTAATAAGAGCAATAAATTAAAATATAGACCCTTTAACGAATCAGTGATTAATTCCAAATGATTTCAATTAATTAAAATGTTTTTTTCTAACAAAATTAAACGAACCAGCAATGTACTACTACAGACATAATGTGTTCAGTCGGAGTACTTGACTGACATTTACGATCGTTCTTGCCACAGTACCCCGTAACAAGACATTTAACGACTGATAACTGACAATTTAACGACTGATAACTGACAATTTAGCGATCATAAAATTCATTGATTATTTGGACTGCTTGAGTATAAGCTTGAGGATTCTCTGAGTATAAGCACTTTGGAGCATTATGATTAGGTTAAAGAACTCTATAGAATCATCGTTCAAATTTATTGCTCTTATTACAGGCCACACCCTGTATAAGCCCGTGGCATGACGGTTCTTCACCGTACTACTAAATCAAAATTTATGACAGAAAAATCAAAATTGTTACACGGAATGCGTTTACGTATGGCGTTACATTCTATTTTCGAATATATCTCAAGTTTCATAATTATGTATATTATAATCGTTCGTAAGGAGTATTTAATGGTCTGTCATTATGAAGTTTTTGTATTTCTTGTGTTCAATAATAACGTTCGTATTTATTAAATTATTTATTTATCGTTCGTATTAAGGAATAAACTCCAGTCGTGCGTCGGATTTGACACAAATTTTTTGGTATCAAAGTAACATACAAAAAAAAAAAATTGTCTGTATGTCTGTGTCTGTTTGGTCCGGCTAATCACCGAAACTGCTAAGCCGATTTGGACGGGACTTTAACTGGCAGATAGCTGTAGTTTTAAGGAACGTTTTGTATCCCACAAAAAATTTCGCAATGGTTGCATTAAGATCTTTATGTGTATTAATAATATATGTTATTCTGAAATTATTTTTATCCTCAAATGTTATTCTTGTTATCTGAAATGATTTTCGTAAAATACCCCTTAGAAAATATTTAAAAATATGGCCCATTTAATCTAGATTTCAAAATAGTACAGTATATACATTGCTTTATAGCTTGTGAAGGTAATAAGTATTCTCTTCTGACGTATCGCATATTTTAATTTGTCCGTATTTTAATCATGTCCTTCTGGTTTCAGATTAAACATCGGCCTTTTATTGTCCATTTATGCGTCAAACAGCGTATCTGGTTTTCATATATATTTAAATTTTATCTTTCTTTAAAGTATTGTTGACCACGTGAAGTTTTATCCGCAATGGATGCCGTTAAAAGTTATATTTGGAACAACTTTATTATGTGGTTTTTGAATAAGCATAATTTGAATAAATATCTATGAACAATTTACAGTTTATCTATCTATAATTACTTTTTATGTATCTATAATTCTATACTAATATTATAAAGAGAAAATATTTGTATTTTTGTATGTTTGTAATGTATACTCAAAAACTACTGGGCTGATTTTAAAAATTCTGTCACCTATAGAAAGTTATATTATCAGCGAGTAACATAGGCTGTATTCTATAAAGTTACGCAGACGAAGTCGCGTGCAACAGCTAGTTATATATAAAAACCTTCCTCCTTATAAATAAATAATCAAATAATAAAAAAATCTTTACCTATATCTCTACATTTTTATACTATGTAGTAGAAAGTCGCGTTTTTCACCATTAATCAGATAATTTTTCATGGAAGATTATAATAATGTCATATTAATATATCATCATTAGGTATATTATCATATCATCATAGCTTATTCAACCTTCCACAATATTCTTCAAGAATTAGGCGGTCAAATGCAAACATAATTTTTCAAATCTGAAATCCTATTCTATGATAGATTCTATATTTTATAACTAGCTGACCAGGCAAACGTTTTTTGCAAAAAAAAAAAAATTGGGGGTATAAAAATTAGTTTACAACCTATTCTCAGAGCCTGCCGAATATACAATTTCATAAAAAAAAAAAAAAATATGACCGTTTTTTTATGAAATTTTTTTTTTCATAATTTTTTTCAAGCCTTTTCGGAGGAGTTTTGTTACAAACACTGTGACACGAGAATTTTATATAAATACTAGCTGACTCGGCAAACGTTGTTTTGCCAAAAAATAAAAAATAAATTTTAGGGTGGACCACCCTTAACATTTAGGGGTATGGAAAATAGATGTTGGCCGATTCTCAGACCTAGCCGATAAGCACACAAAATTTCATCAAAATCAGTCCAGCCGTTTCGGAGGAGTTTTGTTACAAACACTGTGACACGAGAATTTTATATATTAGAAAGATAAGATAATGATTATTATAAAAATAATATGTAAAAATGTTATATATTCATATTAGAATTGGCCAGGCGCGATGTTGACATAGATTCTGCAAATAATAAATAATTAACATACCTTATGTTACGTACTCATTGCAAAACATGTCCGAACGTACAGTGCAGATAGTAAAAACTTGGTCATTTAAAGTTTACTCTATTGCTACAAACTAACAGGCGTATCAGATTCATTTCTACATAATCCCCTTTTTTATTATTAAGGATACCAGACAGGCTGACGTTCTAGTTGTTACATAAGATTTAAAAGATTGTCTAAGATCTTTTATAATTCGATCAAACAACAACCGTTTTCGAATAGTAAGGCATTTTTTTAAGTTACCTCCAAATCCATCTCCAATTAAAAAAAAAGCTGAACAATATTTACTACTCAGTAGTTATAATTTATTAAAAAAGTAGGTATTTTAGTTTAGTTTTAATATAGTAAAACAGTAATGTATATGCGACCTTGCATAATGAGGCGACATGTCCTTCGGGGAAACCCTCTGAATAAAGTTTTTTTTAAAAAGGTATTTAAAAAAAAATTAAAAATAATAATTTATCACTATTAAATTTTCATAAATGTTAGGTATTCAAATAAAATGGCTTAATATTATTATAAAAAATATATATCGCAAACTGACTTAAACTTACTTGTCCTCAGATGAAGTACAAGAGTCGACACTTGACTACCATTCGATGCCGGCTCTGTCAGAGCTGGACGATTTCGATTTATGTCTCAAGAAACCTGACGCCATCTACTGCATAGTAGATATGGACCTGTTAGAAGACGAATCACCGCTATTCCAATACATAAAGGTAAGTACACAGGGAATTGAATTATTAAAGTAGTTTTGCATTCTGTCATCACCCTTATACTTTATGCCTTATACCTTATACCTTATACGTTACACCTTACACCTTACACCTTACACCTTACACCTTATAAGTATACCTTAATACTAACTTATTACACAAATTCAGCAGTTAATTTGTCAGTTTGACATAAAATTTTGTATGTAATACACGTTGTCAGGGATAGAGATAAGGATGATATAGGATAACAGGACATTAAGGTGCCTTTTATCTTTAAAAAAACTGTTCCAGAGGAATGAATTAAAATTAAAAATTTCAACGCTGACAAAAATATATGAGCATTAAGAATAAATGTTTAAATTTTTTTTTTATTTTTTTTTAATGCTGCTAACTGAATTGCATCTTGTATGCAAATAGCCAGCAATGTTAATAAATTCTAATGTTTTTATAACTATTATGTAATGTTGTAATGGCGTGAAATAAAAAAAATGTCTAGACAAACTTAACAGGTTATTTAAATACATTGTTATCATTTTGTGTAGTAAAAAAAAAAAAAAAAACTCCAAAGAAGTCGTGACACAGACGAAGTCACGTCACTCACTCACGTTTCAACAGAGACGGTCTAATATATTGTTCATATACTTTTAGATCGATGACTTATCATTTAAATACTTTTACATAACCTAAATGGTTAGTGTGACAAACACACAAATTCACCTAATTAATAATTAGTGATAAATAGTGTAGTTAGTGCTAATAAGTGTTAATTAATTATTTTATTTTATCTAGATGCTATGAATATGAGTTCAATCGAATAGGAATATTCGGCAGAATATTTGGCCCTAAATTTACCTAACTGAATATTCAGCCGAATTATTCGGTTAATTATATAGTGAACGATTTAATATCTAAATTTATGATTTATAACATCTGACATTTTACATTTGAGTAAATGTATATTGGTCAAAAAATTAGCCTTGCCATACAACGAGGTAATACAGCCAGCATGCTTTGGACCTTGCCTAGGGTAAAGAAGCTTAATATTATATATAATTTGTAAATATATAACTTAGTTTTAGATATAGATTAATTGTTAATTCATTAATTAAAAATCTATTCTATACATAACATAAAATCATGTAATTATACAGTTAATAATGACTTCCCCTGGACTTTTCCCTGGATGAAAGGTATCCCATGTCCTTTCTTGTGTCCCTGACAACGTGAATGCAAAATTTCATGATGATCGGTTGAGTGGTTAAGACGTGAAAAGGTAACAGACAGACAGAGTTACTTTCACATGTGTAATATTATAGTACTAGATGGTGCCCGCAACTTCGTCCGAGTTGAAAAAGCAATATATCGCCTGACATCGTTATTGCTATTACACTTAGCCAGGAGTTAATTTCCTTAATTTTAGATGATCCCTCGGGAATAATTCTTTTTTCTGGATGAAAGGTACCCTATGTCCTTTCTGGTGTCCCAGACAACGTGTATGCAAAATTTCATAGTGATCAGTTCAGTTGTTTTTGCGTGAAAGAGTAACAAACATCCGTACATCCAAACAAACTTTCGCATTTATAATATTAGTACGGATGGATCTGTCTGTGTACTGAAATCCTTGCGTAGTTTCTTGACATTTGAATTAACACGCTCAATAGTAACGAGCAGTAACTCAAACTAATTTCCGATTGGCAAAGCCAAATTTGTAATTGACGTTGGCTCCTTACAGAATTTCTCATCGGTAACATTTACCAACTACAACCATTCAAAGCTGCATAGAGGCGTGTGCGGTAATCAACACTGTGGCCTGAATCTTACTCATCTCAATGCGTCCGAACCAACTGCCGTTGCATTGAGGGATTGCTTCAATGCCACCATTCATCAAGGTTACGGATTACAGGTACGTCTACAAGATCAAATTGCATTTGATACATGATCAAGATGCGTATGTTAGTTACTAAATAATTAATAAAGTTATTACATGTGATATATGCGCTAATTATAATTAACAACAACACTCACAATGAATAACTAGATGCACAAGTAGCATCCTAATACTGGCTAAACAAAGGTGGCCAAAATTAAAAAGATCTAAATTTACATAAAATCTCTTAAAATATTTAAACTACAAGTAGTTATGTCATCCACGTAAGCAAAAACCAAGCATTTTTGTCATAAATTCTTGAGGGTATCGCCAAAATGATCCAAGTCCTCAATAAAGCTTTTGAATTAATAATATTGGTTGTCAATTCAAACAATTGGGAAACAATAGCGCGTTTTATAAAAGTTATAGGACAATAAGAGATGAGTTATAGTTGATTTGTTTTTATGTGAAAGAAGTCATGACCTAGCTGGTGACTTGGTAGTGCTTAACATCAATTCTGATGAATTTCGGTTCTCGTGATCTCCAAAAGTAATTCTAAAGCCTCTTTCAGTAGCTTGGCTTAAAGCCTATTAAATTTACGCTAACACTAGCTGACCCGGCAAACGTTGTTTTGCCAAAAAAAATTTTTGGTGGACCACCCTTAACATTTAGGGGTATGGAAAATAGATGTTGGCCGATTCTCAGACCTACCCGATAAGCACACAAAATTTTATCAAAAACGGTCTAGCCGTTTCGGAGGAGTTTGGCAATAAACACCGCGACACGCAACATGTTATGTCCCATATAACTCCCTAACATTTGAAACAATATCAATAGAATGGCTCTTATGTGCAGGTACACTCCTTAGCCGTTCGGTACTGCAAAACCAAAGACGATTGGGTTCCAGTAGACGCTTTGGATTACGTGATTGGTGCTATCCTGCTAGCAATTGTGTTGGTGAACTTAGGATGTACTGCTTACTTCTTTTTGTGGCCAGTGGATAGAAGGGAAGGTAACAGACGAACAAATATATTTAAAATCTTTATTAACCTTACTTATTTATTTTGATTGAAAGAAAAGTAAAAATATTAAATTTTACACGTGTTTTTTGTCTTTAGCTGTTGCACGCGAGTTCGACCGCGTAACTTTAAAAATATAGTCTATGTTACTCTCTGATAATGTAGCTTTCTATAGGTGAATTTTTTTTCAAAATCAGCAGTATTTTGAGTTATTCATTACACTCATACAAATCTTCTATTAAATTTGTATAGATTACTAGTATAGGTTTAGTTTTC
Organism: Synanthedon andrenaeformis; assembly: GCA_936446665.2. Classification (NCBI taxonomy): domain Eukaryota; kingdom Metazoa; phylum Arthropoda; class Insecta; order Lepidoptera; family Sesiidae; genus Synanthedon; species Synanthedon andrenaeformis. Next base: position 1,284,568 of record OW387799.2, on the reverse strand, counting down.
TTTTGACTCATCTGAACTCAATCCTTGAAAGGAACTTTGATAAGAGTATGAGAGATCTATTTGTTTTTAAAAAGTATTCTCTAGAGGTCTCGTATGCTTTTTTCTTCGTTTTCATAAGTTAATGTGAATGTGCTTCGTTCTTGTGATTATAGCGAATCAATTTCTGGTTGCATTCAGCATCCAAGAGAATTGGAGGACTTTAAAACACGGAGGCAGTGCCGAGGGAGGAATGTTCAAATGTTTTCAAGCATTCCGGTAAGTGGTAGGGCACACTATGATCGGCAATCATATAAATAACCACCCCCTTATAGAAGACTACTGTTAAATTTTTCCACCAGATCGAATCCCTTTTATGAATGTCAGCAGCGCAATTGAACCTCAAACAAGTAAATATTGATCTCATTGAAAATCTGACTCAAGTAGAGAACTAAGATCTAATACAAGGCGCCATCTATTTTAAGATTATTTATGTTTTGATCCAGGAGATTGAAAGTCTTCTTGTTCTTCAAAATCTATGGGCAAGTTCTAACAGTTAGCAATATTATTTTTCGCAATTTTTCTCTATTATAATATTTCATTAAATAAACATTAAAAGAGTAACATTTGTTACAGATTTTACACCATGGTCATGATACTTGGACTGCATTCAATGATCTTCATTGGTTACGGCTACACAGCTAATCCAGAATTTATTGAAATGGTAAGTGTTTAAGTGTCTAATTGTATAAAAATATATCTAATATTATATAAAGATAAGCGTATGTGCAGTAGAATTATAATTAATGTATATTTTGTTGGCTTTGCACGTTTTCATAGATTATTCTTCTTTAGCATGCAAAGCAAATGAACCGATACCAGTTGAAGGTTTCGACGAATTCGCCCCAAATTCAAACATTTTGTTTGCATCATAGTATATTTGTATTATACTAGCTTTTCTTTCCGACTCTGGACAGCAAGGAAAGTTTTAAAAGTAGCCTATTCTTTTTCCCCTTTTAAGCTGAACATATACAAAAAATGTTGTTGGCTTGTGTAAGCTTTAAAAACTCGAGAATGGGTATACCGACTTCAATTCGGTTTTCACATATGGAAAGAGGGATAAATGGGGATGATTTTTATGTATAAAATTCCACCCCGGGCGAAGCTGGAAGCGGTTTGCTGGTATTTTATAAAAATCGGTTCAGTGGCTTATCAAAATCATCAAAATCAGTGGCTTTGGCCACCTTAAAAATTGGAGATCATAAAAGTAAATAAAAATCATTTTTAATGATACACTAGCTGTGCCGAGCGACTTCGCCTACCTTGAAATTTGACAGCATGAAACCTGTCCATGAAAAAATAATATAAAATCTCCCAATTTTTATGGTCAAATGATGTTATATCTTACCTATATCTTTATCCCTTATAAGTCCTTGTATTATTTGTTTTATAGGCGACGGTAGCCACCTACCGTCAAGTGGACCATCAGTCTGTCTGTCGACATTGAGATTATAACGTAACTCGATGCTTATTTTATTTATTTATTTATTTGATGTAGTACACAAACAGACAATTAATACATGATAACTATAAATTACAAGTGTATTGATTAAAATCTAAATTGCACTCCTAAACAGCGTACTTAACATGTTTAACTTAACTACTAAGTTGATATTGATTTAAATGAAATCAAAGTTAACAGTAATAGATTGGTTTATAAACGCAAATTATTTCGACGATATTCTGGCTTTGGAAATAGTATCGCAAATTTCGTTGTATGTGCGAATTATCAAATCCGGTAGTCCGGTTGATCGATTTATACATCCTTCCGGTGAATGCGAATGCTCATTGAATCGGTGAATGCGTTGTAACAATTTACTATATTGGTCATTTATGTAACTTTCCACATACCGCTGACCGCACAGATAAAGGTATACTCGTATTTGGGAGATAGCCAATTGTCAACCAATAACGACAATTGTGTGCTCATATTCAACATATCACAATTAAATACGATATTCGTACAAATGAAATTAAATTTGTATCATCTGTCACTAGTGACCCGCACCGGCTTTGCACGGTTTTTTTAATGTTAAGATAGGCATACAAGCAAACGCTCCGTGCGCTGCCATATGGTCTCTGGCAATATTGGCATCTCTTACCCACTTGTCGAAACAAACAAACACACGTGCTGTTATTTCACGGTGGTCTTTTGTAAGAGGGTGGTTACTGCCGCCAGACGGCCTATATTTTTTATAGTATTTATAGGTAGTGCCCGCGAATTCGTTCGCGATGAAAAATGAAACGCCTGACAAAATATTCTGCTACTGTTGCTAATATATCTTTGCCAGGCGTTGGATTCTTATTTTTTACTAGCTAGTGCCCACGACTTCGTCCGCGTTGAAAAATATTAAGTAGCCTATCCTGTGTCTAGGGTTACCAGATTGAGAAATCAAAATTTCTGGACAATATTATAAAATATCTGGACATTAGGATTTTTGGCTGGACAAAAAAAAATCAGCATGACTATAAAAATTTCTTATTATTACAAAACAGAGGAACCTTAATTAAACAAAATTAATATGAAATAACTTTTTTGCCACATACATTAATCAGCATTATCATAAAAAAAATTTACTATTACAAAACAGAGGAACCTTAATCAAACAAAATTAATATGAAATCACTTTTTCTGCCACATATATTTAGCATTTCCTTTAGCCGCATTTATCATTTTAGAACCTTTATCTGTATTTAGAAAAGATTTAAATTTAGTACAATTTTCGTCAAAGTTCAATCGAATTATTAACTCTGATTTGATTAAATCAAATGACATGCGATTTCTATCTTTAGTGTACAAATTGTTCAAAAGGCTAAAGACTCTTTCGCAATAAACATTGCTTATTGGTATGGACAGCACAAAACAAATCAGTTTTTTCAAATTTGTCAAATCTTCGTTACAGTTTTTGAAAATATGAGCCCATAATTTATCATTTGTCAAGTTCTTTGGAACATGTTCATATATTTGGCGAAGACAACAGTAATCCATGTATAAGCCGTCGCTGTTAATATCTTGAGAAATATTCAATATTTCTGGCAATTCTGGTCGGATGGACGGGAAAGTCATAGATAGCGAGAGACCGCAGCGGAGCCAGTGTTGCCAACTCGGTGGAAAAACCACTAATACTGGTGGTATTTTAGCTGGACATTTTGCCTAAAACCGGGACACTGGACAACGTGTGAAATAGCTGGACAATCCAGCCAAGTCCAGCCAATCTGGCAACCCTACCTGTGTCCCGTACGTCCAAATGTTTATCTACCAAGTTTCATGAAAATCAGTTAATTCGTTTCAGAGTTATGGAGGAACATACATACATACATACATACAATACCTACACTTATAGATTTATTATTAGTATTGATATGATCCCTCGGAAACAGTAGGTACTTTTTTCCGGATGAAAGGTACCCATGTCCTCTCTTGTATCCCTGACAACGTATATACAAGATTTCATGATGACTTGTTGAGTAGATAAGGCGTGAAAAGGTAACAGACATACATAGTTACTTTCACATATATTAGTATAGATTAGTATAATATAGTGTCAGTTTTAGGGTAACAGATAGTTAACATATTGATGTAATTCGTATAGTATTGGTTAATCTTGCGCACGCGCCGGAGCATATCGTAACAGCATACCATTGGCTTGCACAATGACGACCACTCCTTTTAGGTTCCAGTAATTTAGACACCACTTCTTGTAGCGTGTTCATACATTTATCACTCCTGGATCTTTCTGGTTTTTAATCAAAATTTTCTCCAAGACGTTTCGAGTTTAGAGGTGAGGTTGTATATAAAAACGAATAAAAAATGAGCGAGAAAGCAACAATGTAATGAGAAAACATGATGTCAAAATATTATGGGAACTATGGCCACGAAATAAATAAACAAAGAGATTATGTCAAAAATATATAAATTTACGTTTTTGAAATTATATGAGGACTAAATGCATGTAAAACGTATGAGAAAATGTAGGAAAAAGTATAGCAGACATTCTGAAACCAGGCTGTCGGTAAGATAATAAGAAAACGAGGGGAAAAATGTGATGTAAATGATACGTAAATGACATGGAGGCCGAAAATTATATAAAATACAGGATCTGAGGCGTTATCCAGGTTAGTAGCGCATCCAGGAGTGATAAGTGTATGAACACGCTACATTCTACAATATAATATTTATAATATATTTAAAAAAAATGAAATTAAACTATTTAAATTAAAATAGTTTAATTTCATTTATTTTTATTTAATACGATCTTGTGTTATTTAGAATAACTTTTGACATTAAATGTAATAGCTCCAATTTTATTATAGATATCAACAATTGTGTTAACAACAAGGAAAGTCTAAATTTGGATGTTTTAAACTTGTTTTTTATTTTTGTTAAGCTATTTAGAATAGTCTACAAACTTGACCTTGTTTTCCTTGACTATACAAATGAGGATTTCGTGATTTTTACAATGTATGTCCTTGTGTTCGTCTGTTTGTTGCAATGAATAGGTAACTTTGCTACTTACCGGCTTTGCACAGATGCAGGTTATTTTGTAAATTATATATCTATACACAAATTTTTAATGTTTATCCGTCTTTAAATTAGAAAAATCGTATCGAAATCTGTTCGGTGGCTATAAATAGATATAAATTTAGTTATAGATAGATATAAATATAGTTGACGAATGTAAGTAATCCAAATTTAAGTACTCCTATGTTTATAGGCACTTAATTAACGAAGGAAGTTATCCCCTTACAGAAAACGATCGTGAAATAAAAGCAGATGTCGCTGCTTAAATTCAAAAGTGTCACAAATCAAAATTACACTTTTTTACAGGAGAGCTAATCGAAAAAAATTAAATTATTTTTTGTCTATTTTTTTTCTTATTAGATATATATCAAATATATGCGTATTATATATCGTTAGAAGCGTATTTTTAAGTAGCATTAAATGTTCTAAGTACTTTTATAATAAACTGAACACTAGAGGAGATATAAGCATATGAGTTACTTTTGAATATATAAAAAAATGATCAAAATATACTAAATATGAAATAAAACATTCATAAGTCTTTTTGCAAAATACAATATGATGGATTTCGATTGTATTTTTGCAATAAAAATTTTTTGGATTTTTTTTTGATTTTTGCTACTTTTGAATATAAGCAGCGATGTGCTGTTGTGTTTCGGTAAGTGAGTATAAGGGTTGCCAGAGCTCTTACTCCATCTCTTCATTATACGTAATCTTTCTAGAGTCGGCATCGCACTTGCAGCACATGGCGTTGCTTGTGTTATAGGCGACAGTAGCCATCTATCATCAAGTGGACCATCAGCCTGTCTGTCGACCTTAACGTAGCAAAATTCAAACGACGTTTACATATTAAGGAAAAAGTAGATAAAATTTTACGTAAGTTTCTCAGATATCTTACGTACTAAATGAAACCGAAATCGAACAAAGAAGGCGATAGACCTTAACCAAGAAAATATAAGACAGACAATATTTATCTACTATCGGTTTTATTTTTTTAATAATTATAGTAATAATATAATAATAATATTAATAATTTAGTCCATGTAATTTTTTACAAAACATTTATCTTAGTCAGATATTTCAATTTTATATAAAAACTAGATGAGGCAAACGTTATGCTGCCAAAAAAAAAAAAAAAAAATTAGTTTTATAATATCTCTTTTTGCAGGTTTTTCTTAATATAAACTTAAAATTTATTCATACATAAGTTTACATTAGATAAATTTACTCGACGTTATAACAATATTATTTAAAACCTTACCCTTCAAGGCTGTTCATTCCAAAAGCGTCAAGTTTCACAACCAAATATTAAAGTAGATAAGGTTCAAATTCGTTTGAAATTGTTTACAAATCTTACGCAAAGTGAACGCAAGGTGTTGCGTTATTTTGGATACAGGTTTATCAAGAATCTTGGCGGTCGCATGGTTATTGAGGTAACGGATGTCTCTTTCATTTGAACGACGAGTGTAATGAGAGAGAAAGGGAGGTAAAATTGCTCGTAAAATTTGCGATGCACTCTTTACATATTACCGCTGTGAGGTGTAGTCACTGTCAATTTATCATGATTTTTTTTTCACAATAGACTGTGTTTTTATTGTGTTGATTTATCAAATATGTGTTGTCTTGAAATAATCGACAGACAGGCTGATGGTCCACTTCTTATGTAAAAATAAAAAAAAATGGAATGTTATTTTCTGGATAAAAGGTACAGTCTAAGACGACCTTCACCCATCTGTTTAATGGATGAAAAGTATTTTATATCAAATTTAATATGCTAGAAAATATATCATATCTATTTCTAAACTTCTGATAGCGTGTATGCAAAATTTCATAATATTCGATTGAATAATTTGTTTGGTGCACTTTTTATAGAAGCGTTCATTTAAAAAAATACCTACTGTAAAGTAGTTACCACACATTTGTCCAATATACCAACATTGGCTCCAATATATTGGAAATCATCGAAACTTGTTACGGCATCGCGTTCGCGTTTTTGCTAATGAAATCAAGGTCAATGACCATCGAAGAATAGTTCACGAAAAGTTAATATAGTGAGTAAGTGTACCTTTTATTGTTGCCATTATAAAATATAATTTAATAATTCTTCATATTAATAAAGTTTCTTTAGTAAAAGTCGAGGTCAACACTCAATCTATATACCTACTTATAAGTAAACTTGAAGTGTCTCACTTTTTACTTTTACGTTTAACTAAAAGTGTATCTAAGTATACATGCGGTATTTATAAAAAAAAAAGTCTGTCTGTTAGTGTCGGCTAATCTCCGAAACGGCTGGACCGATTTTGACTGAACTTTCACTGGCAGATAGCTCATGTTATAAGGAGTGTTTTAGGCTACTTTTGTTTTAGATATATAAAAAATATAAATTATATAGTGTGAGCAGTGTTTAGTACGCAACGAAGCGTAGCCGGGATCAGTTAAACCTTCCTCCTCTAACGCTCCTTCCATTAGTGAAAACCGCATTAAAATCGGTTGCGTAGTTTAAAAGATCTACATACAGAGGGACAGACAGACAGACGGCGGGAAGCGAATTTTGTTTTATACTGTGTAAAGAAGATAAAAAGTATCTAGGCAGATTTACATCATATAAAATGTGTTACATTAAAATGTGGATTAATAATAAAATTTTTTTGTTACTCCCTTTTTAAAATTAAAATATTAAAAACTGTAATAATTTTAAATTAATATTTAAAATTGTTAGTTTTTTTAATAAGATGTATATTTCAAGTTGACCTTCTGCAATAAAATTAATACAAAAAACCAGACGGCCTTATTTTAATATTTTAACATTTTATTTTAGTAAAATTGTACATTTTTGAAGAAATACATAAGATATTTTTGAAACTAGCTGGTGCCCGAGACTTCGTCCACATTGAAAAAGAAAATATAACATATAATTCCTGACATCTACATATATCGCAGTTTTTTTAAGATTAAAAAGTATCCTATATAATAAACTATATGTGTGCCAAATTTCATCCAAATCTGTTCAGATGTTTTTGAGATTATGATGCACAAATGCACAGTCAAACAGACAAAAATTAAAAAAAAAAAACTAAAAAAAAAATGGTTTTTTGAGTTTGGTAACATAAGTGCACCGTGTGCAATTTGTTTTTGAAAAAAACAAATAATAATAATGTACAGACAAGTCTCGTTTACGATTTTATGATATGTATAGAAAATTGAGACAGACATGCAAACTTGCGGTTCTTGCAAAACTCATATTTAATCAAGATAAAAATTTGCATATATAAATATATATATATATATATATATATATATTAAATTCTCATAGGATTAATTGCTAAAAGCCTATATCAGCAATGCGACATAATATTTAGTAGGTCAACGAGTCTGTTTGTTACTTAAAAGTAAAAGTATGTCTTGCTACTGAATCTGACTTCACGGGTTCTGACTTCGTTGCTAAATTGAAGCAAATCCAAATAATAAGTATAAATCTTACTACATACTATGTTAAAGCGCATAAAATCTACTTTGCTGATGGCATGTTATATAAAAAAAAATTATAAGTAACTAAGTATTTTTTAAACATTACTTTTTTACTAAGAAAATATATTCATTCACAAATTCAAATAAATTTTTTTTAGATTTGTAAGATTTTCATTCATACTCTTAATAGTTAAAAAAGTGCAAATACAGGTCCAAAATTTAACATTTCAATTAAGTTAGTTTACTTAATGTCATTTCACCTTGACTTATTTACAACTCACACTAAATACATATTAATTCCATTCCAAATTTGTTGTGGTTGTTGACTCCGACAAGTAGTGGTGTTAATTATTGTACTGTGTTTATGATTCATATCTACGAGTTATCTCATGAGTAATGAGTCGTGAGTAATGAGGTAATGAGGTTCAGTAGAGATGACTCTTAAAGGCGTGCTTCTAAGACATTAAGTCAAATATATTGTTGGTTATGTTCTGCAAAAAAATTACTTTTCTTCTAGCTCTGTAAATAAGAAAGTAATTATAAAATAAAAATCTCTTAATAGAAGCAAATTTTATACGACCACTGAGTTATGAGTTCAATTCAATTCAATTCAATTCAATTCAATTCAATTCAATTCATTTATTGCTAAACCATAATGTAATATATATACAAAGATGTTAAAAAATATATAAAAGACCAGTATTATGGGCCCTGTCGGGGAGCATAAGGGAACTAAGTTTTTTTTTGTTCAAAACAGAAACAAAAAAACTAGCTATACTTATATAATAAAGTTGAAGATTTTGTTACATTGTTTGTCTTTTGAACGCGATTTTCAAAAAATCTTTTTGCATTTCATACTTGACGAAACTTGACGACGCATTCATTCAGCTATTAATGTTATATGAGTACTGTTACGAGATATAAGCTAAATAAGGCCATGGCAACTCATTCGCAATAAGCCGGTACCTATTTGATGTGTGTATAGACTGTATACTTTTTCAATAAAAAGAGTGTTTCCATTTTGTTTTATTTTTAATATATCATACTACAAATATTATTTTATTTTAATAAAAAGAAACCAGAAACAATTTCAGGACCTGACTGACAAAGCTCTCACCTAATATAAACTAAAAGACAAGCAACATTATTTTTGGAGGTATTAATAACCTATATGCACACCAATTTGCAAACAATACATAATATTTTTATTATTTTATTTATTTATTAAGATTACATACAGCCATAAATTTAAAAAATATATATTATAGATTATATACAAACAGGCCTAAAGAATCATTAAAACTATATATTTACATTTATCTATTAATTAAAACCGAAAAAGAAGAAAATATTATATGTGATAAAAATTAATTCTTTAAAAGTAATTCGCCAATTTTCTTTTTGTAAGAATTCAAATTATTGGAAAATATGTCAATATCATTCAAAACTTTATTGTAGTGATATTTGGAACGATAATATCTTCTAAATACACAATCGTTCATCACTATATAACTTTGTAACATAACAAAATTTGTAACATACATCATGGGACCACAAGAGTATGCGAAAATACTTGTAATTTATAATAAAGTATTGTTTCATTTTAATTGATATTTTCAACCAAAAACTGTAGAAAATATTTTGCATCAAACTCATCTTGTAAGTGAGGCGCATCACTTGTGCGGTTATAGTCACGGTTGCGGTTTACCGTTACATTAACAGTTTGCACAATTTTGTATATAATTGTATGTAACGCAACATTCATTCAGTGTATTTTGAAATTGTAAACGGATAGACGTATAGTACGCCATCTCCGGCATCAGCTACATCGGAATTGGGGAAACGGATAGTCTGATATTGCATAAGAACATAATAATGTGCTAATAAATTATTTTCTTAAAAATGTTACGCAAGAAAATAAAATTACTAGGTATTATTAGAAAAAAAATAGTTTGAAAAAAAAAAACCTACGTTCTGCATTCTGCAGCCACAAATTGTGCAGCAGGTTTGAAAACAGTAACTATTAGAACAGAACAGAACACAATAATAACAGTAGACAATATTAAGACAAGTTATAGTATAGATAAGTTAGACCACTATAGATATGCAGCTCTTCCCATATTTTTTATACATTGATTTCTTGATCTTTGATCATCATCATTAGCCCATATAGTTATGTATTCTTTAATGTAAGGAAGAAGGACAACAGTCCACAGCGTCAACCCACTACTGATTCTCAAAATTTACATTATTTTCGAAGATAGTTAGACTTCTTCATCACGAGATTTTCTTCTAAAGTTAGTTAGCAATCACTATTCTAATCATCACATTAGATAAAAAAAAACTGAGACGAAGGTCCTGTTGTATATAGAATCTTAATCCTAAGAATCGTAATCCGTCGCCTAGAATTACAACAACACCAAAGGGCGTGTTAGTAATTAACCTTAACTACAATAAAACTATTAATGTAAAACCTTATTGAGGAGTTTTAATTTGAACCACCTTGAACTATAGCAACAAACTTAGCAGGTCTGCGGTGTAAAATTTCTACCCACAAAACATGCGCAGCGGCATTTTTTAAGCAGAGAGGATGAACTCCGCATCTACGAGTATAATGGCGGCTGTACATTCTCCCGCGAGTGCTCTCGCCATGTCTCACCGAGAGTACTCGCGCGAGTGACGAGTGTGACCTTTTACACTCGTTTATTCAGTCGGTTGCAAACGCCGAGAGGATGGACGCGTTACGGCAGCTGTTGCCTTATGCGCTATTGTTTATTATAATTACGCTTACAATCCAAAAAAAAAAATTAGCTTCGTTATTCCACATATTGATATACTCAAACGTCAGCACGGCTAGAAAGCTTGCGCTAAACTGAACGTAGCGCGAGAGTGTACGTGACGCACTCGCCTCGCCTCACGATAAGCGAGACCCTTTGTCTCGCTCACAAAAACCGACACGGAACGGAGAGCACGCGAGGCGAGGCGAGATACAATGAGACGAAGCGAGTGTAGCATGTACACTCTCGCCCTCGTCGTGCCTCGCGGTGCCTCGACGAGAGTGTAAAGCCGCAGTAATATTTTTTCTTTGTTCCAGTCGTACAGTGAGTTTTTCAAAGCCTTGCTGTTTAATGCGCGTGTTATTGTACAAATCTTCTTCGTGATGGGCGGCTTCCTTATGGCTTACAAGATGATTATCTACGCAGAATCTCATCCGTTTTCACTGAAAACTGTCCCGATGGCACTGGTGAACCGTTGGCTTAGGTAAATATATATTTTTTGTGAATTCCATTTATTTAAGTTGGATTTTTTATACAAAAAAGTAGGTTTATAGGTTTTATTTATAGATGTGTAGATTCTTATCTATAGGATATCCAAATTATATACATATATTTAACTCACTCGCTGTCATATCAAATCATTCATTCATGACTATTTTCGCTCTAGCTTTTATCGCAACATGAAATATCAGATTATTTTTTAATTATCATAAATACCAGGTCAAACATATCAGTCTAGCAATCGATCAATCTACTGATAGCTACAATTTCCTTTCTTTTCTATATGCAAATGGAAACTGCAGTGAAAATGGATATTGCAAAATGTTGAAACTCGAGCACGATGTACGCAGCAGGAATGAGACGTAGAGATTATATCCGCTTGCTTCCCATCGATTTCATTATATTGCCTAGAATCTTGCATTTTGAGATTGAGAATTCAGAAAATTCAATCTTTTAACCCTCCAATACCTCTTGGTTGTAATTCTGGTAGCTTTCTGGTGGTAATAACTAATACCAACAAATCGTCATGAAATAACAAAATCAGCACCATTTTTATGTTTCCATGCTCAAGTATAGCACATTTACCTATCTCCAGTTCATACTTTTTTCTCATTTGGTTCATTTTTGTATAACTTGTGCGATGGAAGCCAATTATCATCAGTCTACCAGCTGTTCATCATGTTTAAATTTTAAAAGCAACAATAAATAATATAAATTCATTCTGTAGGAAAATAAAAAAATAAAAAACTCTGCTTGTCTGTCTGCTTGTTACCTTTTCACGTCTTAACTACTCAACTGATCTTAATGAAATTTTGTATCTAAAATATCTTATGTGTTGCTATTCATATTCTGACTTCTGAGTATTAACAACTTTTCAAAAACAAAGAAGGGATTTAGGTCAGTCCCAGCCAATGTAGTTATTAATAAATTATCCTAGTTTAAAGTATCAATTCTCTGTTTTTTTCGCAGACTTATGCCCGCAGTGCTAGTCGTTATGGGTCTGGCGATGACTTGGATCCAACATTTGGGTTCTGGACCAATGTGGGATGCAGTAGTCAAGCGAGAGAGAGATCTGTGTCGCAAAAACTGGTGGCAGAATGTGATACTCTCGCCCAATTTATTTCCATTCGAATATCTGTGTCTACCTCAAGCTTGGTAAGTATATTAAAAAAGTTTTTTTGTAATTTTTTTACTATGAATCAGTCATTATCTATATAAATAAAATCAGAGTGTATGTCTGTGATTTGCGAAAAACTGCCTCAAACTAAGCTTAGAGAGTCATTCGCATGCTGTTAAAACGTAAATAATTTTTTTTTGAATTTTTGTCTGTCTGTCTGTCCGGGGTAATCTCAGAAACGGCTGAAGCGATTTCGATGAAACTTTGCAGACATGAAGAGGGGGTCGTCAGGAGTAACATAGGCTACTGGGCCGATTTTAATTCTGTCTTCACTCATGGATAGAGGGATAATCAGGGAAGGTTTTTACGTAAAAAAAATGCACCCGGGTGAAGCAGGGAACGAGTCGCTAGTTTACAAATAAACTAATCATGCAAATTTGTCTTTTTTATTTGCCTCATCTATATAAACAGTGCTTTAAGATGTATAGTTATTTTTGTAATATTGCAATAATAATACGTTCGCAACCCAGTGTTTAAGCAAACACTAGAGGTCAGGGTAATCATGTTATAGATATAAGTATAAATAAATATTAAGCAAGTTATGTAAGGCTACGCAATTTTGCCACAACAGTTCTATGTTTTAAATAAACACTGTCAATGCGCTGTCAATAAACCTTGACTTAAATAGACATTGTTGATAATTTAGATTTTTTTTTTTGTAAAAAATCTGTTGACTTAAAAAAATAGGTTTGATGGGAGTTTTTTTTTAAAGTAAATATACTTTTTGAATCCTTTTTTGAGCATTAAACGGTATAACACGTAGCCAATATAACAAGTAAGTATACATAATATACGAATGTTATAAATAATAATTTACATACTATAAAAAAATGGAACACTATAATAATTTTAGTAGTGGCAGGGCACACTGCGTTTCGCAGTCATTTGGGCAGCCCGTCTGGCGACAGTAACCACCCCCTCACAGAAGACCACCGTGAAATAACTGCATGTGTGCGTTTATGTTTAATTGTTAGTAATGGATTCCGGAGCCCATTTCCTTATTCCTTTTCTAATAAATTATCCTTAATCTTACTAAGGTCAGCAGAGTAGGTACTTGCAGCATCTGTGGCGTTGCTTGTATTAATAGACGACGGTAACCATCAACCCTTAATTGCATCGTTAGCCTATTAGCCGATATTTACATTAAAAAAAAAAACGGGCGTTTAAGTATTACGTAACGTAATTTTTGAAAATTTTTGATGTAACTACCCCCCATGTAAGGCGTCGAACGTTTTTCTACACCCTCCCTAAACGTTACGTTTAGAACCAGGTATACCAAGTGTAGTGTCCGTTTTTACCAACAAAAAGGGTTGCCAACGTGGGAGAGCAAAATAAAAATACACTAGGGGGATTCCCCTCCCACCCCTGTAAAGCATCGTAACGTTTTACAAGACCCCCCTCCTCCTAATTTGCGTTACGTAATACTCGAACGTCCTCTTATCCTGTCATTGTATTTATGTTTGAAAATATTTAGATACTAATGGTAATTTTTAACTACACGACATTCTTCTTTACCAGGTACTTGGGTACTGACACTCAGCTGTTCCTGATAACGTTGGTAGTGATGTTAATCATTTGGAGGTGGCCCAAGTCAGCTGTGCCAGTACTGTCCATAGTTATGGTTGTCAGTTTACTGATACCGTTCCTGCAGAGCTATTTCATGGACCTTCTGCCCATTAGAGTCAGCCTGTTTCCCGAGTAAGTATCACTAGTCTTAACCCCTGACGCCTGGCGCAAAAAAGGGGCGTTATAAGTTTCACGTGTGTGTCTGTTGTCTCCGTCTGTGGCATCGTAGCTCCCAAACGGAAGGACTGATAATTTTTTTTTAATTTGCAAGCTGACGTAATCGGATTTGTTTCTTAGCTATTATTTTTGAAGATCTGTTCAAGACGTTCGAAGACTATCAGCCCATTTACTAGTTAACTAAGGGATTTCACTAACTTCCACATGTTCGATTGATCTGAAATTTGGTATACTGTTACTTCATGTTATGGTAGTTCATAACATGGTCTGCGGTTACCTTGAACTGATGCTGCAGCATCAATTAGTCTGCTGGACACCCAATTACTCAGAAACATACAGCAGATATAGCGTGTATTGGCTCAGTAGAAAGTCGGAGGTTTTTTTGTAATTTTAATTTTAGCTTGTATATTATAATATTTATGGATTTACATAAGAGCGTCCTTTTTATTTTATTGTTGTGTGTTATTTCAAAAGCATAATAGAAAACTTTTAGAACGGTTTTCTACGACCTATATGGTGCCAGCGACTTCGTCCGCGTCGAAAAAGCAATATATCGCTTCACAACGTTATGTCCTTTCTGGTGTCCCAGACAACATGTGTGCAAAATTTCATGGTGATCGGTTCAGTAGTTTTTGCGTGAAAGAGTAACAAACATCCATACATCCAAAAAAACTTTCGCATTTATAATATTAGTAAGTACGGATTTTATTTCTAGGTCCATAAGAGACATATTTGGTTACAACGACACTTTCTACCACGCATACGTGTCGGCTCAAGGCAACTGGGCCGGATATCATTTGGGAGTACTCACAGCTTATTTCTACCATAAGGCGCAAACGAAGAAATGGGACATCAGAGAATCTATGGTATGTTTTCTTTCTTTACAATATAATGATTAAATTATAACAATATTTTTTTATGTATATATAGATGTACAATTAAAAATAATGGTAGAATTTATGAAACATTATAAGTATTAATCTATACTTTTTATTGTAAGTTTCAAATTCTTCTAAATTTAAGAAAACTAATTTGCATTATAGGATAACTAATGAATTGTAACAATACCTACTGTAAAACTTGTTTAAAAGTTTTACTAATAAATCAAACGTCTTAGGATGAAATATGATATTTGCGAATTTTTAGTATAAATCAATCTAAAGTACAACTTTTCTATAAGCTATAAATCAGCTTTGACGCTCGGTCGCCCAGAGGTCGAAATTCAACCATAATTTTTTTTTATATCAAACATCGCAGTAGTGTGTGTGTAATGTTTATTTTAATTAAAATCCACAAATATTCATTCCCTTCGGTGTCGAATCTCTGGGTTCGTGGGGTCCCAACGCGCTTAAATTTTTTAACGTCTTGAAGGCGCGGTGAAAACCCCTAAAGGGGTTGACGAAATCTAAATTTCGTTGCGGCGGGATTGCGACAGAATCATGCCATGAATCCCTATTAGCGATTTAGTGGACTGTATCTGGTTGCGGCTATAAGCGAACAGTATGACCGTCTGAAGAACAGGATAGGTAGCAGAAGGAAATGCACGTACCTTATACCGGTGCTCTGGTGCGCTCTCCTGCAGGATCTTCTAAATGTCCAACTGGCAGACACTGTTCACATATAGTATTTCAAATGTTCAGCGATAAGGCGCGGATGAATTCACTTCACTTCCGAGATCGAGTTAAGGCGCGGATAAACTCCTTGTAGGCGCGGAAACACAGCTCAAGCGCGGGCGCGTGTCTTTTCTTCCTTACTTCTTCTCGCGGCGCGGTCATCGGTAGCAATGCATTATTTTTTGGTAAGCGGGTAAAGGGAAAAATGTGAGGGCCACAATTATTGGGAAGGTGGGTAATAGGTGAAAGAAAGAAAGAAAGAAAGGACTTGACAGCCAACTATTCGATCACGGCGCAACCACGTCTTGTCGAAAAGTTTGGTCTAGTACTGGCGATTCTAGAACTGGCCGTTACCTCGGGCAACAGATTAGCATTGCCATACAACGAGGTAATGCAGCCAGCATGCTTGGGAGCCTGCCTAGGGGACCGAAGCTTTATACTTTATAACAACCGCTATTAAATTAATGTATTTTTAATGCATAATCTATCTATCTATATATATAAAAATCTCGCGTCACGATGTATGTTCGCGATAAACTCTGAAACTACTGAACCGACTTTGATCAAACTTCATAAGTATCTGTTATTTGGTCCAACTTAAAAGATAGGATAGTTTATATCTCATTTTGTTTATTATTTTGTTTATTATTTTTTTGCAAATTATATAGATTATTAACATAGCGCCATCTGTTGATACTTATTCAATACATGTTCAATACAGCAATTATTTATCTGTGAGTTCCATAAGGTTCTCACAGATGGCGGTTTAAAGTAATTTATCGGCTGGATTGCAAAAAAGCACCCCGGGCGAAGCCGGGAGCGGGCCACTAGTATAATATAGTTTTTTCCAGTCCTTCTCAATATAAACTTTGTGTACCAAATTTCGCACTTCAAAGTAGCCCACTTTCTTGAAGATAATTATGGGAAACAATTTAAAAAATATTTTTAAAAAACCGTTATTAAGGTAAATGTGAAATATAAAAATTCTAAGTTCGTTCGCAATATCAGCTATTGACCTTTAGTTCGCCATTTTTTTTTGAAATTTATTTAATAATTTCCTCTAAAGAAAAATATATATTTTAATGAGAGAAAAACAGTGGGTGTAGATTGACGCGATGATATTGTAAAAGATTTTTTAAAAGATAACATGATTGAAACATCAAAGGAAATGCCTATATTCCAACTAAAAATTAGAAAGACAATCAGAATTAAAAAGTTTTCTTTTAAATTTATAATAGTTAAAAAAAATTCAAAAGAAAATATGAAAATAATTATTCCGGTCCATTCTTCCATATAGATTGATACATTTTTTAATAACCAGCTACGAAAAATAAAATTTTCATCAGTTTCATAAGTAGTTTTTAAGGAAGATATATTTTTCCAATTTTGTAGGTATTTTCCAATTTTTACTTAGTTACTATAATTTTTAGCATATTATATCATATACTAATTTTGATTAAGGTGCCTTTCAAATACTTAAATAATTGTTCAAATATGGTTCACAGTTAAGGCCAGGCGGATTCACGAAATGTGACGAAAAGATTGATGTTCGAACTTCAAGTTCGATGAAATGATTCAGAATTGTACTACACAAAAATTAATGTAGGTTGAAAAAGAAAAAAAGAAACACAATAACCGAAACGAATATTGAAAAATGGCTTGGTAACTCTGTAAAAAAAATCTAAACATCACCATAAAAAATTAACTTCCATGTTGACCATTTCGTAATTTTCAACGACAGTGATATGATTTTTTTTACAAAAAGGATAGTCTTTTAATGGTTCTAACACAATAACCGGTTAGATTTTTAAAAAAATATCCAGAATTCAAACAATTAATTAAAATGTTCTAAATAGTAGTAATATTTTCGTTCGTAAACCTGACGAAGAGCTATACAATAATCGACCATATTGACAGAGCGGCAAGCGTTGTAATTCGATACGCCCGTTCATTTAGTTTTCCAGCGACGCGGGCCGTGAACTGACCGGGCCTTAAGCTAAAAAACCCGCCTTATTCGGTCTTATTACTTTTTTATGTCAGAATAACCCGGCTAGCGGCAAAAGCCTGCTTTATAAAAGGAACGCGCGGTATTTGTCAAAGGAAAGCCGCGGCGCGTGACGTCTTTGATTCTTGAACTTTTAGAAAAGTTCTTGAAGCAACCTACCTACACACAGGCGTAGGTGACCTACCTACGCTCTGATACACCCTACCTACATACACTAGGTATTACTTGCGACACTACAGAGTCGATCGCTTGTAGTCTGAAAATTGTTAGATTGATGACCAACAGTTAAAAGCTTTAAAGTATAAACATAACTAAATTAAAAAAAATATTTTGTTAAAAATCTTTAAATAAATTCAAAAATTAAACATATTTTATAGTTTAATTTCAAGTCCTTTTTGTATCTGTAATTTACATAACTACGGATCTAGCTTCTGAGCAATAATCAATATACTTGACCTGAATTGTAACGTAGGCCTGATGTAATAAATCTGGGTTTTTATATGTTTATTTGAAATGTATTACCACACGCTACATAATAAAATTGTTTGCAAAATGCCTTCTTTAATATATTCGTTTCGCCCAAACATAGCACTTTGTATAACGGATGGACACTGTGATACAACTTGAAGTCGCTTTCCGCGTCTGTCTGTCTATGTGTCTATCTATATGTCGCTACCTATCATATAATTCGCTAGTTTGTGATGTGCCTAGACAGATCATGATATGGAGGTGTTTCATGAAGTTGCAAAGTGATCAAAAAAGTGCTTATGAAATCACATTTAATAAAAAACTAATCAGAAACTCCCAATACACGAACGATATGCATACAATGGGCAGTCAATAGGCATTGAACGATATACTTCGAACGATTTGATTGATCTTAGTTAGGAACTTCATGTAACGGCGCCATATTATTACGATCTGACTAGGCACATCACGAATTATCGGATTATATAATACGATTTTGATGAATGTTGATGAATTTTGATCCTCCACGCAACGGATTTTGATGAAAACTGCATCAAAATCCGTTGCGTTAGATATTTTTTCCCGGATATCCGTTGCGTTAGGTATACATATATAATCTTTATACAAGTATATATAAAAATTTCGTGTCATGTTGTTTGTCCGCGATGAACTTTTAAACTACTGAACCGATTTTGATCAAACTTCGTAATTATCCTCAATTTGGTCCAACTTAAAAGATAGGATAGTTTTTATTTCGATTATATTGCAAATGACATGTTTTTCTATAGAACAAAGGGTGTAAAGTTCCATAAGTTTCTAACAGATGGCGGTGTAAGTTAGTATATTAACAAAATTTTACATACATATTTTGTTATTTACATGCATATTACGCCATACTCCTAAACTACTGAACCGATTTTGATAAAACTTCGTAACTATGTTTAATTTGGTTCAACTTAAAAGATAGGATAGTTTTTATTTTGAATCCGGGCGAAATCAGGAGCGGGCCACTAGTATATAATAAAAATATATCATGCTAAAATAAAGTTCTATCTCGTTTGACGTATCAATTTTCTGAGGGTTTTCTAATTGAAAACAATTCGAATACAAATTATACAGGGTGGAAAAATAAGTCGGGCCCTGGAGGGAAACTACCTTAAATCCTTAAGTTAGCTCATTTTACATAAAGGAAACATTCCTTTATTTTTAAAAAGATACAAAATTGCATTCAAAGATTTTCTAAAACTCGCTTGGCTCGCCCGGGACTCGAACCAACTAAAATTAAAAAAAACAAACACTCGCTATTTTATTATACTAATCGATAGGATTATTATTCAGGATAAAATTTCTCTAACAAACATTTGGTCTTACTCTCGTCTGTCGTACAAGATATCCATAAAGAATACCTATTTAGTACACAAGTTCGTTAATGAACGTAATGTAAAAAATATTATTTATGAAACCTGTTATGACACCGTGCAAGAGCTAACTAAGGGTTGTAGAAAATGTGACACGTAATGTGACATTTTTATTATTATTTATTTCAATTATTTTAATTTTTTTTTTATTATCATTAGTATTATAGTTTAGATTAGATTAGATTTAGGTTTAGTACATGGGATGTTGCTTGGAGCTCTTACTGGTGCATGTTGAGCCTCCTATAATTGCGGCAGCATCCGCCTAGTGCCAATTATTCTGAACAACGTGTTTTAATTTGATGCCTGCCTCGTTGGGGGCCTTGTTTAAAAAAAATGTTATTAGGGGCATACACTTTGCTGAAGGCTACAAGAAATGAATTTCAACGGAGACTAAATTTGTGTATCCGGAACGAGGGGTCTCATTTCGAACAATTTATCAGTTAAATAATTTAAGTATAACAAATTGATAACAAAATAAAGTTAATGTTAGATTTTACGATCATTTTAATTTAAAGACCAAATGAGAAATTTTATCCTGAATAATAATCCTATCGATTAGTATAATAAAATAGTGAGTGTTTGTTTTTTTTAATTTTAGTTGGTTCGAGTCCCGGGCGAGCCAAGCGATTTTTAGAAAATCTTTGAATGCAGTTTTGTTTATTTTTAAAAATAAAGGAATGTCTCCTTTATGTAAAATGAGCTAACTTAAGGATTTAAGGTAGTTTCCCTCCAGGGCCCGACTTATTTTTCCACCCTGTATATAACAGTTACATAAAATTTATACAATAGAATCTCGAATGATTTTGTGGATTGTATATTGCGCATTTGAGACTATTGAAATACCCACCTTCTTTAAAGTGATGAGCATTTGAATATTTGAATTTACAATTTCTAAGTGAATGAAACATTACTCTAACTTCGTAAATGAATTTTCATTTAGAACTTCGAATGAATTTATTAAGACTTTATGTGAAACTTGAACCATTTCATTATCAGACTAGTCATTGCCCGCTGCTCCGCTAGTGCAATAATTCATACCTATAATTATAACTAACATAACATAATATACATAATTTGACGACACATTTGGTCTAGTGTCTAGTAACCCTAGCTGTTAACCAAACGGTCGCGGGTTCGAATCCCGCTAGGGGCAAATGTTTATGTGTTAACATTTTACCTTTGTACCTGAGTCATGGATGTTTGTATTTATAATATGTATGTATTTACAAAAAAAAGTAATCTATGTATTATATCAACTGTCTGGTATCCATAATATACAAACATTAGTTGCTTACTGTGGAATTAGATGATGCTGTGTGGAATATGTGAAGACATTTATTTTTTATTTATTTATTTTTTATAATATGTAATTTGCAGCTCATGAAGCTCCTGTTCTTATCGTCTATCCCGGTAGCGTTTGGAACCGTGTTGATAGGATGGGATCTACATCACCGCCAGGCGTCCGCTTTCGAGGCAGCCATCTTCAACTCTCTCAACCAAAACTTCTTCGCTTTGGCTATCTGTGTCTTCATTATCGGATACTTCTACAGATGTAATGGTGAGTTTTAAATTTTATTCTAATACTAATGACGCGCTCCCGGCTTCGCCCGGGTTATAATTATTTTATATACACAAACCTTTTTTTTGCGTGGGAAAATCTGCGAACCGGTAGGACTTCTACCCACTAAAATACCGTGGGTTTCCTCTATCGCGCCGCCCGGGCATATGCAACCTTTCCCCCCCGCCAGACGAAGCTCGCACATTGCGGGCTCTGCCTCGATTAGGCGCTGAGTTTGTCCTCCGCGCCGTGAAGAGACGTGCCTCTAACACACAGCACGTCTCCCCTCCCGGTGTTGTAATGACGACGGACGACCCCATATCCGCCTCCTCCGGCCGAAGCAGCATAGACCGCCCTTACTCGCCTCTCGCAGCGAGCGGTCAGCGAGGAGCTTCATTCCTGAAGTATTCCATAACCTCTTCTCTGCGGAACAACCCACCACAGAGCCGGAGGCCGCTTCCACATGAAACTCTCGGATAACCCATCTGTCTCACTGCTCGTGCGGCCGCTCATCTCCACGACATTATGGGTGGGCGGCCCTAAGGGGACTTCACCTGACATTTCCGAGAAACTAAAATAAAGATTAAATAAACACAAAGAAAAGAAAAAGGTATTTATATCTGTTTTAAGTTTTTGAAGCCACAAAATCCAAATTAAGTTATCCCTTACAGATATTTATGTAAGTGCAGTGGAATGGGGCCCCGTGCAGCCACTTGGCAGGATGTCGTACTGTGCTATGTTGTTGCACGCTACAGTCCTAAGAACTTACGGTGGTCAATTGAGAAGATCATTCTATGCCACAGATTACACTGCTGTAAGTATATCTTTATGTGAATACTTATTTACTGGGTTATAAAAAAGATGTATATGTATGGTTAAATCAAAGTGTTGGTGATATATAGTAAGTATACAACATATTTTTATACAAGTGCTAAGTGGTGCCTGCGACTTCGTCCGCGTTGAAAAATAAGATAACACCCGACATACATTGGGGGCCTGACATTATACTTTTGCCTAGCGTTGATCTTTATTTTAAGATAGGTGGTGCTCTATTAAATATTTAACCTATGTCTCACCTGAAATTCTATTCAAATGTGCCCATCACACATTCTTAATAAATATTTGCAGAAAAGGAAACAAAAGAATAAAACGGTTAATTTTTATATTTTTTATCATACTCTTTACACAATACCTGCATTCATTGTATTAGATCATAATATAATAAAACCTAATACCTATTGTATCCAATATACAGACACGGTTTTCTCAATGGGTTTTTCTGCCATAGAATACCTAGAATTACATATATCTAGACTAGCAGTAATGTAAAAAGATCATAAAAGTATTAAAAAGTATGTGAAGTAAGTCTGAATTAAATTATGACCAACATTATCTAAACAGAAAATTTATAGATATGATTTGAGCCGTTTTGTAACTTCCTAACAGGAATTGCTCTTTTAAAGTATGAAGATATGGTTACGTTATCATCAAAACTTTGTAAAATTTCACTAGAGTTCCTTGAAAAACTTTGTACTGGTTATCTGTTCTAGAGATTACCATTCGCTATCGATTAATTATTATTATTATTTCACATTAACATCAAAAACTTCAGTAATAAAGTTTTGGTGGTGATTTTAGGCTTTGTATGTTAATTTCTTTATCAAATAATTTTTTTTTAAATAAATTAAGTGACATTGTCTGCCCAATTTATAACTAAAAAAAAAACGCAATATAATTATGTCGGCGGCCGACCGTATAATCTGGTAGTTCGTAATGTGCCTAGGCATTTCGTGATATGGCGCCGTTTCATGAAGTTGCAGAGTGATCAAAAAAATGTTTAATCAAAAACATTTAATCAAAAACTAATTATAATATCACATCTCAATGGGCAGCTAAATTATCGAACGATATACTTCAAACGATCTGACTGATATTAAGTTAGGAACTTCATGAAACACCTCCATATCACGACCAGCCTAGACACATCACGAATTGCCGGATTATGCGATCGGCCACCGACATAGCTACCACAGTCCAATAGTTTTTGACAGAACGACGTCTGTCAGTGCATCTAGTTGTAATATAAAATTACTTCTGGTCACTTCCACCATAAGGGTTGTCTAGTTTATTACTGCAGACTCAGTATGCTCTTAGACTTAATTCAATTTCTCTGTTTTTTTTTAGATAATGCTGTACGCCGGAATAGTGTGTACTACCTATCTTTTCTCACTGCCACTATACCTCCTCGTGGAAGCTCCAGCATGCCAGTTGCAGAAATTGCTTCTGGGGCAGAAAAGAAGACCGACGAAGGTCCAAGAAGACGCTAATGCCAATCAAGTCAAGCCTGGCATTTCCACCATATCTGTGTCGACTGTTTCAACACACATTTAAAAGTTTAATATTTTAAATTAAGCTGTATAAATTTAGCCCTAAAAAAAATCAATGGCAAAGATTAATTTTATATTCATCCGTAACTCTAATATGGTTATTGTATTAAAATGTTAATTTTTTTGTCTAGTTCGAATTAATACAGACTAATTAATATGAAATGTCAAGAAGTACGTACTCATTCGGGTAGATGGCGCTTATTTCATACAATTAAACGTCACTGAGGGCGTCGCTCACAGAACGTTCACTAGGCGTCTATAGAAGTTCTCAATTTAAAAAAAAACACGAAAAAATTAAGTTTCTATTCCAAAGAATGTCGAGAGACCTCAATATCCATACATTTTTTTAACATTGAAAAAATATGTATTTTTTCTATTGTATGTATAAAAGTAGACAATATTCTTACGATTATTATTTAGTGATAGTTGAGTTTTGGGATGGCACTATATGTAGGCATTTTTATTCTATTTTATTAATTTGTAAAAATATGACGTGCTACTTTTAAAACCGGCTCAAATCATATTTAGGCAATATGTATGAAAGGGTTATGGCAGGTTCCCATACAACATTTTAGTTAATAACAATTTTCAGCGTCTTTAAATGATAACTTAAAACGGATGTTTAATTAAATAGAGTATTTAATTTTAAGCATCCGTTTCCGAGCTTTACACTAAAAATATTAAGGTGATGACTTAGCTGAAAACAAAGATACTTCATTTCGATGGCTGAAAAGCTTTATTTTCGTCGTCTAATTTGACTTCTTAGAGTAAAATTAAAATAAAAAATAAAAATACAGTGCAGAATAGACATTTTAAAAAGTTCGATAAGGGCAGATTTATACAAAAAAAAAAAAAAACTATTAAAACCCAAAAATGGTGAAGCGTTCCACAGAAAAAGTTTTTTTTTCCTGGCTGTGTAAATGCGTCTTTATTTAAAAAAAAAAATTTTTTTTTTGTTTTTTTCGAAATTCATACACTAAGCGTAAAATGATTTTTTGAATAAATTTCAGCCGTGTACCCCTTTAATAATGAATAGAATATGCGTATTGCCTAATTTCTTGCTCAAGTGTTTATTGATTTTAATGTAAGTTAGAAATTTTAAATCAGTATTGTAGGTAGTTAATAAAATAACAATAAATAAAATATTTAAAGAGATTATAATGGATCAATTTGCAAATATTCTGTATAGAAATATTCGCCTGATAAAATTGTTACAGCAACTTGTAACAAGTTTAATAATTTTAATTGCATAAATTGCTACACGTTGGCTCAGGCTCTAGATTTTAATTGCAATTTGTTTAGTCGGAAAATATTTCTTAGTTAAATTTAGACGTGTATTTTGTACGATAGGGTAGCTCTAAAATTTTGTAAATATTTTAGTGAAATAAAATAGAAAAATATCCCAGACATTTTTATTTTACACTATTCCTATATATTTTAAAATTGTGCCTAGATTTTATGCTACATTTATATTTTCTAAAAAAAAAACAGAAACTTGAATTTAGTACCTACTTAGGTAAGTATTTCTGATCTTTTCCTAATGTAAAATTGTACTTTATCTAGGTACAATTTTACATTTTACAATTTCACATAATTTTACATAAAAAAAAAACTAAAATTAAATTTCTAATTAAACAAATATGTTATGCACATTCTGCCACTAATAAAAACGTGCAATATTATTTACTTTTTTTTCTTATTTTTTTTTTCAAGTTATTATTTGTCTAAATTGATGTCGGATAGTTTGCAATAAACTATCAGACCTCCTCTAGGTACAATTTTACATTTTACAATTTCACATAATTTTACATAAAAAAAAAACTAAAATTAAGTTTCTAATTAAACAAATAATATGATATGCACATTCTGCCACTAATAAAAAGCGTGTAATATTATTTACTTTTTTTTAATTTTTTTTTTCAAGTTATTGTTTGTCTAAATTGATGTATAGTTTTGCAATCTTCAAACCCATTCTATTAAAATGGTATAACTGAAACTAAGCTCTATGTTACCTGGGAAATGTGCAAAAAATTTGCATATAAATTGACGGGGCTCCTGTGTGAACTTTTATTAAAGTTAGATAAAAAAAGTTTCGTATGTAAAAGAGCTTTTGATAAGAAAGTTGAACGAAGATTTTTCCTTTGGTCGGTATTTTTGTGGAATTAATGAAAAATAAAGTTTTTCAGCTAATTTAGAAAAGTTTTTTTTTCTGATTTATGAATAAAAAGTAAAAAAGTGTCATTTGAATTTAAAATTAACTCCAAGAAGTCCTATTAAGGACTTCAAAGAATTTACCGTATATTGTTTAAGAATTTTGTGAAAATAACATTCACCAGCTATTCTCGGTAGTAAATTAATGCGTTGTGATTTTGCTTTTATAACAATATCTATACTAGTATTATAGAGACACACTATTATAATTATTTCATATTAGAGTGCAGATAACCCTATTATTAAATAATTCAACATTTCCTGTTGTGTGACCGCACTTTTATATATAAACTAGCGATCCGCTCCCGGCTTCGCCCATGAAAAATTTAATGAGGTTTTTATTATATAATTTTTATATAATAAAAATTATCTAATTGATGGTGAAGCCGCATCAAAATCAGTTGCGAATTTTAGTTATTAGGAGCCATGACGCTGAAAGTGACTTCAAATTACATACTATGTAAAGTATTCAATACATGTGACGTTAATAGGTGAAACCTTAGTTAAAGTAAACAAAGGTTAATTTAAATTATTGGCTACTAAAAATAAATAGAAATGCGGACGAGAAAGAACATGCGGATAAAACATTACGCGGCCCTTCCTTAAGTCGGAAGGGTTTATCTCAAGACACATTATCGTCTATAAATCTTTCAAAGTGCTGTTTACGAAGTTGTTCATCTCCATTTGCTTTTTGGTTTCACGCGTCGTAGTGGTTGCCTTCTTTTAGGTATTTTTAAAGTATTTACTACGGATTGTACAACCGTATTGTTAGCGTCAGTTGTGTAGACTGAAGTTAATTGATAAAGGCGGAAAGTATTGTAAAAAGTGATCTGTGACGTTGCAAAAAGAGGTGCTCATTCATTCAGATTCATTCGGTGGCATGATATTAAAAAATCGTTATTGTCCGCGTACCTTAGGGTTGGAATTGTACTTCTGATGTGGTTCTGAATAAACATAAAGTGGTTTAATTAATGTACCCGAAGTAGGGGTAGCTAACAATATGTAATGTCAATTACTTAATATTCCTAACTCCCTTCTGGCATCTGTGTTTCCGAGTTCTTATAACCCAAATCTTTTACAAGTTCCAGTGAATAAAGTAATGGCATCAGTGTTGGACATGGTGCCAGTAATGAACCTTGCATAATAGAATTTTCAAAACGATGGCGTTTTTATTTCTCTTTAAGATATTCACCACCTTCGACTTGGATTTTAGTGTTATGAAACTTTAAGATGTTTCCATTATTGGATTTCACATTACTGGTTTTTAACCTGTTCATCACTAGTACACTTGGCTGAGTTTATTTTTATATTTTTTTAATAATTTTATTATAAATAATTTGAGTTTTATATATATACGAGTATATACCCTTACATGTTGGCAATGAATTTATTTACAAATTGAAATAAGTTGCACTCTAAAATATGTATTATATGAAATTCTACAAAAATATATACATATAACTGTCTAAAAGTGTCCATGACTGGTGCTTTTACCTTAGGCATTTTCTGGCTTAGCTCGCTCCATCGTCGGCGTCCTTTTTCCTGCACAGCTAGATGCTGGTCATGAGCAAACCTATCATTATTAAAAATAATAATATGAATTCTTACTGTTACTTAGATGCTACTTGATGATACCGAGTATGACCATACTTGTTAGGTAACAAGCCTATCATATTAAACCTCTCTTGTTTTCTACGATAAGGTCACAGATAAGCTGACTGTTAACTGTCTGATAGGTGGCTACCGTCTCCTAATAACACAAGCAATGCTATGTAGATAATAAATGCATTGACGACTTTGATAGGCCAAGAGACAAGGATTGAGGAGGGAACATTTAGATGTTCACATTATTATGACTAAAATAAATAAATAAGTTTAGCAAAATTTAATACATTTAGCAAAATTTAACTATAATCAAGTTTTTATAAAAATGTTTTTGAGGAAATATAAGTTTATTATATCTACTTGTACAAAGTGTACGTGTTGTTTTGTTATCCATATTTCATTGTCTTTCAAACAATATCCCTTGCGAGTTGTAATATTAAGAAATAGCTACAGAAATTTGTGCTCACATTTTTCTTCCCTAAACACGCTACAGATGTTATCTACACGTGATATTAAATTAGTTTTATATTAAATATGTCGTCTTTTCGCATTTAAACTGTATAATCTCAAAACCTACAAATTGTACAGGAGAGCTAATCGAAATTTTTTTTTTTTCTATTTTTTTCTTATTAAATATATATCAAATATATGCGTATTATATATCGTTAGAAGCGTATTTTTAAGTAGCATTAAATGTTTTAAGTAATTTTATAATAAACTGAACACTAGAGGAGATATAAGCATATAAGTTACTTTTGAATATATAAAAAAATGATCAAAATATACTAAATATGGAATAAAACAACCATAAGTCTTTTTGCAACATACAATATGATTGATTGCGATTGTATTTTTGCAATAAAATATTTTTGGATTTTTTTTTGATTTTTGCTACTTTTGAATTTAAGAGGCGATATTATTATTCATTACTAATAATCATTAAAATATACATATATTGTATATATACATAGCAAAAGGCCTAGTCTGCTGAAAATGGTATACATCATACCATGAAAACTTAAAAGCCAAAAATTTTTGGCCATAAGAAGCTGGTGTGTTTGTTGTCACACAAGTAGATAATTTTTTTTAGGATTGGATTTTTTTTCTTTGTATATTTATATATAAATAACTTTTTATACAATACACAAAAAATACTTTTTTTAATACATTAAATTACTCTTGTAACTTGTGTAACTTTTTACACATCAGTTGTCCCAATTATTTCTTCAATCGAAGCATTAAATTCTGTTTCTCTTGTTAATTCGTTAAGACTTATCAGAAATCATTTTTAGTTTCAATTGGCTAAATTAAACTATTGATGAAAGTTATTCAACACATTTAAAGTTTAATTTCACCAGAGCCGTTGACTTTTTGAGCAAAACACTCAGTTTTTGCCAAGGAAAATGCTGGTTTTAATACCGACTTTGTTTGTTGTTGTTTTTTTTTTTTTTTTTTTTTTTTTTTTTTTTTTTTTTTTTTTTTTTTTTTTTTTTTTTTTTTTTTTTTTTTTTTTTTTTTTTTAGGCTAACTCAGCATGCATTAAAAACGAACAAAAGACATTTTCTGTTTTTTTTTTTACAAAATAAAACTAATAAAAAGAAAACTAAAAAAAGAAACCAAACCACACAAAACAAAAGAATAATAGTATACATATATATATATATATATATATATAAATAAAATAATATATACCTCCTTATACACATACCATTTCTATACCCTGAACAGAATTTATTATCATTTAGAACTCGTCCAAAGAAAGTCGGATTGCTGTTCAGAAAAGTCGATTCCAAATTTTGGGCGTTGTTGCCAAAGACTAAATAAGCCTATATTGGTTAGATCAATGATTGTTGCCTTACATATCCAGACTAGAGCCAATTTGAAAAAGTTCATTTCCAAATTTTATCTACACGTTAGCCACTAGATGGCGCTGCTTCATTCCCATACAAATTCACATTGCGTTCGATGCGTTTGATCGAGTAAAACTCGCACTATGCACCTTAGCGTTAAGTCATATGACGAGCTCGTCATAAGATAAAATTTATTAACAAAATATGTATTTACACTAAGAATGTTTATGTCTTACAGATGTGCTAATTTGAATTTAACAATCTCAGTCACATTAACAACACTTACCTGAATTTAAACCTGTCTAATTTCCATTAGCTAAGAATACCTTACGTTGTCATATATTCTCGTCATTCTAAATGCGTAGAAACTACATAATTTAAACACAAACGCGTTTAAGACCTGATATTAACTCGACTGATTTGCATTCTCGACCGCATCTACATACATCAGAGATGGCGCAGACTCGATGAATATGCATGCATGTACCCACAAACTAATAATAGTGAAACGACTACACCGTCAATGACATTCCAAGTTAATTGATATTGACTGCTAAATAAGTATTTAATTTCGATTAATCTATATTATTAATTAACTAGCTGGCGCCCGCGACTTCGTCCGCGTTGAAAAATATTAAGTAGCCTATCCTGTGTCCCGTACGTCCAAATGTTTATCTACCAAGATCACGCACGCACGCACGTACGCACGAACGCACGCACGCACGCACACACACATTTCAGTATCATGTATAGAGCCTATAAACACGATATCTCTGAAAACAAAGTAACTTACTCCATGACCGACCCTTACAGATTTATTATTAGTATTGATTAATTAAGTTATTAATAACTTTAATAATTTAGTTTTAGAAAACTTATTACAATGAAAGCAGGATTTTCTTTAAAGTTATCTATGTCGATTCGACTACAGTAATTTACTCTATGGATTTTGAGTAACCACAGTCAAAACAAATCAGTACTGGAAATAAAGATTAATAAGGGAACTGTAAAAAAACTGGCATCTCTTATTCATTCGTTAAAAGCATACGTGCGGGTATTATATGGTCTTATGTGTATTCAGCCACTAATAAATCCTGAATAGCTAAATTTTAACAGTCTTTGAAATGTACTTCTTATATTTACATCACACACTGTAACAATTTATTCGAAAGCATGTAAATTAAAGGAACTTAGATTATAAATTGCAAAAGTTTTACTTTATTTAATTCCACTTAATACAAAAACCGCTGAAATGGTCGGCTCAATTTATATATATAAAAAAAAAATATCATTTCATTTTTTGTTCCAACCAATCATGATACTTGGAGACATCTGTAAACAGCACATAATTATTGGGGTCGCACAATTTCTTGTCAGTTCTTGATATTCCAACGGACACTATCCCTCGTATGTGCCAAGTACCAGACGCGTTGGGATTTGTATTTCCAGAAATATCAGGAACAAATAGAAAAAATCCTCCACCACTGTCACCGTTGCACGCGGAGGTTCCTATAAATTAATTTTTCTATTATCATCATTGCAATTCTGCTTCAAACATGTTTAACCTGCATTCCATATACCAAGTTAATATTTTTTATTTATTTACTAGCGCTCCGCTCCCGCCTTCGCTCGGGGTGCATTTTTTTTTACTTAAAAACCTCCCCTGATTATCCCTCTATTCATGAGTGAAGACAGAATTAAAATCGGTCCACCCGTTCTCGAGTTTTGCGCTTAGCAACACATTTAGGGATTCATTTTTATATTATAGACTAGCGGCCCGCTCCCGGCTTCGCTCGGGGTGAATTTTTTTACGTAAAAACCTTCCCTGGTTATCCCTCTATCCATGAGTGAAGACAGAATTAAAATCGGCCCAGCCGTTCTCGAGTTTTGCGCTTAGCAACACATTTAGGGATTCATTTTTATATTATAGATTTGAGATGGGTTTCCTCTTGGCCAGCATCTAGCCGTGTAGCGAAGATGAGGCCTATGATGGAATGAGCTCACTCAGAAGATGCCTATTCACTCCAACTTTGAAAAGATTTTGTTATATGAGCTCAGGAGTTCCAAATCTTGGCAGTGGTCATTCATTATAAGGAATGTTTTGAAGCGTTTGGTTCGAAAAAGAGGGATTTCGACAAGATATGGATGGTAACAAGATGAGGTGAATGAGGACGAGGGGAGGCGGTATTAACTCATGTAGCTCAGGAGCACACTCTTCGAAGTAAATCTTATAAAAGACACATAGACATAGGTAAAAACTACATAAACACCTTCTTATACACATAATCTACTAACCATTTCTATAACCTGCACAGAATTTATTATCATTTAGAACTCGTCCAAAGAAGGTCGGATTGCTTTTCACACAAGTCGAGTCCGGAATTTTAGGCATTGTTGCTTTACGGAGTTGAGTAGCCAATTGTTCAGTTTGATCAAATCCCCAGCCGACGACCTGAGAAACGTTGAAAATAATTTAATCATTACTTTCAGCACACTAATTCAACAGGAAACCGTTGATGATCAAATTACTTGTGATTTATAGAAATAGAAACTACTAGCTGTTGCACGTGACTTCGTTCGTGTGACTTTATAAAATATAGCCTATTATACTACTCACTGATAATATAAGCTTTCAATAGTTGAAAGGAATTTTTAAAATTGGCAAAGTAGTTTTTGAGTTTATTCATTAAAAACTTACAAGACTTTATAATCTTAGTATAGATAGATTATTGGTATAAATATATAAAAAATAAATGAAAAAAAAAGTTAAATATAGATAAGGTAGCAATTGTAATTAGATAAGAATTAAATTGCTATTACACTTAGGACAGGCGATTTTAATTTTATTTTAGATGATCCCATGGGAATAATATTTATTCTGAATGAAATGTAATTACCCCATGTTGAGAAATTGAATTTTAAATAACACTGGTGGTTTTTAAAAAGAAATTATGTTTTAACTAGAGTTCAAATTGAGAAATAAGTATGTAAAATAAAATAATTATGACGGTGAAAATTTATTAGTCAGTTTTAAGACATTGTTTGGATGAGATAGTTTAGAGATG
This sequence comes from Synanthedon andrenaeformis, assembly GCA_936446665.2. Taxonomy (NCBI): domain Eukaryota; kingdom Metazoa; phylum Arthropoda; class Insecta; order Lepidoptera; family Sesiidae; genus Synanthedon; species Synanthedon andrenaeformis. The sequence continues at coordinate 1,252,164 of OW387799.2, read as the reverse complement.
TAGAAACAGCGAAAAATGTTTATAAAGTATTATATGGTTTTAGAAATCATGATATATATTCATTTAAATTTAAAAGTTAATATTTTAAGTTGTAAATTTATTTGAATACTAGCGGTCCGCTCCCGGCTTCGCCCGAGGTACATTTTTTTAACGTAAAAACCTTCCCTGATTATCCCTCTGTCCATTAGTGAAGACAGAATTAAAATCGGTCCACCCGTTCTCGAGTTTTGCGCTTAGCAATACATTTAGCGGCCCGCTCCCGGCTTCGTCCGGGGTGTATTTTTTCTTAAATAAACGTAGCCTAAGTTACTCCTTATTACATCAGCTACCTGCCAATAAAAGTCCCGTCAAAATCGGTCTAGCTATTTCAGAGATTAGCCGGAATAAACAGACAGACAGACAGACAAAAATTGTAAAAAATGTTATTTTGGTGTATGTACCGCAATTTACATAAACAAAAAGTAGCCTATGTTACTCCTGACGACCCCCTCTTCATGTCTGCAAAGTTTCATCGAAATCGCTTCAGCCGTTTCTGAGATTACCCCGGACAGACAGACAGACAGACAGACAGACAGACAAAAATTCTAAAAAAAGTTATTTACGTTTTAACAGCATGCGAATGACTCTCTAAGCTTAGTTTGAGGCAGTTTTTCGCAAATCACAGACAGACACTCTGATTTTATTTATATAGACAGATTAACAGCATGCGAATGACCCTCTAAGCTTAGTTTGAGGCAGTTTTTCGCAAATCACAGACAGACACTCTGATTTTATTTATATAGATAGATTAACAGCATGCGAATGACCCTCTAAGCTTAGTTTGAGGAAGTTTTTCGCAAATCACAGACAGACACTCTGATTTTATTTATATAGATAGATTAACAGCATGCGAATGACCTCTAAGCTTAGTTTGAGGCAGTTTTTCGCAAATCACAGACAGACACTCTGATTTTATTTATATAGATAGATTAACAGCATGCGAATGACCCTCTAAGCTTAGTTTGAGGCAGTTTTTCGGAAATCACAGACAGACACTCTGATTTTATTTATATAGATAGATTAACAGCATGCGAATGACCCTCTAAGCTTAGTTTGAGGCAGTTTTTCGCAAATCACAGACAGACACTCTGATTTTATTTATATAGATAGATTAACAGCATGCGAATGACCCTCTAAGCTTAGTTTGAGGCAGTTTTTCGCAAATCACAGACAGACACTCTGATTTTATTTATATAGATAGATTAACAGCATGCGAATGACCCTCTAAGCTTAGTTTGAGGCAGTTTTTCGCAAATCACAGACAGACACTCTGATTTTATTTATATAGATAGATTAACAGCATGCGAATGACCCTCTAAGCTTAGTTTGAGGCAGTTTTTCGCAAATCACAGACAGACACTCTGATTTTATTTATATAGATAGATTAACAGCATGCGAATGACCCTCTAAGCTTAGTTTGAGGCAGTTTTTCGGAAATCACAGACAGACACTCTGATTTTATTTATATAGATAGATTAACAGCATGCGAATGACCCTCTAAGCTTAGTTTGAGGCAGTTTTTCGCAAATCACAGACAGACACTCTGATTTTATTTATATAGATAGACTAGCGATCCGTTCCCGGCTTCGCACGGGTGCAATTTTTTTCTGCAAATAAAACGTAGAAACCTTCCTCGTTTAACGCTCTTCCCATTAATGAAAACAGTATAAAAATCCGTTGGGTAGTTTTTGAGAATCGCAAACATACAGACAGACAGACGCGGCGGGGGGACTTTGTTTTATAATATTAAAAAACGTAAATTTAATAATGTTGTCTGCGTGAGCGAATTGATTTTTGTTTAATTGTGCGTAACTTTGTCTTTTTCCTGTGTATATTAGTTCAACTGAGATAAGAGAACGCAGTTCGGCGAAATATGGGTATATTCTATCTCAAAACTTCGATGATGAATACTAAAGCTGTCTATCAAGCTGAGTGATGATCGTTAGGCAGAAAAGATAAATGTTTCAACTTATTCGTGTACATAGACTTTTCGAGTTTAATGAGAATGATGCTTATGCATTAAGATAGCCTCACTCTACTTCCTTCGAAATAAATACAACCCATCAGGTTTAACAAATTTTTAAATTTCTAAAAATTTTGACGATGTTCTGAAATTTCAAAAAATCTTATTAAATTATCTGAAAAAGTGAACAAAGTTTTCATATATGCGAGAATTTTCTAGAAACTTCTGGAATTTTCTAGAAACTTCTGAAATTTTCGAGAAACTTCTAGAATTTTCGAGAAACTTTTAGAATTTTCTAAAACCTTCTAGAATTTTCTATAAACATCTAGAATTTTCTAGAATGTTAGCGAAAAAAAATCCGTTCCTATTAATCTATATAAATAAAATCAGAGTGTCTGTCTGTGATTTGCGAAAAACTGCCTCAAACTAAGCTTAGAGAGTCATTCGCATGCTGTTAAAACGTAAATAACTTTTTTTAGAATTTTTGTCTGTCTGTCTGTCTGTCTGTCCGGGGTAATCTCAGAAACGGCTGAAGCGATTTCGATGAAACTTTGCAGACATGAAGAGGGGGTCGTCAGGAGTAACATAGGCTACTTTTTGTTTTTTTAGAAAATTCTAGAAGTTTCTCGAAAATTCTAGAAGTTTCTCGAAAATTTCAGAAGTTTCTAGAAAATTCCAGAAGTTTCTAGAATATTCTCGCATATATGAAAACTATCTTCACTTTTTCAGATAATTTAATAAGATTTTTTGAAATTTCAGAACATCGTCAAAACTTTTAGAAATTTAAAAATTTGTTAAACCTGATGGGTGATTTGTTATATTTATTTCGAAGGAAGTAGAGTGAGGCTATCTTAATGCATAAGCATCATTCTCATTAAACTCGAAAAGTCTATGTACACGAATGCACCCGGGCGAAGCCGGGAACGAGTCGCTAGTCTAAAATAAACGTAGCCTAAGTTACTCCTTATTACATCAGCTACCTGCCAATAAAAGTCCCGTCAAAATCGGTCTAGCTATTTCAGAGATTAGCCGGAACAAACAGACAGATAGACAAAAATTGTAAAAAATGTTATTTTGGTGTATGTACCGCAATTTACATAAAAAAAAGTAGCCTATGTTACTCCTGACGACCCCCTCTTCATGTCTGCAAAGTTTCATCGAAATCGCTTCAGCCGTTTCTGAGATTACCCCGGACAGACAGACAGACAGACAGACAGACAAAAATTCTAAAAAAAGTTATTTACGTTTTAACAGCATGCGAATGACTCTCTAAGCTTAGTTTGAGGCAGTTTTTCGCAAATCACAGACAGACACTCTGATTTTATTTATATAGATTAACAGCATGCGAATGACCCTCTAAGCTTAGTTTGAGGCAGTTTTTCGCAAATCACAGACAGACACTCTGATTTTATTTATATAGATATAATGATTATGTGCACAAGAAAGAAATTTTGATTTAACCACCACATCACACCAGATCCCAAGAAAGAGAACGAAAAGATAGCAACGTGGATTGATATACCAATATCACCCTATTCTCTTTCCTATATCCCTGAGAACGTGTATGCAAAATTAAATTTCATAATGACTGGTTGAGTAGTTAAGGCGTGGAAGGGTCACAGACAGACAGACAATAATATTAGTACTGAAGTAACAATAAGGACTAGAATAATAAACAATAAAATAGACCGGAACTATGTACTTACTGTTCCGTAAATCTCCTTCGAAGGTAGTTTTTTGAAGGAGTCATTGTTCCATATACAAACTGGCTGAATGTAATCGTCGTATGCAACTTCAGTCTTCAACTTCAGCAATGAAATATCATTGTCAAGGTTCTTGCTATCATAATTTTCGTGAACTATTATTTTGTGTACCTAAAAGAAAAAAATCAATAAGATCACTCGACTTGGTATACGCTTTTAATTAAACTTTTAACTCTCTCTCTCCCTCTCTCTCTCCCTCTCTCTCTCTCTCTCTCTCTCTCTCTACCTCTTGTGATTTGGTGAGTGGGTAAGGGATGCCCGAGCCCATCCCTCTATCTCCTATATCAAAGTGTTTAAAGATGACCCTCTAAGCTACGATAAGCTACCATAAACTTCATATAAAGTCCAGCGTCAGTCAGCTTGTCGACCTCCATATAAAATATGTAGCTATTTTTAAGTAGGTACATACCTCTTTTTCTTGCACAGCGATATCCCCTCCTATCAGATTATATTTTCCAAGATTTACACTTATAATTTCTGGCAACACCGGTGACCCTCTGATAGTTGTGCAATGAGCAGCTATAATGAAAAAACATGTCAGTCGTTGGACTGCAAGTCAGAAGTGAAAACAGGCCTTAGGCTAAGTTCACATGACTGCGCGGTACCATGTGGATCTAACTGAACAGGTCGATACAATGTAGAACTTGTACCGCGCGGTTATATAGACAAGGTACATTGTTTAGTTTGATCTTATAACGCGCGGTTAGTAGCTCTAATGTCAACGGCGAATATATCTCTCACCTCCGTTTTCCTGACCATATAATCATTCTGGATATAATCAGTGGCTAAAAGAACTCAGCGAGATATTGGCATGAATATGGACAAGACGAAAGTCATGTTTAACATGCACATTCACCCAGGACCTGTTACCGATGAGGGTGCGAATGTTGGAAGTTTTTCAATATTATGTCTATTTAGGATAAATAATAAAATAGGCAGTCGATTTTAACAAAGAGGCTGATAGAAGAATACAGCTGGGTTGGGTTGGCTACGTTATCTGTTCTCGTCACAACTGCCGCAATGTCTAAATATCAAGGTCTATAATCAGTGCGTTCTGCCAGTAATGACGTACGGTGCAGAAACGTGGCTTCTCACGGTAGAATTGGCACACAAGGAGACACAGGCTGATGAATTTATTAATAATGAAGTCTATTCACCTGTCAAGACGAAGTTTTTTGATATTAAAGTTCCACCACAAATATATTTTATGCTTGCTATTTCTAATCTATATAGAGCAACATGCCAGGGCCAATCACCAGGTTGGGTGTCTAACCCATTGACAATAAACTCGGTATGTTCAACTTTGCGTCTACCGCAGGTATCGTCAGGTACACTCAAACTAATTGCGGCTGTGTCCTGATAACCAGTTACATATGAATCAAGAACTCCCTGAAAAACATGTAATGTAAATGAAAAACATTTAGGTCATTACAACAAAAAGTAAAGTAAAGTAGGGAAATAAGTAAATTATCTGCCAAAAATCAGGTGAATGATGCTCATTGCTGGACAGTGCATATAATATTATAAGTTATATATTTATATGTTGTAAATGAAAATAAGTAAATGGTTGATAGAGGAATTCGATGGTAGGTGGCTACCATCGCCTATATCACAAATCATGTCATTGGGGCTGCGAGTGCGCTTTCAACCATACTAAGGAATTAAGAAGGAATAGGGAAATAAGTTCTGGCATCCCTCACTCACTCACTGAAACACAACAGGGCACATGCTGTTATTTCCCCTGTGATCTTCTGTAAGGGCGTGGTTACTGCCGCCAGACGAGATGTCTAAATGATTGTGAAACGCAATGTAGATCCAGACCAGAGCCAATTATGAAAAGATGATCCCTCCGGGAATCAAACCCGAACCCCAAGACCTATTCGGATCAGTATTTATTTTTGTAGGATTCGGTTTCTCAAAGAAGCTCCGAACATAGCTATGCTCAGAGTTTCTATGTAAGACGCTGAGAATTTCTTCTCTTCTAAAGCATATCTCTTCTCTTTCTATAGTACGCCTAGAAGCTTGTAGATTATTCAGAACATCTTATTTTAACTTTTAAAGAAAATGTTTAAAACGTACAATATCGGGTTCTGTGCAATATTCATGTGTGTTTATGTTGAGACTAGTAATATAAGGTACAGCACCATTACTAGGGCCTTTCACGACTATTGATGGTACATGTCCGCTCTTAAAAAATCGTATCTCGAATTCACCGGCATATGTAGTAGTGATTCTAGCGTTGGAAGAATTAGTCTGAAATATAAAATAATAAGGATTTATACATGTTCAGAAGATTTTTTCACGCTTTAATTATGTACTCAACCAACCATGATGTTATTTAGCATAGACATTGTCAGCCCAATACTGTTCCCATTGGGCTGTTACTGATATGAAATCATTAAAAATATTTTTGTCGATGCATTAAAGTTATCACATTATGAGAAGCTGATAAATAATAAATAAATAAATATCTTCACATATTCCACACAGCACCATCTAGTTCCACAGTAAGCAACTAATGCTTGTATTATGGATACCAGACAGTTGATATACTACATAGATTACTTTTTTTTTGTAAATACATACATATTATAAATAGAAACATCCATGACTCAGTTACAAAATAAAAATGTTAACACATAAACATTTGCCCCTAGCGGGATTCGAACCCGCGACCGTTTGGTTAACAGCTAGGGTTACTAGCCACTAGACCAAACGTGTCGTCAAAAAAAAAATACCAAAAAATATATAAAAAAATAAAATACTGATATAAAAAAAATTACCAATTTAAGGACAGCTGGTGAATCAAACTTAATTTTAATTTTAGTATACTTTGGTACGGTCTTATCTATAAAGAGATAGTATTGATTTTCTTCTTCTGGTGGTAAACCTGGTTCAAATGAACAAGTTATGTTTTCTACTCCTTTGCAGGGATGGAAGAATAATAGCGGATTTCCAACGACAGCCCACGTTTCAGCGGTACTTTGATTTTCTTCTAATTTAGATTCTCTTACAAATATAGCTAACAATAATATCAAATGAGACTTCATCTTCAATTAACGTTCATCACTCTTTAATTACGGTTTCTTATAAAACGCAGCTGTAATCAATCCTGAAAATATTATATTTTAGTTAGTTAGTTAATTAGGTTCTATTTTCTATTTTAGCTGAAATTGTCTGCTAAGGTGTTCTTATTCTCAGCGGGGTTTGGCACTAGTGCTAACATTACACAACAATTTATACACGTAGTACTTATGTTACCGAGGTCAAAATAGATGCAGTTTTTAAAAAATTTGTCTGTTTGTCTGTGTGCGCTAATATCAGAAACGGCTTAACCGATTTGAATGCAATTTTCACTAGTTTATTGTAGCAAGCTTTCACTAACATTTAGTGTTTGTTTTATTCAAATCGGTTTACAAATAAAAAAGTTATAACGAATAACGTATTACGAAGCGTAGGAAACCGCGTGTACGACTGGCGCAGCTAGTCTTAGATACTATTATAAAGAAAAAAGATTTGTTTGTTTGTGATGAATAAACTCAAAAACTACTGGACCGATTTCAAAAATTCTTTCACCTAAAGAAAGCTACATTATCAGCGAGTAACATAGGCTATATTTTATAAAGTAAAGCGGACGAAGTCGCGTGCAAAAGCTAGTTTTTAATATAAATATAGATATCAAACACTGGTAGGTTGTTTCATTTGTTCTGAAAAAGCTAAAATATGACTATCAGCGATTGTATGTTTTTTTATGTAATTCACAAATGACAAGGTTTAGGCATTTTTTTTTAAGTTGCGTGGAATTTGGTCTCTGTTTTTTTTTAAAATATTTTCTAAGATAATATGTGTCCGGCTGTGGCCTTTATGTATTTACAATCACACAAAAATTTATAATATTTAAATACTTACGTGAATAAATTTTACAAGAAATAACACAACTTTCACAAGGAAACTATTTTTTTTTGTTTTATACTTTATGTTAGCAAACACACGTTCGTCTCAGAAATATTATGTCATCAACAAATTTCAACAATTTTATTGATCAGGAAATCCAGTTCTAAACTTAAGTGAAGTTCGTACACTTGTAAACTTAATCTTGAGTTGTCTTGCATTTTATTTGTTGCTAAACAACTTGTAGTAAACTTCAAACTGGTAACCTTGTAGACGTATATTTCGTTAATCTGTTGTAGACATTGTTATATGTTTATTTGATACTAGCTGGTGCCCGCGACTTCGTCTGCGTTGAAAAATAAAAAAATATATATGCAATATAATTTTTGTCCTCTTGTTGCTATAAAGGTTGGGCCAGGCGTTAGTTTTTTATTTTATTTTAGATTATGTACTCTTTCCAGTACATCTGATAATGTGGTTAAGGCGTGAAAAGGTAACAGACAGATAGACATATACATTCACAAATATAATTTAGTATGGAAGTATAGATTTTGGACGATAAAGCCCTAAAAGTTTAGTCATAATCAGAATAATTTCTTCTTTTCTTCATACCAAGGCATTTTGTTATATTTGTGTGTGCAAAATAACTCTATTTATCGATAGACAAAGTCTGACTTTTTTAGGGTCAGACAAAGGTTTGCATTTTAGTTTTATCTCTAATTAATCAATTAATTAGAGATAATTCGCATCGCTCGCACTAAACAAACTCATTTTATGATGAGAAAAAATTTATGAGAAAAAAAAATGAAAGCTTTTCCGGGCAATATTAAAATGTGCTAGATTATTAGATGAAATAGAAACCGGTATTTGTTATAAGGAAAATAGTATTCAAGAAATACTTTTGGTTATTTATATGCATAACAAAGTTATTAATAGAAAAGTAGGTGTGTATTGAGTGGAGATTCTCATTCTGCAGTTTATAATTTCAATTAATTAATTTAAGTTAAAGACTTTACAGTTTCTAAAACTTTAAAAATCGCTTGGAACAGCGGACCAGTACTTGTGATATTACTATACGATTGTCTTTCGCCAGAAGATGACCTGGTTGAAGCGTTAATTTCTAGTTAACTCACAGTTTTGGTGAAAGCCCTTTTTAGCATTTTTAGCCTGCCTCTTCCATATGTATATATTTATAATTAAATTAAGGAATAAAAACTCCAAAGCAGTTAAATACCCCTAAGTACCCCTAAATACCTTTCGTGTAGCTTAGTCTAAAATTCCCTACACTCTCACAATCTTTTTGTTTGATATATTTTTTTAAAATCATGTTAAATGTCTGTGCTCATATATATCAGCGCGTCAGGGTTTCTCCACGCCGGATGTTGAGGAACAGGAAACAGGAAGCCAGCTTATCTCTCTTTCGCTACTCTCCTGTCGGCAATTCAAGTCACAGAAGTGAGCGGAAAACTAATGTTTTACTTTTGAATAGAGGTATTTTTATTATAAATCCGTCATGCTGTAGAATTTTTGAGTAACCCTTATAGAATAGAATAGAATAAATTTTATTTGCAGCAAAGGACATATAAAAATATACATAGGTAACATATAGATAGACAAACACAAACGTCCCCCGCCACAAACCGGCTCCAACTCAGCATAATGCAGGTTAGAATTTATCAGTACGATGTCTGAGTAATATCGCCATGGGCCAGGCGACCAGGGGCCCTGGCCAAGAAGTAAACTAATGCAAACGTTTCGTTGCGTTCTTACGAAACGAAAGAAATAAAGCCCGGTGATTGGTCAAAATTTAATGTGGGGCGTTAAAACAACCAATTAGCGGGATTTATTTCTTTCGTTTCGTAAGAACGCAACGAAAGGTTTGCATTTATTTGGTTCTTGGCCCCTGATCGCGTCGACCAATTTTGACAGCTGGCCGCGTGTTGTTAAGTGTTGTTAAGTGATTAATCTACGATCTAAATTAAAATCTCACTGACCACCGCAGCCTGGCCGCCTAGTGCCGCTCGTGTATGCTAAGATGTCTAAAGAAACCATAATTTATTTATTTTATTTTATTCGGGAAAACAATTACACCACATAATATAGTAAATTTGAAAAAAGATAAACATAATATACATAAATCAACAACATTTTCCACGAGTTAGTAAACTAATTTTTTTTACCAATTAAATTAAATTTTTTTAAGTTTAATTTTTTAACTAATTTTTTTATGATATTTATGGCTTTCTGCGGTCATAAAGATCATAAAGACTACGTGATGTGAATTCTCCATTAACTGATGCTGTAATTTTTGGGATTTTTCATGACTGCATCAGCAAAAGCAAGTTAAGTCTGAATTGAATATAGCAGTTTTACTCAAAAGTTGATTGCCACATGCCACATGTTTACAGGCGAAGACGTATGTCCACTTGACCTACCATCATATGGACTGTCAGCTTTCCTGCTACTCATTGACTAAAAAAAGAACTCCAGAAAATATGTTAATGAACCACATACTGGATTCTTCTTGTTGGATCATTGCTATATTTTCTCGCAATTCACCTTTCTGAGGACTGATTGTTGTGGTGCTCATTTATTCAGAAGCTTGTAGGCTGATGATGGAGAATAAGTTGTCAAGGTGGGGACCGCAAAGGTTTTTAAGCGACCGCGGACGAGAATTTTTTTTCTTAATTAGAGTCAATACTTGTGGGTCTAAAGAGTAGAATCATCTCTCTAAAATTATCTTAGCAGCTAATTTAATAAAATTAGCTTAATAAATTAGGCTAAGCGTAGTGAACCTTAATCTAAATGACGACACGTTTGGTCTAGTGGCTAGTAACCCTAGCTGTAAAACAAACGGTGGCGGGTTCGAATCCCGCAAGGGGGAAATGTTTATGTGTTAACATTTTACCTTTGTATCTGAGTCATGGATGTTTGTATCTATAATATGTATGTATTTACAAAAAAAAGTAATCTATGTTGTATATCAACTGTCTGGTATCCATAATGCAAGCATTAGTTGGAACAAGATGGTGCTGTGTGGAATGTGTGAAGATATTAAAAAAAAAGAGAGTCTGTGAGTAAAAGTTGTAAATGTTTTGAATTTAGAAGGTTAACGTATATAATAAGGAAAATATTTTGAAACTTGTACCACATAACGCGGTACTGTCAACATGTTCTTATTTCCAAGTTGAGTAACGATTTTATAACATAATTATTAACTTTGAACGAACACGACTCCAGAGTTAATATTTGCTGGAATTTACTTACACTCGGCTGTATGTTAATTGAGAATTACTTTGCCTTATAAGAAGATTTACGTAAATTCACCGGGAGATACTGAGATTAGTATTCAAATATAAAACGGTGTTGAGGGAGTGGATGGAAATTAGTAGCCTTAATCCAATGTTATTTTCTCTTAAAGTGTGTTCAAATTAAATAACTTTAATTATATAACACGTACACATAATTTAACATTGCTTAAAGTAAAACATTGTTAATAAATTAACACATTTAAATAACAATTTTATCTATAACTTGCGGCCCGCTCCCGGCTTCGCACGGAGTGCATTTTTTTTACGTAAAAACCTTCTTTGATTATCCCTCTATCCATGAGTGAAGACAGAATTAAAATCGGTTCAGCCGTTCTCGAGTTTTGCGCTTAGCAACACATTTAGGGATTCATTATTATATTATAGATACATGTTTAATATTTTCTTGGTCGCATCGTGACTAAATGTTAATCTTAATAAAAAAAATGTTAATTTAGTTAGTAAAATATAATTTAATTATTTGTTTATATAGAAATAATAAATTAATTATTATATATTATAATATTAATTGTCCAGTTAATACTTAGATATGTTTTAATTGACAATGGTACATAATCCTAACTTGTCAAAGTTGCATCCTAAGACAACATTGACTTTATGACTTGGTAAGTAATGTTTGTTTAGGTTGTGCTTGAGTTATAATTTAATTGCTTCAAAGGAAAATGTTAAGGTAAACATTTTAGGGGCTACTTAACATCCGAATATAATTTCATGACTTCCTTTTATGAATTTGACTCTGAGAGAAAAAAAAAAACATGTCTGTTTGAATTTATTTAATACTAGCGGTCCGCTCCCGGCTTCGCCCGAGGTGCATTTTTTTAACGTAAAAACCTTCCCTGATTATCCCTCTGTCCATGAGTGAAGACAGAATTAAAATCGGTCCACCCGTTCTCGAGTTTTGCGCTTAGCAATACATTTAGCGGCCCGCTCCCGGCTTCGTCCGGGGTGTATTTTTTCTAAAATAAACGTAGCCTAAGTTACTCCTTATTACATCAGCTACCTGCCAATAAAATTCCCGTCAAAATCGGTCCAGCTATTTCAGAGATTATCCGGAACAAACAGACAGACAGACAAAAATTGTAAAAAATGTTATTTTGGTGTATGTACCGCAATTTACATAAACAAAAAGTAGCCTATATTACTCCTGACGACCCCCTCTTCATGTCTGCAAAGTTTCATCGAAATCGCTTCAGCCGTTTCTGAGATTACCCCGAACAGACAGACAGACAGACAGACAGACAGACAGACAGACAGACAGACAGACAGACAGACAGACAACAATTCTAAAAAAAGTTATTTACGTTTTAACAGCATGCGAATGACTCTCTAAGCTTAGTTTGAGGCAGTTTTTCGCAAATCACAGACAGACACTCTGATTTTATTTATATAGATTATTTATTTATTTAATATTCATATTTTAATTAAATGTTAATTTATTTAATAATACTGTTGGAAATTGTTAAATCTAAATTTCAATTTGATAATATATATATTACATTATACCTATAGCTAAATGAGAGAAAAAAAATGTGTGTCAGCTCCGACGCACGACTAGAGTTTACTCCTTATACGAACGATAAATAAACAATTTAATAAATACAATTAAAACATATTAATATAACATATTATATGTACTATATTATATTAATATGTAATGTAAATGTAAAATAATGTTGACGAGGGTAAATGTTTTGTAAAAAACTTACATCTAATAAATGATTTATTATTGAAGCATATTGTAGCATGTAACGCGTAACGTGTGACGTGTGACATTTGATTTTACTCCCATAAATTTTCATACCCCGGGCTTATATATGAAAATCGATTCACTCCAAAAAAGAATCTAAAATTTATTATAATAAAAAAACACAAGCAAAGTCTATGTCAGCATTCACATTATGATGTCAGCAATAAATAAATAATAATAACATATAAATACAATTATATATATATATTAAATATTCTACAGTGATATTACCAATACTTTAGTCACTCCTTCAATAAAGTTTTATTGTGTTATTTATAATTTCACTTAAAAAAATTTTCGTTACAATAAAACCTTGCAAAGCCGCATAGATAGAAATGAATTATCAAATTTATTATAAGAATAACTACACATATAAAATCCTAAATTATAATTCAAACAATACACAGTAATTATATTAACACCCTCAAAACAATCCTTGGACCTTTTCTAATTACGACGAAAATTACAGTACCTAACTCAGAAATTAGTAATGTGGCTATTGTTTTGAATAAATTTGATACTTACTGTTGTAAAGAATGTAATACTTTTAAAACGAAAAAAAAAAAAACAAATGCCTTATGCCTTATACCCTTAACCCTTTAACCGCCAGAGTCGGATTTATCAGATAATTATTTTCGTGTCCATTTCATTGCATTGCTCTCTCTTAAAAAAAAATGAGTCAAGCGGTTAAAGGTTTAAAGAACTTAGTTCTCCATAATTGAAATAGATGGCGTAATGGACGGTTAATGTGAAAAAATTATTGAGCGTTCATAGATTAAATACATAATATTCGGTATGTTCTTACATATATTCGGTAAACTAAAAATGGATCTCATAAAACTATAATTGACCACAACGAAAATTTCAATATCGGACACGTATAAATAATAGAAAGAGTCGACAAATATATTTAAATGGTAGAGTGAATGAGATGACTGCTACGCTATGAGCTACGCATAAATGCTTCGCTACGAGCATCCACATACTATCTATGACTGAGTATCCACACCACATCAAACCGGTTATTCCCCCGTACTGTTGAAACAAACAAAATTACAAATGTATCAATCATTAATCATTATCTGTATTCAAGACGGTGTCCTTTGTGTAACTGAATGATAGTGTTTTCATTTGACACATTATATAATGTCCATGCGTGGACAGTGAGTGACTAATCTTCTTTTTTTTGATTCTAGTTATTGATGTTATTGAAATTTTTTTTAAATATCAATTCTTAAATTTAATTTTTATTAATGAAATTTGAGTGTTACTCTCAAGCAAACGCTTCTTTTCCCAAATGTTATATATAATATGTAGACACGAATATATTATGTAGATGAACGTTCGGCATAAAGGCTTCTTGGCCTACCTGCGCCAGCGCAGTGTATATATAATATTTATACTGAACAAAACCCGGTTGATTTTGCCGATCTTGTAAGCCGAATGAAAGTCGAACACATGTAGAAGGTACTTCGGGTCGGCTTTGTTATTCAACAAAAATTGCCGAAAGAAATATGCCGGCCCGACTAATTATATATGGCAACCCTTAGTAGGGGCAATACTGCCAACATTATGGTATCTGACTTCACGTCTATCGATATAATTTAATCAGTATCTAGGTTAGGTTATGTCGAAATATTAAAATGGATGTATTCTAGGTATAATTTCATATCTTTTAATTATTTTTATTATCAACTAGCTGTTGCACATGTTACTTATAAAACCCTGTGTTACTCGCTGTTAGATTAGCTGTAGCTTTCTATAGGTGAAATAAATTTTAAAATCGGTCCAGTAGTTTTTCAGTTAGTAATACTAGTATAGATAGATAATCTATATTATTTAATCCAATTAAAGTCAGTACAAAACAGTAATTACGTTAATTTTTATACGCTAGCGAAAGTTTCTAACAATATGTACTACTTACCTAACATATTATGTGAACCTTTAGAACATGTAGAAATATGTTAAACAATTTCCTCTCAGGCTCTTGACCGGAACCCGCCCACCCGTAATTAGGCTGAGCATTGTGTAGAGATTAATTAAAATCGACAATATAGAGATAATAAAATAGAAACTAGATACCATACTATTTATCAATACATATAAATAAAATTGGAGTGTCTGTTTGTAATATTGAAATAACCGTTTTTTACTACATGCATATGAATATACATATATACGGTACATACACCAAAATAACATTTTTAAAATTTTTGTCTGTCTGTCTGTTTGTTCCGGCTAATCTCTGAAATGGCTGGACCGATTTTGACGGGACTTTTATTGGCAGGTAACTGATGTAATAAGGAGTAACTTAGGCTATGTTTATTTTAGAAAACACCCCGGGCGAAGCCGGGAGCGGGCCGCTAGTACTAAATAAAAAGAGAAAAATTGCATTTTTGTATTTTTGTTTGTAATGACTAAACTCAAAAATTACTGGACCGATTTTGAAAATTCTTTCACCTATAAAAAGCTACATTATCATCGAGTAATATAGGCTATATTTTATAAAGTTATGCGGGCGACGTCGCGTGCAACAGCTAATAAATTATAAAGAGAGAAAATTTGCATTTTTGTATTTTTGTTCGTAATGAATAAACCCATAAAATACTACACTGAGTAACAAAGGTGATATTGTTCATAGAAAAAGCCAACAATCTTACCCAAGATGTAAAAAAATCTATATTAATATTATAAACAGAAATTGTATTTTTGTTTGTAATGACTAAACTCAAAAACTACAAGACCGATTTAAAAAATTCTTTGACTAATAGAAAGCTACATTATCACTGAATAACATAGGTTATATTGTTAATCAAGTTAAAATAGGTGGTCCCTACAAAAACTCCAATAATTTATCTCAAGTTGTAAAAAATCTATAGTAATGTTATAAAGAGAAGTTGTATTTTTGTTAATAATGACTGAACTCAAAAATTACTGGACCGTTTTTAAAAAGTCATTATTATCATTAAAATTATTTCAGTGATACGAATAAAAATAAATAAAAATAAATAAATATCTTCACACATTCCACACAGCACCATCTAGTTCCAAAGTAAGCAACTAATGCTTGTATTATGGATACCAGACAGTTGATATACTACATAGATTACTTTTTTTGTAAATACATACATATTATAAATAAAAACATCCATGACTCAGATAAAAAGGTAAATGTTAACATAAACACTTGCCCCTAGCGGGATTCGAACCTGCGACCGTTTGGTTAACAGCTAGGGTTACTAGCCACTAGACCAAACGTGTCGTCGCCCAAAACAGAAATCTGTCAGAAAGAGAGAAAGCGCGTTAAGCCGTGAGCAACTAAAAGAAGCCCATGTAACAATCTTCGGGTAGGAAAAGTTTATGCGATCATTCAAACTTTGCCAATTTTCTATGCTATGAGCCCCGCTTTGAACCTCACTCACACGAGACAATAATTCAGAATAATATTACCTAAATCATTCTTAATTTTATAATCAAGACAGGATTTTTTTTGTATGTTTGTAATAAATAAACTCAAAAACTACTGAACGGATTTTAAAAATTCTTTCACCAATAGAAAGCTACGTTATCAGCGAGTAACAAAGGCTATATTTTATAAAAATACGCGGGCGAAGTCGTGTGCAAAAGCTAGTCAATACTAATAATAAATCTGTAAGGGTCGGTCATGGAGTAAGTTACTTTGTTTTCAGAGATATCGTGTTTATAGGCTCTATACATGATACTGAAACTAAATTGACGATTTTTAGAATTTTTTTTCTGTATGTATGTATGTTCCTCCATAACTGTGAAACGAATTAACTGATTTTCATGAAACTTGGTAGATAAACATTTGGACGTACGGGACACAGGATAGGCTACTTTTTTGGTTCAACGCGGACGAAGTCGCGGGCACTAGCTAGTATGAAATAAAATGTAAAATTTCCGTTTTTTTTTAAATTATCCTACAAAATTGGTAGTGGACAAAAAGTCTGAGCGTTAGCATCAAAAGAAAATTAAAAGTATATTTTAGAATTCTTTTTATATGTATTTTTCCCGTTAAATTAGGTATCTGGTACGTGTGAGTCACCCTTTATCCGCTTAAGGCTATGAGAGAATAATGGGATATTTTATAACAAAAAAATTACACTTGCCAGTTCTGTCAATTTACAGGAAATTGGCTTTTTTATTGTTTGTTCACTTCACTGTTGAAATCGGACTTCATTTGCAAAATAAGTATTGTTACACACGCTCTTAGTCAACAAAATATTTGTTCATAAATTATTTGCTTGAAAGTTTTTTTATGGCTTAACGTGTATTTTTGTGTTAAAATACAACGGACAGGCAGACGACTCGTTCTAGGAGACGTCGCTTACAGACCACAGTAACCACATTGTTTTTGGAATGATAGAATTCTAGATTAAAGTACTTAATCAATTTGTTTCATAAATATTTATTAAATTACTCAAATATTAAACAAACAAAACTTAATTAAAACAAACAACTAATAGAATAATAATCAACAACAAGTTAAAATATAAATTTTATATAAATTCCCGTAAAGTTATTTATTACCCACTTTATTATTAATTAAGTAGCGGTATTGTAAAATATTTTATATACAATAATAAGCAGGAAATTTTTCACATATGTTCTGAGAGAGGCAAGTCAACTAGCGAACAGCCCCGGGCTTTGCATGGATTTTTTTTTTCTCTTCATAAGAACCTCAGACTTAGGACGAATGTAAGAATTTAAAAATATATATAAAAAAATAGCCTTTATTTGTTTATTTATATTTATCAATGTTTAATTTAAATAATAATTATTCATTTTGAATTTGAATTTTTTTATATATTTTCAATATTTAGTTGGTGTTTGGTAAAATTGTACAAAAAAAATATAAAACATAAATATGAACATATATGTAATCGTTGGCTATATTTAAGTTCATTATATTTGTCATTTAGTCTTAGTTTTCCATAGAATTAAATAAATTAAGTGTACTTACTCCGTCAATAACAGACGAGCGCAGCAAAAAGACAATACAATACACACAGCCCTAAAATCGGTGGCAATATCGGGGCAGTGGTGGGGAGCCCCCTAGATCGCTCCTTAGATCGCCTCTAATTATGTTTACGATTTGCCTACACATGAGAATAAACCCAAAAACTACTGGGACAAAGAATAGACTGTTCCTAGAAAAATGCCCATAATCTTACCCAAGATGTAAAAAAACCTATACTAATATTATATTTTGTAAAATAAAAAATGTAAAATACTAATTTGAGAAATTGTATTTTTGTTTGTAATGACTCATTTCATTACTAATGACTAAACTCAATATCAATATGGCATCATCGGGGCAGTAGTGGGGAGCCCCCTAGATCGCTCCCTTGATCGCCTCATGTGTAGGCAAATCGTAAACATAATTAGAGGCTATCTAGGGAGCGATCTAGGGGTATCCCCACCACTGCCCCGATATTGCCACCGATTTTAGGGCCGTGTGTTCGCACGTCTGGAATCGTCAATGGCGTTGGCCGTCTTGACGGAGTGTAGCCCGTTACAACTGCGCCGCATACCTACAGAAATTAGTATATTTCGATGTTTTGAATAAATATTTTGATGGATTTACATATTCTATGTTGTATTTAAAGTATACAACAATCACCGTATCCGTTTAGAAGCAGTAGGCAGTTCAAGCCAAATGTTTGGTTAATTTTTTTAAATATATAAATTTTGGTGCTACAATAAAAATATGTACAAATCTTACCTAGATGCCCATATACAAACATTTTTTGGAGTTTACTCCTTAGGAATCGATTTGCATATATAAGCCGGTGGTATGAAAATTTATGGGAGTCAAATCAAAATTGTCACACTATGCGAGCACGAATGCATTATATATTTTTTTAATATTTTAGAATATCTGAATTTCATAGATATTGCGCTATTTACACAATATTATTTAAAAAAAGAACAATGTTGTTCTTTAGGCGTGTTCGAATTATGAAAATTTAAATTTTATAATCGTCCGTAAGGAGTAAACTCCAATCGTGTGTCGGAGTTTATACACACAATTTTTTTATTTCAAGCTCTCTGGTCTGGTCTTGCTATAAACGAGTAGTAGGCTTAAGAAAGTAGCCATTTGACGGCACTAACCTCCTTAAGACGAGCGAAGCCTTAACTCGTTTGTATAGTATCATATAAACGAGACCACTGCAAAACCTAATATTGTCACAGCATTAAATTTATAATTTATTAAACATATTTAGTACAGTTCTGAGTATGCAAGATACGCTGACTATGTAGGTCAGGTTAACCCCAGCTAGATATACCATCTCCCTCAAGTTAGGGTTTTAATCTCACATATTCGTCCATTCCGGGATGTTCTAACGTGACTTTAATACCGTGGCGTAAGCATAAAACGTTTATTCCCAAGTTTCCTTCAAAATATGCATATGAATTTCTACTCTCTGGCTAGCTGATGGTCTTTGAATAGAAGTTAACGAATGATAACGTCCATAGCAATTAATTCATATTGCGTAGACTTGGAATGCACTTATTATTTTTTTAATGTGAAGGTCGACAGACAGGCTGACGGTTCACTTGGTGGTAGGTGGCTACCGTCGCCTATAACACAAGCAATGCCACAGATTTTGCAAAAGCTGTGCCTACTACAGTAGGATAAAGGATGAGTGATTGGGAAGGAATAGGGGGAAATTTGCTCTGGCATCTCTTACTCACTTACCGAAACACAACAGCACGCGTGCTGTTATTTCACGGTGGTCTCCTGTAAGGGGGTGGTTACTGCCGCCAGACGGGCCACAGTCTAGCGGTAGCCCATCTGGCAGACAAATATTACTACATTACTAGAAAACTTACAATTTTACTTCTTTACAATTGTAAAAATGTAAAATTTTCCACGATTTCTTCTTTAGTAATATTTTATAACTAGCTTTTCCCGCGGCTTCTTCCGCGTCAATCGTGTCAGGAAAAGGACATAGGGAAAGATAAAGAAACCTAATGTCCTTTTCTGTTCTCCCACAACTAGGTGTAATACAGTGTCCTTTTCTATATAAGAAAAAACATATAATCTTAATTTTAGAAGAATAAATCTTATTAGATAAAATAATGAACCTTATCAATGGATCTTATGAAAATTATTATCATCAATACTAATAATAAATCTGTAAGGGTCGGTCATGGAGTAAGTTACTTTGTTTTCAGAGATATCGTGTTTATAGGCTCTATACATGATACTGAAACTAAATTGACGATTTTTACAATTTTTTTCTGTATGTATGTATGTTCCTCCATAACTCTTAAACGAATTAACTGATTTTCATGAAACTTGGTAGATAAACATTTGGACGTACGGGACATGATGAAAGTCATGGGCACCAGCTAGTTAAAAATATATTTATCGTTGATATATCTGGGGCCCTAGCCAAGATGCAAACGCAGTGCTTTCTACAGTTGTAAACGCTACGCTACACTGGGACAAAGCTTTGTGATTGGTCAAAATTTTATGTGGGCGTTACAACAACCAATCACCGGGCTTTATTTTGTTCGCTTCGTAAAGTTCGCTAGGGAGCGTTTCTTTAATGTACATCTTGGCTAGGCCCCCTGGAACTGCTTTATTTTTTATTTGATGAAAAGTGAGCAGACTTCAGATAGACGTGAAGTCTTAGGGACAACAGCTGTGTGCTAGCGAATCTCTCAAGGACTTCAGCTCCGTTTACTTATTACTGGCTTTAGTAAAGCATAACAATTTGGTCTCTTACAACTTGGACCGTGAATTGGGAGCACACAAAGCCCGGGGCCCGGTCGCCACATAACAATCGCAGCTATTTGACATTAACGAGCCAACTTCAACCATTACACGAGATTACGCCGCCAGTTAAAATACTCCACTTTTAAGACTAGTAGAAAAAGGGGATGTCGATGAGTTTTAACTTGTAATAATTATTAATGTCAGTATACTTAAATGCTACACACCTTCCGTTGTTTCGGTATGGATTTTAAAATTTATTTTTAATTATTTTCAAGTTAATAAAGCTACAGAAAAGCAGATAGTTCTTGTTGGCTACGATCTGTCTGCCACTGTGAAAGCCGACCAAATAGGTTTATCGTTTCGGAGATTAACCGTGACAAATAATAGACAGATAAAAATAAAAACAATAATATAGTTGTTAGTACATTTAATAAAGAGCAGTTATTTGGACATTACAAAGACATTTCAATTTTTTTTTTCAATTTTGACATTTCATATCAAAATTTCATCGCAGAAAATCCTGGGCAAGTTTCTAGTATAAGTAATAATACAAAAATAGACCTTTCGAATAAGGTAGTCCAGCGATGAAATCCGCAACTCAAGGAGCTCTTCACGAAATCACAGCGACCAACAATGGAAGGCAACTGGATCGGAGAATCTCAGTCAGACCGTACGACTAAGGAATTTGAGTGCAGTTCTTCAACCTGTAGACCTCTCTAGAGGTTGGAGAACTACACTTATAGGGGCGCATTACAATTGCAACATTCAAATTATTGAATCTGCTTCGAAACGATGGTGTTCAAGTCAAGATAGTGAACAAAATGCAATAACAATGCAATAACAAAACATAGAAAAAAAAAACATACTGGGTCCCTAGGTTCGATAGTGCTATGAGGTTTACTTCACAAATGCACACGTGCAGTCGTGTAAAAGGATAAAAATTTAGATAGGCTATTTGTAATCCAATTGCATGATAGTCAAATCTGCATATCTACATAATCAAGGGAACATTTTGATTACGCTTGTTAAAAAAAAATGAGGGAAAAAAGCACCACGTTTAACGCGCGAATGTTTTTCACACACTCGCTTACAAATCACTCTAATTTGAATTTGAAATTCGTTACGCAAAGTGGGTTGGAGTATTTTTCCTTTATTTTTCTCTTTCGGGAGAAAATTAAGCGCCTTCTATCTGAACGAGACGTGTGTGGACGTATGACAATTTTTTACGCTTTTACGTTTATATGAATTTGCTGTCTTCATCAAATTTTTCACATACATTTAAAATTTCGAAGTAGGTATACAAGGAGTTGGTGTTAAGAAAGTAATAACCATTGACATATCTTAGTCTTAGACTGACATTAGTTGTGGCAGGGCACACTGCATTCATTTGGGCAGCCCGTCTGGCGGCAGTAACCACCTCCTTAAAGAAGACTACTGTTAAATTACAGCAATGTTTTCAGTAGTGTTTCGCTGAGCGAGTAAAGGATGTCAAAGCCCAAACAAGTCGTCACCTATTACAGCATGTGTGCTATAACATGATAAACTCTTAAGCGTTAACAGTAGATGTTAAGGCGAAAGGTGACGAAAGCCACCTACAATGAAATGAACCAGCAACTTGTCTGACTACTTATTCGGCAAAAGAGATTACGTCCAAAACTTCTAAACTGCATATTTAGACTATGCTTGGTTGATAAAAGCAATCTGATTCATAGCGATATCACTAGCAAAAAGCAGTAAAGAAAACGGAAATTAGCATATTATCGTATACACTTACACATAATTATGTAACAAAATTGACACATTTATGATATTTGTTTCCGCGTACAAGTTCCAAAAAAAAAAAAAAAATTAGCTGACGATTTCAGAAAATTACTCCCCCAAAGTACCCGCGACGTATCACAATATTGTCGCAGTCAACCGTTTACTCCGCTATAAAAATTCAATTCCATCATCTTGAGAAATCAAAACAAAAGGGGACCAAGAAGTAGTTTCGCGAAAATGTCACAATATTTCCGACGCAGTGAAACAACTTTGACTCTAAACTTATGGTCTTAATGGAGTCGTAATATAATGTGAAATTTTATAGCACAGAGCATTTCACAGTCATAAACTAGTCTGTCTGACCTCTCTTAAAAATCTCCCCACCGTGAAATAACAGCACGTGCGCTGTATTTCGTTGAATGAGTAAATGATACCGAAGCCACTCTTAATCATCCTTGATCCTATGAAGAGTGGCAGAAGACTTGCAACCCATATTGCATTAACAATAGTATACACATACCATCAGGTGGACCGTCAGCTTGCTTGTCGAACTTTACATTTAAAAAATCAGGAGAAATTCAAATTCAAATAATTTATTATTATCGTACCACTTTATGATAATGTGTTATGATCTCTCTCTCTCTCTATTTTTTTTTCAGCAAAAAACCCCGGTCTCCATACTAGCCTGTATTTTGGGGCCCCGTACTGTAGATTACAATTTGGAAACAAAGATCTTATTATCTAGGTAAGCAACAGTTTACTACATTTTTGACACTAGCTCGTTCTGACAAATTAATTATTTGATTAATAATGCATATAACAATTGTTCTTACAACCAATTGTTATATATAATCCTCAAGAAAGGAATTTATAAAATAATATTAAAAACTCCATTATAACGTTGGCTTGTTTAAAAGAACTAAGCGAAAAGATCACACGAAATGCATTTTGTCCTAGAAGAACGTTACAGTAAGAAGATATTTTTCTATTCCCTATTGTAGTGTACCACACTGTTTTATTACTGTATACTACGAATATACGGTCCACAAATATTGGGGTTGAAACGCGAAGTTACGATGCGGGCGAAAGGGTTCAACCCTGTTTGTTTACTCTCGGTAGGGACGAGGATCCTCACTGAAATACCTTCGCTTAAACGTCAGCAAATATTCACCAAATACTAAAATAACTTTTTTTACCTAATTCTTAGACCCCATTTAACACTGTCATATGTCACAGTGTGTCTAGACAATTTAACCTTTATTTGTATGCGCATTAATTATCGTTTACATTATCTGGAGTCCTAGTCAAAGTAACAATTTAAAACGATAACGAAACGATAACAAAGTTCGCAAACAATAAAATGTATGGGATTGACATATGCTGTCGCTAAATCATGTGATACATCCTGTTAGCACCCTCTACTTTGGGTACATTAACGAAACTACTTTATACTGAGTCCCAATACTTTTATTAATCGAACGATACACCCGAACTACAATTCAAACTTCAAGATGTGTGGACATGCCACATCGACCTTTCTTTGCGCACGCGTTCGTTCAACTCAGGTTCAACTGAACTGACTGATTGAGTGATGCACTTTTTATATCCTTCCATCGAATGAGATAGAATGAATGAACAAATGAGTGAAACAGAATGAATGAGTGAATCTTTCTGAAATGTCACAGTACTTTATACAATACCTTCGTCGACTTAAATAGCCAAAGCTAACAATCCCATACATTTTATTCTTTCGAACTTCGTCATCGTTTCGTTATAGTTTTAAATTGTTACTTTGACCAAGGCCCCTGTCTATCTACGACAAATAGTTCCGCTTAGAATTATTATATCGAAGATGGAGCGATCCGCTAACGGCTTCGCAGGGAGTTGAAATTTTTTAAAAATCCTAAGTTTCTTAGCATTGATTTCGTTATAAAATAAACATATGTGCCAAATGTCAGCTTTTTAGATAAGACAGCTTTCTAGTCTTGGCTGTGCTTTGAAAAGTCAGTCAGAACAAACAATTTTATAAGTATAGAAGAATATTGCTCTTATTTACCACCACACTTTATTTTATGTAAAAATCCACAGACAGACTGAAAATCCACAAATAAAGTATGTTCTCCGTGTGCCCTGCTGACCTTAGTAGCATAAAGGATTAGGAGCTTAGGGAAGTCGGCTCTAGCATTCCTTACTCACTTACCGAAACTCAACACCATACGTTCTCAATTATTAAGTGTTTACACTTAAATAAATTTTCACTACCTAATTTAGAAAAGCGACGATTGCTACAGAATGTTATTGAGTTAGAACAGCCCGTCTGGTGCACGTAACCACCTCATTACAGAAGTTGAGTTGAGCTTTACATTTTTATACTACTCAGAGAAGAGAATATGAAATGTAAGTTAAGCAGACAGTTCAATAAAGAGGATGTCGACTGCTCCTTGTATAGGTCGTATGGTCAAGCTAACGACTTTGATAAATGTCAGAATGGTTCTTTGAAAACACTTAGCAGACCACGTTGTACGTGCTTCAGCGTACTGCAACCGGACTAGTTGCGTACACTATTCACAATTTGAGGACAATGATTCGAAAATGAACACTTTGAGGACAATGATCGTCAATGAACACTTTGAGGACAATGATCGTCAATGAACACTTTGAGGACAATGATTCGACAATGAACACTGTGAGGACAATGATTCGAAAATGAACACTTTGAGGACAATGATTCGACAATGAACACTTTGAGGACCATGATTCGACAATGAACACTTTGAGGACAAGGATTCGACAATGAACACTTTGAGGACCATGATTCGACAATGAACACTTTGAGGACAAGGATTCGACAATGAACACTTTGAGGACAATGATTCGAAAATGAACACTTTGAGGACAATGATCGTCAATGAACACTTTGAGGACAATGATCGTCAATGAACACTTTGAGGACAATGATTCGACAATGAACACTGTGAGGACAATGATTCGAAAATGAACACTTTGAGGACAATGATTCGACAATGAACACTTTGAGGACAATGGTCGTCAATGAACACTTTGAGGACAGTGAGTCATCAATGAACACTTTGAGGACCATGATTCGACAATGAACACTTTGAGGACAATGATTCGACAATGAACACTTTGAGGACAAGGATTCGACAATGAACACTTTGAGGACAACGATTCGACAATGAACACTTTGAGGACAACGATTCGACAATGAACACTTTGAGGACAATCATAAAGTAATGACTACTATGTTTCGTTATGATAATCACTATTTGCTCTTAACGAAACTTTGTCGTTATTGGTTTAGCTGGATTTGTTCGGCAGATTATTTATGCTATAAATAATTAATTAGGTGCTGGTGAAGTAGGAATGAGGTCTGAGTGTAATGTGTCTTATTGTAATGAGAACTGAATTATACATGGCTCCTTTATTTATAGTTAAGGTTCAAGCCAAACTGGACATAGTCTATTTTCATGCAGTTTTTATAGTACCTTTGTGGTATTAATATCTGATTATTTATTGAAAAGTGTTCGCAGAAAAACTGTCAAAATAATTATAGTTAGTTAGATACTTTGAGAACTAAATAAGGGACACTTATTGAATTACAGTGACAAACCGCTTTAGATCCTTTTTTACATGTAGGTAACTATTTTTTACAAGCAGTTAACGAAAAACGAATTTTTCTTCACTGTTTCATAACCGGTTATAAATCAAGCAAATTTATTCGTAACCAAATATGTAACTGCGTCTCATAACTAGCTTTGAAAGATTAATTCTTTTTCTTTCTTCCATAAGTAGTTGTAAATCAAGAGCAAATAATCCAACTATTAAATATAGTGAAAAGTCAATAATAATATGACGATTTCGTAACTTCGTCACCACTGCTAAAAAAAAACTTTTCTTCACTGTTAATAAAATATGTTTTTTTTTTTAAATATTCTATTTTTGTTATATTAAATAAAAACAGTGATTTTCATATAGCTATTTACTAATGTGCCTGAAAGAGTTGTATGCCATGCGATATTTTTTGACGTATTCTTATTGTAAGCAGGTACATCACTAGATAGGAAAGTTAAGCTCAGAGAAGTCGTTAGAGCGCTTCCGTTTCTCAAATACAAATACTAACAATTCACAGCAAATTTAACACAGCATGTCGGGAATAGCTGTAATGATTACTTTACGGGCGAGGTTTAGATTAATTTTAGATATGTTTCATATGTTCAGTTAGTACAAACTATAATTAAAAGTTATAAACTAACCCCCGACTTTCTGTTGCCTCAAACTGTAAGTTGCTGAGGACTTGGGTGTACCGTAGACGAGTTACTAGACTATTCGCTGGAATTTAACTCGCTAGAACTACCGTATACGAGTTACCAAGACTACTAGCTGGAATTTAACTCGCTCGAACTACCGTAGACGAGTTACTAAGATTACTAGCTGGAATTTAACTCGCTCGAACTACCGTAGACGAGTTACTAACATTACTCGCTAGAATTTAAATCACTCGAACTACCGTAGACGAGTTACTAAGACTACTCGCTGGAATTTAAATCACTCGAACTACCGTAGACGAGTTATTAAGACTACTCGCTGGAATTTAACTCGCTCGAACTAGCGTATACGAGTTATCAGAATACTCGCTGGAATTTAACTCGCTTGAACTACCGTATACGAGTTATCAGAATACTCGCTGGAATTTAACTCGCTCGAACTACCGCAGACGAGTTTGATTTTTACCTATTATTTCGTACGAAATAAAATTGTGCGAGACAACTACTAAACCATTATTTCACTAGACAACTCACGCGCCAGCATATTGTCTAGTCACTAGTCCGTTACATATTAATCATTTATTTGCTGAATATAGGTTACAATGGTTTTACAATAGATAAATCTCGCTACATTCTATCCTTGGAGGGTGTGCAAATATTTTAAGTAGTAACAGTATACCAAATTTCACATCAATAGAATATTATTATAATTTCCTAATTCCTTCAGTAATGCGTATTTACTTGTCACGGTACAATGGGGGATAAAAAACTTTCAATTTACCTACTATCAGAACTGTCGGGGTCTTCGAACTAAATTAAATATTATATACAAGAATATCTTGTCTGAATGTTATATGATATTATTTTTGCTAAAATGATTTAGTTTTATGGTGTCTTATTTTTGCTTTTCTAGTTTTTGTTTTTTAGTGTATTCTTTTTATTTATATAAGTCTTTCTCTGTATAAAATTAGTGTACCAATTCGAGGAAAATGTTGTTGATTGTACTGTTACCTTTATTTTTGCATGTTTCTTTTTTCATATTTATTATACACGGTGCAATTGTTTGTTTTCCCAAATAAAATAAAATAAAATAAAAAGTGAAAGTTAGTGAAATCCCTTCGTCAACTAGGAAATGGGGTGAACAGATCTTCATATATTATAGCTAGAAACAATCTCGATCACATAAACTTTCAAACAAAAACACCTGGATCAAAATCGTTCCTTTCGTTTGGGAGCTACGACTTCACAGACAGACACACAGACACACACCTCAAAACTTATAGCACACTGTTTTTGCGTCGGGCGTTAATTAAGTGCCTAGTAGTTGCAGGGCACACTGCACTATCCACCTCATTATACGGATTTTTGAACAGATTAATTCCTAGATTTCTCTTTTCTTGTTTTGAATATAGGTAATTTAGTTTCATCAGAAACGCGTGTTACACATTACTAACATTTGTAACATTTGTAACATTTGTTACATTACTGCCACTATTATTTTTTTTAATGATTTTAAAATAAAAATTGTGATCCTCAATTATTTATTCGATGTATAAATCATGTCAAAGCTTTAATAAGCGAGAGTGGTGTTTGCGTTAAATGATCCACTTTACATGTAAGTTTTGTACTGAGGCCATTTAAACTTCGCCCAGGATTAAATCGAAAGCGTTGACATCAATAAATTTTAGCCAAAACTTTACCTATAATGTATGCTTAAGCCTTTATCATAGTTGAATTGATTCATTAATTATGGGAAACATCTGCTTCAAATCGTCAAGAAGTTATTGCTAGATTTGTTAAGCAAATAATTTGAGACACTTAAGGAGTTGGAAATAATTTGACTTTGACGACACGTTTGGTCTAGTAGGCTACTAACTCTAGCTGTTAACCAAACGGTCGCGGGTTCGAATCCCGCTAGGGGCAAATGTTTATGTGTTAACATTTACCGTTGTACCTGAGTCATGGATGTTTGTATTAATATTATGTATGTATTTACAAAAAAAAAAGTAATCTATGTATTATGTCAACTATCCATAATACAAGCATTAAGTTGCTTAATGTGGAACTAGATGGTGCTGTGTGGAATGTGTGAAGATATATATATATTGTAAAAAAATGTCATCCGTTGGATGAGTGGTAAGGGTGCTTGCCTAGCGTCTCAGGGTCCCCGGGTTCGATTCCCAGTGGGGTCAACTTTGGCAATAAATTTTTCAAAGTTGGCTCTGGTCGTAATTTGGAAAGTAGTGCCGTGATCATTTGGGCAGCCCGTCTGGTGGCAGTAACCACCCCCTTAGAGAAGACCTATGTGAAATAATAGCATATGTGGTGTTGTGTTTCAGTGAGTGAATTAGGGATGCCAGAGCCCATCCCTTAATTATCCGTTATTTTTTCTACTATGATTGGTAGCAACACCTGTGGCGTTGCTTGTGTTACAGGCGACGGTAGCCTAGCCACCAACCATCAAGTGAACCGTCAGCCTGTCTGTCGACCTGAACATAAAAAGAAAAATGAACATATTATTACAGTAATATTTTTACACAATTCTAATTAAAAAAAATCTTGTTAAACTATCAACAATCACATTTATGTGAAGATAAGTTCATCGAAAAAGATGAAAACAAAATACAAATTTAATTTTAATATTACTTTTTCACTTAGCTATTAAATGGTACAAAATTTCCTATCAATATTTTACTATTCATTTTTTTACAGTCTTTTAATACTTTTTTTTTGTATTTCTATTTTCTCGAAAATACTTAATCTTAAACCAGTTTATGACTGGGGCAAATTACTCCAATGTAGTCATAAGTTAGTCTACCGAAAGGAGTACGATCAATTTTCGCATCAGCCTGTAATTATACAGGCTGATGCGAAAATTGATCAGAAAATATTAATGCAGAAAAAATGCATCCGCACGAAGTCGGGGCCGGGTCGCTAGTTTCATATTAAACTAAAAACAAGATGTGTAGACACTGTGGCATAATCAAACTAAAGTCCGTTTCACATAGAAGCGATAAGAGACCGCATCATATACCTAGGTTGAAGCTTCAAACTCTCGCTGCGTCTATTGAATATAAATATAAGACACGTCTAGAATAACCCCTTTATTTATTTAATTTTATAGGCTTTTTACGCATTTATAATATTACTCGCTTATGCCTGCAAATTCGTCAATAAAAAATATATAAGCAATATAACATTTGACATCTTCATTGCTATAACATTTTTGTTAGGTGTTAGTTAAATTACTGTTCCAGTGGAACAGTAATTTTTTC
Source organism: Synanthedon andrenaeformis (assembly GCA_936446665.2). Classification (NCBI taxonomy): domain Eukaryota; kingdom Metazoa; phylum Arthropoda; class Insecta; order Lepidoptera; family Sesiidae; genus Synanthedon; species Synanthedon andrenaeformis. The sequence goes on along the minus strand of OW387799.2, from coordinate 1,222,360 downwards.
TGGATGAAAGGAACTCTATATTCTTTCCTGTCTCCTTGAGATCATTATGAAAAATTTCATAATAATTAGTTGAGTAAGTAGTTAAGTGAAAAGGTAACAGACAGTCAGGCAGACAGAGTTACTTTCACATATCCTGTATCCCTGACAACTTGTATACACAATTTCCTGATGATCGGTTGAGTATAGTAACATGGAAGTATGGATTCCGTAATATAACACAAAGAAGAAAGAGTTAAAAGAGTTAAAATAATACAATTTGAGTCAGATCTAGTAAAAGATATTTTACATCTTCGTTCTGTCGTCATAGTAGAAGTTCCCACCTGCATCTTAATGAACTTGGAAACGACACGACTCCTTGGCCAAGTGGATTACTGAATTCGCTCCATTTATCCGCACATTGTAAGCTGGTTGCATCAACATTTCCGACTTATAGGTCGGTAGGTTACGGTTAATTAAAATATACCTGAAGTTTGGCAAACTGATAGTTTATTTTATTACCTGGATTAACATAGAAGACACTTTTTATCCTGGAAAAATGTTTAGTTCCCGAGGGGTCCACTGTCGCCGTGGTGGCGCCACCATCATCACTGCGATAAAGATATCGGACATTTTCTCAGCTATTATATTTTTAATTTACAACGCGAATGAAGTCGCGCCGTCAGCTATTTATTTTACAATATTAACTTTTACATAAAACCAGCGACTTGTCTTTTGAATTGACTAAAACTAACTGAAAATAAATACAAAGAATCCCTTGAATACGGATCCGAAAAACAAAGGCATGAAAACAAATATAATAATAAATAAAGGAGCATGTGTCATGGGGTCGAGATAACTTTGTATCAGCGATACGTTAAGATACGCACATGAGACCTTTCACTTTTGTTTACATTGCTGACTCCGCATTTGATCCTTTATAGAAGATTAAATCTTTATATATAGTTATATAAAAACGTTATGTTGGACGGTATGTTTCAAAAACTCATAAACTAGCCGAGGGATTGACTTGAAATTTTACCCGGCAGCCCGGGTACCCTGGATACCCGGTAGTGCAGGGTACCCGACACTGCAAGGTTATGCCGAATTTCTAACGGTTGAAAGCCAACGACTTTCTAGCGCGGCCGTTGATGGGCGGGGTCGCGGGGACTTTATGACACGACTTCGGTGCCCCGCAATGACTATCCAGCGCGTGGAGGGCTACGCCGAGTGGGTACCCGTAAGTGGAGGTACATAGGCCATCTCGGGGAACCTTATGACCTTATGGTCCCGGTCAAGGAGGAAGGTGACGGACATAGGCTACGCTTAATAAGAAGGCCTAAATAATTATGATTAGAAGTATACATATTTTGCAGAGAGTTGAAGATTTTAATTTTGTTTAACATCGTCATGTTGTTAGTATCTAATACAACGTACTTTATCAGAGTTCTTTATGTCTGTCATAACTTCTAACCCTCGTGTTTTAAGTTTTCCTCGAAAACTTTTTGTTGTGTTTTTAGTGTTAGGCCGGGTCTACTACTATTGACAGATATCAATACGATATTGTTCAAATACCCTTACTTCCCGTATGTGTTATATTATCATATCTTATAAATATAATATGATATAATTATTATTTCTTTATTAAATTTTTTCAAACGGTATACTAACAGCACAAACAAAAGACTTACTATATGTAAGCCATACACAGATAAACTACAAACTAGAAATTGAGATGACCAATAACACACGCATAGCAACTAAACAATAAATAACTGAAAACCAACAAAGAAAAATAAAAAAATAAAAATCAAAGAAAAAAAACTATCATAACAATATCGAAATATAACAAGAATAAAATAAAACAATAACAAAAAGAAAACCGCATCTTACTTTTTTTACTTCATATAGTCCTATCCACTACACCAGAATAATAAAACTATAGTTTTCAGAACTTTGATAAAACTAAAAAAAATCTAAATAAATAAGCAACAGCTTACAGATTTATGTGCCGAAATTAATTGTAGTAAAAAAAAACATATTTAAATGATTTATTACTTGGTAAAACATATTACAGTCAAGAATAAACCCGGTTCCCACACTGGACAAGTTCCGTACTTTTGAGAAATAAAAACTTTAATATATTATGTTCAACTAAGTGATAAATAAAATGGGCCAACAGCAAAAAGTAATCGTTCGGGGTGCGTACTGTAGTGCATAGTTAAATTACTGCATATTTATTAATATACAAAATACGAGCCACTAGACAGTCTACGAATGATCTTCCAGACATCCACCTTTTGGAGATCTAGGTTTCCCATTTGGACAATTAGCTCCAGCACCAAAACCAGCACCATTTATAGTTCCTAGGGGAGGTCCAAAAGGCCCGACTGCTGATATACTTCCTGGTTCAGGCTCTGATTCGTCATCAAATACGTCTATACTTATATGCACCCGTTTATTACCATTTCTTCTTCTCTTATTAAATCCTCTTACGTCATAATTATTTCCAAATATATTTCCTTGTCTGAAATTAAAATCGTTGTAAGGTCCTTGATAGGGAGGTATAGTTCCAAAACCTGTGTTTGTGTTTGTATTTAGATTATTAATCCAACTGTCTGAAGGATTATAATTTGAATTTCCAAAATTATCTTTCGGAATCGATCCAGGATTTAAATTGCCGGGTTGTTGGTTTGTATTCCAATTCATATTGTTGAAGTACCCCTGTGAATCAGAAGATTGTTTAAATACTTGTTCATTTGCGGTCCATGGTTTACTATTTAAGTTCAAATCTTGATTCGTAGCTGCCGGAATACTGTCAGTATTGGAGTTAAGGTTTTCTTCATTTCCTTTTGCACTATCAATCTCAGAAGTACCAATGATTGTAAAAGATTTTTCACTTTCACCGATTTTATGTCCTATGGCGGACACGCTTAGGAAGAGCACTATGAAAAATATATTCATTTTATTACACCCTGCGTCGCCTATAATGATTTAAGCGCGTTTGTAACAAAAGTTTAGATTCAGATTCTTTATAAGAGTCTATTTTAAAAACTGGTTTTCGATCTTCGTTATCAAGGTTAAGGCAGCTGTATTTTAGCATTTTGATTAGGCAATAATCACCGGCCATCGAATTCTAACTTATCTGACAGTATATTTTAAAGTTACCTCAATATTATTATTTATGAAAAAATAAAAATAAATTTAAAAATGAAATTGTAATATTTTATATATATTTAAAAAAACTATATCTACTTTAGATTAGATTCACAAATTTAACATAAAAACTTAAAAACTAACTAATTATTTTCAAAAAATACTTATAAATAATTTTAAGTTTTAAATGCATAATGGGAATTTAAATTTAGAAAATAGAGAATTAAATAAGTAAAAAATATTTTTGTGAAAGCGACGCTTATGACTAAGCTTGCTTATTCTAAACTAAAAATGGCCATACATAACGCGGAAAAAAAACCAACACAGTTTGCTTAAATCGTCTATTTTTCGTCTCTCCGTAAACTTATACCGCCTGTAGTTCCTAAAGTATTGATCGTAGAGTAAAAATCGATCGATATCCAGACTACTTCTGATTGGTCATTTGGAAATTCATGGGAAATTCCTTTGGAATTTCACGGTGGTCTTCTGTAAGAAGTTGGTTGCTGTCGCCAGGCGGGCCGTCCAATTTGTGACTGGGAAACGCAGGTTAGCTGCCACTAATAAATTATATTATTACAATAAATATTATATATATATACAAGACAGCATAAAAAAAGATACAAAACATAACCTTGTTATTTGTTTGATAAGTTAATATCTAACTAAGTATAAAACATAGGTAGGTATATTTGTAAGTTCCGGTTTTTTTATGCGAGTAATATTAAAATTTATGTAAGGGATATATAAAATACGATACCTAATCAAAATATTGTAGGTGTAATGGTAGCCTTGAAATGTCTATTATTTAAAAAACTTGTAGGCATTGCATATGATTATAAATTATATTTTGTCAAAATACTGCTATGTCTATGTAAATGTATGCACAAAACCTGTTTATAAAATCAAGCAATATAAAGACGATGTATCGTATAAAGCTTTTATTCTAGTCGCTCCCACGATGTCAGCGAAAAGAATTTTGATTTGTCTTCTCGCGATTAACATATCCATTGCTTTATCAGATACTAAATTTAAAATTGAAGCACCTGAAGCAATTAACAGTAATCCAAAAAAGGCAAAGCATTTGGATGTAAACTACAATGGAAATACTGTGACAGCTTCTAATCCAGGACAATCAAACAACAACGGTTTGGATGGAAATCGAAAAACCGTCAATCCTAATCTGTGGAATGCTAACGATAATATCGGGAGTGTGAATCGAAATAATTTTGATGGATGGAATAATAATCGAAACACAAATCACAACACAGGCTTCGGAATACCTCCACATCAAGGATCTTACAACGATTTTTATTTTGGACAAAGAAATACTTTTAGAAATGAATATGATATAAGGCAAATTAACAAGAGAAGACGAATAGGCAAAAATAAACGAGTTCATATTAGTATAGATGTATTGGATGATGAGCTGGAACCAGAGTTTGTGCCAGATGGGTTTCCACCTTTGGGAGTATTTCCTAGTTCATTTGGACAATCTTCATCAGGAGGACACGGAAGTGGTTGCCCAACGGGTCAAGTTAGAATTGAAAATGGAAACTGTATAATTGAACATTCGTAGTGCTTCATAAAGTTATCAGTGTTTATTAAAATTTAGGGAACCTGAGTCAGGGTACCATTTTCTTACACATTGTTTTACTAATGTTTGCTTAAAATGTACTTAGTTGATGTGAGGAAATAAGTTATATCTTTATATTAGGAATTTAGCATGGTAAGACTATCTATTCCAAAGCATGTCACTTTTTTAACTTTTTGTTTACCTTGCGAAAGAAATTTGTGTTGATACTAAGCTGTAATAATTTTACCGTAGCAAACTAGTTATAACTAGCGGCACGCTCCCGGCTTCGCCCGGGGTGTATTTTTTCTAATAAAAGAATTTTTCTAAAATAAACGTAGCCTAAGTTACTCCTTATTACATCAGCTACCTGCCAATAAAAGTCCCGTCAAAATCGGTCCAGCCATTTCAGAGATTAGCCGGAACAAACAGACAGACAGACAGACAAAAATTGTAAAAAATGTTATTTTGGTGTATGTACCGTATATATATTCATATGCATGTAGTAAAAAATGGTTATTTCAATATTACAAACAGACTATCCAATTTTATTTATATGTATAGATGTATAGATGAGTGAATTTATGTATGTATCTGTTGGGGGTAATACCGTCTCCCCCTCATTTTGGCTTTTGTAGGAGGAGACGAGTTAAATGGAAGTATAGATAATAATAATACTAATGATATATTTAAAAAAATAACATTACATAAGAAAATAAATATGTGAATAATAATAATTTATAAAAATGCGAAAGTAAGCTTGTTTGTTTGTTTCACTTTCACGCCTTAACAACTCAACTACGATCATGATGAAATTTTGCACACACGTTGTCAGGACAGAAACCGTCCTTTCACAATAAATTCCTAATTTTTAAAAAATGGCGGTAACTTATTTGTACACCTATGTATTTGTTTAATAAATGTTGAATATAAAAAAAAAATCATATAGGAATACCTATTATGGAATCATAATATATTAAAATTCAGAGGTCATTTCTATTAACATTCATTTATTGTTGTCTTAGCACAATATAATATATTCTCTAGTGATGTAATCATATCTTATAATATAGTAATATGAATAAAAACAAAAAATATATAAAGTTAAAATATGACAATACTTATGACAAATGTTTACTGTTGACATTGAACAATACATTTTGTTAGAATAAAATTTTGTTTAATGAAATGTTTTCGCAGACAGGCTGACGGTCAATTTGATAATATGTGAGTAATGCCAGTGGGGTTCCTGATAGGATAAAAATTATTAAAAAAAATTATAATACAAAAACCGACTTCAAGAATATATGTATCTCCATGTTTAAACTTAAACTAAAAAGTAGAAAATAATATTATTCAACTAGCGGGCCGCTCCCGGCTTCGCCCGAGGTGCATTTTTTTTAAGTAAGAACCTTCCTTGGTTATCCCTCTGTCCATGAGTGAAGACAGAATTAAAATCGGTCCAGCCGTTCTCGAGTTTTGCGCTTAGCAACACATTTAGGGATTCATTTTTATATTATAGACTAGCTGGTGCCCACGACTTCGTCCGCGTTGAAAAATATTAAGTAGCCTATCCTGTGTCCCGTACGTCCAAATTTTTATCTACCAAGTTTCATGAAAATCAGTTAATTCGTTTCAGAGTTATGGAGGAACATACATACATACATACAGAAAAAAATTCTAAAAATCGTCAATTTAGTTTCAGTATCATGTATAGAGCCTATAAACATAATCTGTCTTACTTATAAAAATCAACTAATCATCTTCTTAGCATCGTATTAACTAATCACTACTTATCTTCTTAAGTAGTGTTTGACAGTTCATTAAGACATTGCTAAGCAACAAATTAAAGTTAAGCAACGTTTATAAGTAAAAAAATTTCTTAAGTAGTACTTAAAATTTAAGTAACGTTTATAGGTAAGGCTGTTAATGTTTTAAATCTATAAATTTTTTTTTTTATAAAAAATAAAAATAATTCAAAACAAACATTGAAACGCCTCTACAAATGTAATACAAGTACTACTCGTAATCATCAATACTAATAATAAATCTGTAAGTGTCGGTCATGGAGTCAGTTACTTTGTTTTCAGAGATATCGTGTTTATAGGCTCTATACATGATACTGAAACTAAATTGACGATTTTTAGAATTTTTTTGTTGTATGTTGTTGTATGTAGTATGTATGTTCCTCCATAACTCTGAAACGAATTAACTGATTTCCATTAAACTTGGTAGATAAACATTTGGACGTACGGGACACAGGATAGGCTACTTAATATTTTTCAACGCGGACGAAGTCGTGGGCACCAGCTAGTTACATATATAAGACTATTTATATGATTACATACCTTTTTGGAGCATTTATACTTCATAGACTGCTCACCGATAATATTTTATTCTAATATTATAAAGAGAGAAGATTTGTATTTTTGTATGTTTGTGACGAATAAACTCAAAAACTACTGGGCCGATTTTAAAAATTATTTCACATATAGAAAGCTACATTATCAGAGAGTAAAATAAACTATATTTTATAAAGCACGCGAACGAAGTCGTGTGCAACAGCTAGTAATGAATAAGGAAACGTAAATACTTTCTTTACACATATTTGAACGTAATAAAGAAAATAATTACAAAAATAAATTAGCAAACTAATCATGTACATATTAAAGGCACTAAATCCATCAACAAAAGTCTAGGAATGATCTTTTAGACAATGTCCACTCTGCGATTTGGCTTAATAAATAAATACAACAATAAATAAATTTTGTATTTGATGTGTTAAAACTATAATCGAAAAAACTAACAAAATTTTTCAAAAAATATTGAAACGCCTCTACAATTAATTATTTTGACGTGATGTGCGCTGTGACGATTTACAATATATAAACAAAATATTTATAAATTAACTTTTCATGGTAATTCATGTAGGTACATATTAAACAATTCACTAATTCCACCAACAAGTCTAAGAATGGTCTTCTAGACACTTTCCACCCGGCGATCTAGGCTTATCTCCAGGACATGAAGATCCGTATCCAGAAGCTCCACCGGGAGGAAATCCTGGCGGTATGTTTCCGAAAGATGATATTCCTCCGAGTTCAGGCTCTGATTCGTCATCAAATACATCTATGCTTATATGCACTCGTTTATTACCATTTCTTCTTCTCTTATTAAATCCTCTTACGTCATAATTATTTCCAAATGTGTTTCCCTGTCTAAAATTAAAATCGTTGTAAGGTCCTTGATAGGGAAGTATACTTCCAAAACCTGTGTTTGTATTTGTATTTAGATTATTGGTCCAACTATCCGCAGGATTATAATTTGAATTTCCAAAATTATCTTTCGGAATCGATCCAGGGTTAAGATTGTCGGCTTGTTGGTTTGTATTCCAATTGTTATCATTAAAGTACCCTTGTGAACCAACAGTAGATGTTTTATCATTGAAATTCAGATTTTGATTTGTAGCTGCCGGAATAGTGTCACTGTTGGAATTAACGACATTGTTTTTTCCATTTCCTTCTTCACTATCAACTGCAGAAGAGCCAATGTTTGTAACAGCACCACCACTTCCACCATTTGTGTAATTAGGAGGCGATATAGCAAGTCCTATACTAGACACGCTAAGAAAAAGCACTACAGCAAATATATGCATTTTGTATGACCGAGTAGCGCCCTTGTAACGATTTAGGCGCGTTTGTATCAAAAGCTTAGATTCAGGTCTTTTATATTGTCTGTTTTAGAAACTGGTTTTTCATCTTTGTTGTCAAGGTTATGGATAGCTACGATTTAGCATATTTTTATAGATGTGTATTGTGTTGTCAATGGCCGTTGTTTTATTATTATTTGACTGTTTGTTAAAAGCTTTTCATAGAATAATTTGAAGTCGCTGTCTGTCTGTCTGTCTGTCTGTCTGTCTGTATAACCGCTAATTCCTCCTAAACTACGCAACGCATTTTGATATGGTTTTCACTTTAAGTTAAATAATTTTTAACGGAAGTTTTTTATGTAAATAGATAGAAAAAAGTTGACTTTCGGCAAGTTCTAAAATCTTAAAGAAAACTCAAATGTCGCTGTCTGTTCGAACCGAATTTGCTACGGTTTAATAAAATGGAAATAAATACCTATCAATGCATATTTCTGTACAGAATATGCAGAAAAAAAAGCACCCGTGCGAAGCGTGCCGCTAGAATTGCTATCCATACAATTTCATTTCATAAAATTATATTAAGTATATTAAAATTTACCTTCAAGACATAGTTATTAATACCAGTTATGTCAATATTAATCAAATTTATTTATTTTTGAAAAAAAAAAAAGAATAATAACACCAGACTTAAATAATGAAGAAAATTATGAGTGTAAAGAAAATATCTGAATAATGAAAAATATCACTATTAAATGACATGACATGAATATGTACAAGCCTAATCGGGTATCAAACCTATTTTTGTAATTATAATTAGACAGGAAGTAGAAATTTTAGGCTTGTTTATTTTATATTTTTAATGTTAAAGTTGCCAGACTTTATTGTTAAGTGGCTACCGTCGTGGCTACCGTCGTTGCTTGTGTGTTGTACACATGAAACGCCACAGATGCTGCAAGTGTGTTACCGATCGTAGAAACGTAAAATATAAGGGGTTATAAAGGGATAAGAAAATGTATATAAAATATTAGCTGGTGCCCGCGACTTCGTCCGAGTTAAAAAAGAAAATATATGAGTAATAACGCCTGATATCGTTATCGCTGTGACGACGGTGGCGCCGCCACACGCCAGTGGCGCTCAATTGTTTCTATTTTTAGACGATCACTCGGGAACAGTACTTATTTTCTGGATGAAAGGTACCCCATGTCCTTTCTTGTATCCCTGACAATGTGTATGCAAAATTTCATGATGATCGGTTGAGTAGTTAAGGCGTGAAAAGGTAGCAGACAGACAGACAGTTACTTTCGTATTTATAATACAAGTGAGATCGCGGCCAAGCGCTGCCTTGATTCAATTTTGAAAAATATGGTAATATAGTATATATAGTATGGATGTATAAGATATTGAATTCGAATAAGATCTGTTGCTTTCTGTTTGAATATCGTTACGAATTGTTTTTTCGCCCCAACTTATTTGACGCCTTGAAAGTCGTGGAAAGTTTTTCGAAATAAATAAGTTTTCTTTAGAAATTTCTTGTTGTTAAACTTATTGAAAGTCACATTGTAGATCTTCGGCGTTTCACCTTTACTGTAATACGTTTTGTAAAAGATTTTGGCTGAAATATGAAGCAAACAAAGCCGAGCACTGCGCAATGATAAATTCATAAAGTTTTGTGGTCTTGTACCAAAATATACTTTATTCTTATATATATTATGTAGATGAACCCGGCCACACTTCGCTGCGGCTTGACGGACACTGCTATTGTATAATATTTTTATTTTATTTTTCTAAAATAAAAGTAGACAAGTTATCTTAAAAACATAAGCTGTCTACCAATGAAAGTGCTATCAAAATCGGTCCAGTTGTTTCGGAGATTAGCCGGTACAAACAGACAGACTAAAATTAAAAAACAAATATTTAACATGACTAGGGTACAAAGGTAAAATGTTAACACATAAACATTTGCCCCTAACGGGGTGCGAACTCGCGACCGTTTGGTTAACAGCTAGGGTTACTAGCCACTAGACCAAACGTGTCGTCAAAAATAATTAATTAGTTAATTAATTAGTCAAAATTATTTATGATTTGCAAGTTAGGTTAACTATGTCGTTAAATAAGGCACAGTTTGTAACATTTTAAAAGTAACGAAACACTTCAACCGGTTTTCAACGTAATATAACAAAATAATAATAATAACGTTTTCAACGTTATATAATAAAAAAGTTTGATTGATTTCCTATGTGACTGACCTAGTATTGTTGAATATCACAATATATATTTTTTATTTCTTTTTTTATCCTTTGCATGAATGTCATGCGTTGATTTTTTTTCTTTCTTTCTCTCTTTATATTACGAATTTAATATGTTAAAACTATCTACTCCCGAGTATGTATATTTTTATTTCTTATTTTTTATCCTTTGCATGAATGTCCTGCATTGAACTTTTTTTTCTTTCTTTCTGTCTTCATATTACGAATTTAATATGTTAAAACTATCTACTCCCGAGTATGTATATTTTTATTTCTTATTTTTTATCCTTTGCATGAATGTCCTGCATTGAACTTTTTTTTCTTTCTCTCTGTCTTCATATTACGAATTTAATATGTTAAAACTATCTACTCCCGAGTATGTATATTTTTATTTCTTATTTTTTATCCTTTGCATGAATGTCCTGCATTGAACTTTTTTTTCTTTCTCTCTGTCTTCATATTACGAATTTAATATGTTAAAACTATCTACTCCCGAGTATGTATATTTTTATTTCTTATTTTTTATCCTTTGCATGAATGTCCTGCATTGAACTTTTTTTTCTTTCTCTCTGTCTTCATATTACGAATTTAATATGTTAAAACTATCTACTCCCGAGTATGTATATTTTTATTTCTTATTTTTTATCCTTTGCATGAATGTCCTGCATTGAACTTTTTTTTCTTTCTCTCTGTCTTCATATTACGAATTTAATATGTTAAAACTATCTACTCCCGAGTATGTATATTTTTATTTCTTATTTTTTATCCTTTGCATGAATGTCCTGCATTGAACTTTTTTTTCTTTCTTTCTGTCTTCATATTACGAATTTAATATGTTAAAACTATCTACTCCCGAGTATGTATATTTTTATTTCTTATTTTTTATCCTTTGCATGAATGTCCTGCATTGAACTTTTTTTTCTTTCTCTCTGTCTTCATATTACGAATTTAATATGTTAAAACTATCTACTCCCGAGTATGTATATTTTTATTTCTTATTTTTTATCCTTTGCATGAATGTCCTGCATTGAACTTTTTTTTCTTTCTCTCTGTCTTCATATTACGAATTTAATATGTTAAAACTATCTACTCCCGAGTATGTATATTTTTATTTCTTATTTTTTATCCTTTGCATGAATGTCCTGCATTGAACTTTTTTTTCTTTCTCTCTGTCTTCATATTACGAATTTAATATGTTAAAACTATCTACTCCCGAGTATGTATATTTTTATTTCTTATTTTTTATCCTTTGCATGAATGTCCTGCATTGAACTTTTTTTTCTTTCTCTCTGTCTTCATATTACGAATTTAATATGTTAAAACTATCTACTCCCGAGTATGTATATTTTTATTTCTTATTTTTTATCCTTTGCATGAATGTCCTGCATTGAACTTTTTTTTTCTTTCTCTCTGTCTTCATATTACGAATTTAATATGTTAAAACTGTGTACTCCCGAGTATGTATATTTTTATTTTTTATCCTTTGCATGAATGTCCTGCGTCGATTTTTTTTTCTGTCTTTATATTACGAATTACGTGTTTTTATATCTTATAAGTGTACATGAATTAGCTGATTTTGATGTGCTGTTGGTATTTCAATAAAATAAAATGAAATAAAATAAAATTTAATATGGTAAAACTATCTACTCCCGGGTATGTCCCTTTTTTGTTTGATATATAGCGTCGGTTGCAGAGATCGAAGTATGCAAATTTAAGGGTAGACTTAGATTAATCGAAGGTTCCGACCCGAAGCGGCACAGAAGCAGGTGCGACCCGATTTTTGCTCTACTTTGACTAATTATATACGTCCCTTTGTAAGCACTTTATAAAAGTGAATTTTAAGAGTGATGGTAGCATATTTCGATACATTTTTTTAACTATACTTCGATCATAGGTATTTGTACTACATCTATGACTGAAGAGGTAGGTACTTTGTTTAGTTAAATTTATGATGTCATTTATAGAATAGCGGGACATGTTAAGAGCGTTACAGAATCAGAATCAGAAATTTATAATTCCCGGCGGATCATAATGCCATGATGTGTTTAGTTTGCAGATAAGATATTAACGTTATATTATTTGTAGTTTTATAATCTAGTAAATGTCTGAAAAATATTTAAAAATATTGGGATAATTTTCTCATTAGATCAATTTTTGAAACTAGCGGTCGACGGTCTACGCAGAAGCGAGATATTAGTAAAATTACATGCGACAAACTTATAGAAATATTGATTTTCAAAAATTCATATAATTTATTAGTACATGGCTGAAAAAAACATACGATTTCTGTAAATTTTCATTCAAGAAAAGTTTAATCAAAAGTGTCACTTTTAGTAATTTTTCGTGAAATTAAACGTGTTATTTTAGGATCAAATTTGAGATATTTATTTATTTATTTATTTATTTATTTATTTATTTATTTAGTAGCTAACCTTACAGCATGTAACATTTCACAAGTATATTTAAAAAAATAATTAAATTTTTATATAGCCTATTACAAGGTTAGACATATTAAAATTTATAAGTAGGTACACAAAAAAAATTGAAGTATTTATAAAACTGTATCAAAATATATACACACATATACAAGTATCTAAAATTAGATAAACATTTCACAAGTTATGCGCGCTGTGTGTGTGTGTGTGTGTGTGTGTGTGTGTGTATGAGTGTGTGTGGTATTGCTCAGTGGAGAGGACCAGGTCATTTCGGAGCAAGGTGCAGACCATCAAGCACTCGCTCAATAAAAGACCTTCTACTCAAAAAGTAAATGTCGAGATCATTAAATTTGTTTTCATATGTACGCACAATTCTACACAACACGGAGTTCCTGGCATAGTTGTTCTGTTTTTTCTTGGACCTAGTATGTGAAGTCATTAATGTTCTAAAAGATTGTGTTATAATTTTTTTAATAACTTATATCTGCGTAGGCCATCGACTGCTAGTTTAAAAAAAGGGCTGTTTAAAAATGTTCTAAGGAAAATTCACTTTAAAATATTTTTCAACTATTTACTAGATTATACAACTACAAATTATATGACGTTAACATCTTATCTACAAACTAAAACATCTGAAACTACTGAAATCATAAATGATGATGAATGATGAACAACCAGCGTGATTCTAATTGATGAATGCTCTTAATTGATTGAAATGTTTTGTTGAAACATGTAATCGTCTTTATTAATTAAGTACATCATATCTTTCACATTTTTTATGTTAAGGTTAACAGACAAGCTGTCGTGTCGGTCCAACGCCACAATAATTTAAAGTATATGGATAAAATATAAGGAAAATAGAAAACTCACTTACCGAAACACAAAAGCACACATGCTGTTATTTCACGGTGATCTTCTGTAAAGGGGGTGGTTACTGCCGCCAGACAGGCTGCCCAAATGACTGCGAAACGCAGTGTTCTAGTACGTACACGTACTAGTTTTATTTCATCTAATTTCGTTAAAATAGATATTAATTTCATTGGGCGAGTTTCAGAAATTTTCATATATCAAGACTTCGTCCGCGTAGAAAAAGAAAATATTTATATGAGTAAAATAACGTCTGACATCTTTACCTCTTTGACGACGGTGGCGCCGCCATAATTTTTTATATTTTTACACGATCCCTAAGGAACCTAACATTTTGCTGGCATAAAAATAAACTACATATCTTTTATGTTATTATTTCTTATTTTTGTTTGTTTAAACATTGTATTATACTAATTAAAATTGTAAATAAATTTAATAAATTACTTTTTATGTATAATAAATAAATATAATTTAAAAATAAATTTACTTTTGAAGGAATATATAGAACTATGTGTATGCCAAACATTAATAGGTAACAAACATCGATCCATCTATCTTCAGAAACATTGGCATTTATAATATTACTAGCTGTTGCACGCGACTTAGTCCGTGTGCATTTATAAAATATCGCCTATGTTACTCTCTGATAATTAAGCTCTCTATAGGTGAAAGAATTTTTAAAATCGATCCAGTAGTTTCTGAGTTTATTCATTGCAAACATGCCAAATATAAATCTCTCTTTATAGTCTAACTGACCCGGCAAACGTTGTTTTGCCAAAATAAATTTTTGGGGTGGACCACCCTTAACATTTAAATAGATGTATGGAAAATAGATGTTGGCCGATTCTCAGACCTACCCGATAAGCACACAAAATTTTATCAAAATCGGTACAGCCGTTTCGGAGGAGTTTGGCAAGGTATATATTTAATATATAAAATTCTCATGTCGCGGTGTTTATTGCCGCTCCTCCGAAACGGCTCTACCGATTTTGATGAAATTCTGTGTGCTTATCGGGTAGGTCTGAGAATTGGTCGTAAACTATTTTTTATACCACTAAGTGGCCAGCCAAAAAAAAAAAATGGCAAAACAACGTTTGCCGGGTCAGCTTTAGTATTAGTATTGATATATTTAAAATAATAGTATGATTTCCCTATATAATTATTAAGTGTTCATTAAAATCGATCGTCAAAATCAGTTTATTTGTGAAAATAACCCTGGACGGCAGCAAATATTAACGTTGGAGGGTTAAATCGAGTCAAAAGTTGGAACTATTCCAGATCACGTTTTGTGGTAGCGTTTAAAAAGAATATCGAGTTTTATTGCAACTGAATTGTATTCAAAAGGCGTTATTTTCCGTAACTGGATCTCTTAGAAGGTTATAAGAGATTCAACATTTTATCACAGTCAACTGAAAACAAGTTATGTAAGTATAATACCGATTAGGTATACTTAATCTTCATAGAGAACTATTAATTATGTATTACTAGCTAAAAATATAGTATATGTCCGAGTACTTTTATAAAATATAGCCTATGTTACTCGTAGATAATATATCTTTCTACAGGCGAAAGAATTGTTAAAATCGGGTAAGTGGTTTTTGAGGTATAGATGAATTATCATTAATTACTATAAATCTTAATTAATCCATCTATACTAATATTATAATAGTGAAAGTAACTGTCTGTCTGTCTATCTGTCTGTTACCTTTTCACGCCTTAACTATTTATTTTGGAACCTGTATCCCTAACAGCTAATAGTTGTCCAGTACCCCTAACTTGATCAGGGTCTTTACCTAAGGGTTGGTTACTGCCGCCAGACTGGCTGCGTGTAACGCAGTGTGCCCTTTCCACTACTAAATTGCTTATTATATAAAGCTGATAACAAAATATCTCCATATTTAAATGAGTTGTTAAGTTAAAGCGCCAAATTTGACACTAAATTCGTCATATAGAACGTCGTAAACTTGGTTATGGTTTAACATGTGGAATACAATAACAGTATAAGGTACAAAAAGTAAGCAAAGTAAGTAACCCTTACTCTTACTTTTTTTATATGTATTAAATATCTTAACACATTCCACACAGCACCATCTAGTTCCAAATTAAGCAACTATAGTCTTGTATTATGGATACCAGATAGTTGATATACTACATAGATTAATTTTTTTTTGTAAATACATACATATTATAGATACAAACATCCATGACTCAGGTACAAAGGTAAAATGTTACACATAAACATTTGCCCCTAGCGGGATTCGAACCCGCGACCGTTTGGTTAACAGCTAGGGTTACTAACCACTAGACCAAGCGTATCGTATTACCACTTGTCTGCCTCCAACCTTAGCCGCAACTAGTATTTTTTTGTTATATTAAAGTCGACAGACAGGCTGACGGTCCACTTGTTGGTAGGTGGCTACCGTCGGCTATAACATAAGCAACATCATAGAATTTATGAGTATCCTGAGTACTCAATATCCTGCTTATCCTGAGTAATCCTGAGTAATTATAATTGATGCCAGAGCATATTACTCAGTAATGGGCTCTGGCATCAATTACTTACTCACCGAAAAACAAAAACATACTTCGTGTTATTTGATTAAGTTAATTTATATATTGGAGAGATTCCCTACTGCAATTTCTCTATCACACACACAAGTTAGGCAATGTTATGTTCGAGACGTTTGAACTCACAATAGTTGCCAGTAGTTTGAAGTAGTCACGAACATGTTGAATAGAATTAGAAACTTAACTGAGGACATGGGCGGTCTAGTTTGATTGAATTTCATTTATTCTGGAAAATTGGGCTAATCAACTATTCAAAAAGGTACTATTCTTATAAACTTGTTATTCTTATAAATAACTGTATAGGCTCCTGAAGCCTGAAAGCCTGCAGATTTCAGGCAATGATCCTGAAAGTACCTTGGGTGATTACAAAAATCGTTGTTAGTTTCCTGTTATCCTATTTTGCAGAATTTTTCTAAAAATCCGTTTTTTTTTTTTCGATTATACTGCGAAATATATATAATTTGCAGAAAGTAACGTGTCTATACTTATATAGCGTGCGAAGCCTGGATCGGGTCGCTATAAATAATATTTGTACGCCAATATTAATTAATGGAAGAACTTTTATAGGACATTTATTTACATAAAAACTTAATTGTAACTTACATTTTACATGAATACATTATTTCTTTCTTACTATTATAGTATCTCATTTCAATTGTAGTAAATGTATAAATAACCTATATGTGTAGACATTATGAAATTCTAAATTTTAATATGACGATTATAAGTAAGTCGTACACTACCATAAAAAAATATAAATAAGTAAAAATATGAGTTCATAGGTTTGTTTCCAACAAGTAAAAATAACGTGAATATTAAAAGAATGTCTTATTTACTAGACTAACTTCGTAATAACAAGTCCAAATAAGTCAATAATCCAAGAAAACTCGCAGCTCCTTGTTACAGACTCTATGAAATAAGTAATTCTTTTTAAAGGTTAAAGGTCAATGTTGTAGGTAAGTTACGAAATCAGCTCTCTTATATAACTTATCCTACTGAACATAGGCAAATTATCTTGTTAACAAAAATTCATAGAAATGATTTCTTGTTTTCTCTACTAACATTATAAAGAGAAAAAAATTGTGTTTTTGTGTGTAACAAATTCAAAAAATACTGCTCCAATTTAAAAAAAAATTTCACCTAGGTATATAAAGCTACATTATGAGCTGTCAACATATAACATACGATATAACTAGTAACATATCTATACTAATATCTAATATCTATATCTATACTAATATTATAAATAGAGAAGTCCGGTAGAAGTAGGTCCGATTTTAAAAATTCTTTCACCTATAGGTATAATAAAGCTACATTATCCCCTAGTAACATAGTCTATATTTTATTAAGTTACGCCGACGAAGTCGCGTACAACAGCTAGTCAAGTTTATGTTGGCAATAATGACAACAATATTTATTGACATCTGCAGCGGTACCGTCGATGTGCTTAATTAAAAGTCGTCGCGTATATCATGAAACTGAATATTCATACAATATGGCGTCGTAGAGATGCTCATGGCTCGCACGTGATCCGGGTCGAAACGACCGGATGAATCTCTTTACGAGTAGGTACACACAAAAATACAGTAGGATAACAAATAGAACAAGATTTTATAGACTTTGAAAGGATGGTGATCCAGAATAACTACAAAAATTGACTTTCTAAATTTTTGGATATTGGACAAATAAGGAACCAACGGTCTGGCAAACCGGAACTTGACCAATTTTTTTGACCAACAAAGGAACTTTTTAATCGTGGTCAAGTATTAATTTGGTCAAGTATTAATGTGCCAGACCAATTCTATTCAAAGGAGGGATAAAAAATAAAAATAAAATTCTTATACCTTATATAGAATATTTATCAGTGTAACAAATATTTTGAGGGTGGTCTGGCAAATATTTATGTCAAGAATCGGGGTGCCAGACTTAATTTTTTATATTCTATTGATCAAAACTCCTTCTAATAGTAAAACACTGTACTTATGTCTTATACAATGTTACAAAAAAATTTGGAAAAAATAAATTAAAAAAATAAATAATCAGTCAAGTTACAGGTGGCCAGACAGTTGGTTCCTTATTTGTCTAATATCCAAAAAGTTATTAAGTCCATTTTTGTACTTATTCTGAATCACCACCATTTTTACGGTCGCCGATTGGATTATTATAATAAGTTAAACGATACATTTAAGTAATATGAATTGCATATTAATGTTTACCATTCTTATACCATTCTTAGTATAAAAGTGAGTCCGCTGCCCGTCCGCTTTTTAACAAAACATGAAATAAGGGCGTGGCCTAAATGTTTTGTCGATCAAAGACACTCAAAACATCTTCCTCGTCGGAGCTAATTAAGCAAATCTCAAGGTTTGTATGTTAGAAAACTTTATTGCGGACGGAAATAGTCCAATCTGACACGGACGAACGGACGCAGCGGACGGGAAATCAATACTAATAATAAATCTGTAAGGGTTAGTAATGGAGTAAGTTACTTTGTTTTCAGAGATATCGTCTTTATAGGCTCTATAAATGATACTGAAACTAAATTGACGATTTTTAGAATTTTTTCTGTATGTATGTATGTATGTATGTATGTATGTATGTATGTATGTATGTATGTATGTATGTATGTATGTATGTATGTATGTATGTATGTATGTATGTATGTATGTTCCTCCATAACTGTGAAACGAATTAACTGATTTTCATGAAACTTGGTAGTTAAACATTTGGACGTACGGGACACAGGATAGGCTATATAATATTTTTCAACGCGGACGAAGTCGTGGGCACCAGCTAGTGTTAAATATATTTCCCGTCCGCTGCGTCCGTTCGCCCGTCCGTACTTTGAAAATTAAGTTTTGATACTGCGTATTCCTATACTGTGTTATGAATGAGGGACTCTTTATTGCGTAACACAACGATGGTTTATTGTTCACGCATAATTATTATATGTCAGCCTTTACATTGTTTTCAACGTCATGAACTAGTTGATGGGATGAAAAAGAGAGGCCGTCATAAAAAGAATTGTCTGATTAAAACCTCGAGATTACTTGGGATTAATATTTGTTTTAACATTCATTTGTGCTTATGATTTCAAAGCTATCTTTCATATAAACTGTATATATGCGTGATAATTGACACGTACAGTCGAGTGCAAAGATATATAATACGCCTGAAAGTTACATAATTATGTCTCCATTTAAATTTGTAGCCATATTTGGTTACTATAATATATGCCCAAATAAGATGGACAGTACCGAGTTTACGCCCAATGTTCCAAATTTATGTATACACTAACAAGAAAACAATAATGTGCACGTATTGATGCAGATTTATATGACTGCAGATACTGTTACAATACAGAAAAAAAAAAAAAAAAAAAAAAAAAAAAAAAAAAAAAAAAAAAAAAACAGGGGACTGATGCACAAGTTTAGGGTTGCTCAGCGTGCTATGGCACTCGCCATGCTTTCTTTGGTGGATAGAATCACAAATTCTGAAATTCGTCGAAGAGCCAAGGTTCTCAATATTGCCAAGAGAATTAGCAAATTTAAGTGGCAATGGGCCAGTCACATCGACGACGACCTGAAGGGCTTCGCAGGAGGCGGCTAGATGTGAAGAACAGAGACAGTGTGTGGTGTCGAGCCTTGAAAAAGGCCTACAGCCAGCAGTGGAGAGATACAGGCTGATGATAATGACGAAATAAGTTTATTACACAACTGTTTTTGGTCCAGTTATGCTATATAATTATTATACCAAAATTAATAAAATAATTGCTTCATATTTCAATTGTCATTTAAAATTCGACAAAATTAAAAAAAGGCTGTGTTCTGTGCGGTGATAAAATTATATTCCCCATTCACACATGACAGAATCTGCAATAGGAGTGAGTGAGAGGTTAATAACTAGACAAATGTTCAACATTATTGACGCAAACATAAAAAATTCCCTTAAGCTGTCTCGACCTCTATAAAGTTGTATTAAGATACCTAAATAATGAAAATATTTTTAAGAAAGAGAAATAATAGCAACGAAAATAAGGCGTTGCTATATCCATCAAAAATGGTGGGAGATGTAATCCCCCGAAATTTATTTGAACCACGTTTCAGTTGAGAGATAAGATTAATTGAAAAGTTAACAAGAGTTGTCCGACGCGTGGACGAGGTATGGTCACATTATGAGCGAGTGATTTCAAAATTTTCAACTATCCATACTAATAATTATTATAAATGCGAAAGTTTGTTTGAATGTATGGATGTACTAGCTGGTGCCCGCGACTTCGTCAGCGTTGAAAAAGCAATATATCACCTGACATCGTTATTGCTATTACACTTAGTAAGGAGTTAGTTTCCTTAATTTTAGATGATTTTTCCCTCGAGAATAGTCCTACTTTTCTAAATGAAAAGTAATCTGTCCTTTCTGGTGTCCCAGAAAACGTGTATGCTAAATTTCATGGTAATCGGTTCAGTAGTTTTAGAGTAACAAACATTCATACATCCATATATCTATACATACAAACAAACTTTCGCATCTATAACATGAAGTTAATGGCAGGTTTGTAATAGATATTATCAAAAATAATTCCAAAATATTCCAAAACGACTTAAAAAGAAACGATTTACACTTCTGAAGAATTTACACTTATTGCTGCTAGCAATGATACCATCCACCAAAGCCTTTTTAAGATCCAGGTGGTCTACTGTGGGTTTTTTTGTCCATGGTCTGCATATGTCTACCCTAATTCCCTTTCGGAGAACCAAAGTCGACCTAACCAAAAGAATCAGGAGGATGAAGTGGCAATGGGACGTCACATTTGCCGCAGAACGAATTAAGGAAGTCTAAAAGATTTATATGACAATTTGTTAATTTATCTTTCTTTATCTTTTGAAATTCCATTTGATCATAACGGTTTTTAATTTATTAAGAAATTTTTCTACATATGAATTTATATTCACATCGACCTGCTTAATAAATAACTATTGTATAGGCATATACATAAAAGTCCACATTATATTAAATGGCAATAAATCTTACACTGTAACCGTACCCTTATTTTGATAAATGTACCCTACATTTGTGCTTTTCATTTCAACTTAGCGTTGTATTTTAACTTTTTTTTAGTTAATTAATTATTATTAATTAAAACCTTAATTTGTGCAATTATAATTAGTCTTATGCTAAAATAGTAGCTTAAAATTGACTCTTTTTTATGTTTGGTCTGAAATTCCGGATGGATTATAAGTATGAAAAATAAATATTTAAGCATATAATATTTCGCTCGGAATACAATATGTCGGGGAACCAAAATTTAAGAACAAGAAATAAACAGAGGTTAACTGGAAATTGATAAAAACTGTTTCGTCGGGAGAACCTCTAAATATTTAAAAAGCAATACCTTTCAAGTGTTATAAATATGGATATTCCTTTTTACGTTTCAAATTACGTATTCTGTTCTCATCCATCAGTCAAATTTCCAACTTTCGCCAACTTTTCGCCAACTCCTGTGATTCTGTTTCGAAATACTGTACCAAATAGGTTAGTAACATCGATTCCTGTTTCTGTAATTGGATACGCTTTTTAGGCTTATTGGAGTTTACTCCTTAAGAATCGATTTGCATATATATATGCCACTAGTATATATATATAAATATATACTAGTGTATATATATATATATATATATATATATATATAGTATATATATATATACTAGTGGCCAGCTCCCGGCTTCGCCCGGGTGCAATCTGTTAGATGGTCTTACACCGCCATCTGTTAGATTGTCATGGAACTCACAGATAATTTTAACAAATAATTGCTGGATTGAATAGGTATCAACAGATGGCGCTATATGAATAATATTATATAATTAAAAAAAATAATAATAAACAAAATGAGATT